>CAJVNO010000015.1:0-451043 GCA_911174995.1 Penicillium olsonii | reverse complement strand
CAGCGGGTGAGAACCGAACGTTTTCCCCCCCCGGGGTGTTCCAACGGGCGGGGGGGGGGCGGTGGGCCGGTGGCTGGGGGGGGGGGGGGGGGTTTTTTTTTTTTTTTTTTTTTCCCCCCCCCCCCCCCCCCCCCTTTCTAGGCTAGCGAGTATGAAGCAATAAGATTAGTACGTCCGTCGTCCGCCGGGGCGCCTGAGCAACTAACAGACATAGTACCAGTATGTAGCGTTACATCCAAGAATTGGCGGAGTAAGCCATGAAAACAACTCCACCAATCTCCCTTGCATAGCTGATCAATCCCGGAGGCCCGTTTCAAAATACGCAAGTACGCCGCGGTGCCAATCACAATACATATCATTGAAGTGCATACGGAGCACCATCAATGACATTGTATCTTATGCTTTCTCCGGTCGTAAATTTTAGCTTCTGGGGAAATGCTAGTGGCTTAGCTGGGTTGTGTACTCTGGTTGGGGGCTAGGGCGAGCACTCCCGAGGTCACGACCCACAACGCGGGCGCTGGTATCCAGAAAACCCCCGAGCCCACTTCATGGGCGACACTGTTATACCTGGTAATATCGCGTGATGCGGTGTGCTCAATTGATTTTTTATTTAATTTCGGTAAATGCTTGTCGGAAGTGGAGCTCCACAAGAACCGCCAGCAAGAAACGCATACCAGACGACGTGCGATGAAACACTCAACACAGTCCTGCAACCCCACTAGCCATGTAAGCTTCCCGCCGCTCGAAGAAGCGGGGGCCATGCAAGCCCCCCCAAGACGCCGGGGCCATACGGGCCTTGGGGCTTAAAGGCGCGGGGGCTATACGACCCCCTTTCAAGGGGCGTGGGCGGCCTATGTGTAATACATTGCCGCTTCTTGCTTATTTAGATACATCATGCTTAAATGGAATACAATGCACACATTTTTGAAAGGAGAATTGGACTTACATCACTCCCCGACATTATCATGTCCACAGTTCAGCCCAGAGATGATAATACACCACCCACGTCATTGCGATCATCATGCGACAGATGCCGCTCCCAGAAGCTGCGATGCGTCCCTTCCTCTGACCCTTCTGCCCCCTGTCAACGTTGTCTTAGGGGCAAGGAACCTAAATTCTGCACGTTTAGTCGACGACTCCAAACCGGGAAACCCCCTGGCTCGGGGAAACGATCAGAACTTCACGACCCACGAAGAGAAAACCGTCCCTCGGCGAAGTTGTTACCTGGGATGAACACCTTCACACTTTCAAACTCATCGTTCCCGGAACCTTCATCTGTCAAGAAAATTTGCCCGGAACCAACAGCGACCAACGAAAGTCCCCGGAGATTAGAGTCGGAGGCTTGTTTAGACAGCCTCTGGAGCAATGAATACACTATGTTCATAGATCCGGCGCTGCAGCCTCTTATAAATACGGCCGCACATGTGCACGAACCGCCTAGTCACACGGAGGAGTGCGATGTCTTCGAGCCGAAAGAAACAATGGAAATGCAGGGAGATGCGAGCTTCCAATCAGACCTGGCCGAGTTTCTCCATGTTGATCAAATGCCCGTTTCACCGCCCTATACTTCATCGCTTCAGATGGACCTAGAATTCGAGGCAAATGCGATCATGGATATGGGGGTTCTGGAAGAGGAAAGGCCCAGTCTTCTGGTTGATCTCTGCAGCCTGCTGGGGAAACTGTCACACTACGAAAAAGAACTAGCAAAACTTGCCGGCAGCACGTTAGACAACTACCCCATAGGCGATGCGTTGTACTTTTCTCAGCGCTTCCATGCCCTCCTCGTCAATCAGGGTCGCGTCTACACCTTCGATCATACATCTGACATTGACATGCCAACGCGACTACTGTGTCTCTCCTGCTACATCCTCCTCACGCGCATCTATTTGACGATTTTCAAATACCTTTATACGCACTTGTCACAGCTGTCGACTCCCTTCTCGGCATGGGGCTTGGGTCGATCCTCCTATTCGATGGAGAACAAGATGGACGCGTACCGGGGTTTACGGCTGGGCCAGCTGCAATCCATATCGGTTGGGTGGGAGCCGGCGATGCGCATCAGAAAAGCCATGGTCATACTTCTTGATTCGCTGGGCAACGCCGAGAAAGCGCTCGGGCTACCTGCAACTGTCAGGAGTGCTTTGCATATGGAAAGGCCCCAGGGAGACAATACTCCAGCAACAGAAAGCATTCATTATGAGGAAGAGGGAGTGTTGGCCCCATTACTGAATGGAAGGTTACAAAAGAAGTTAAGGGAGCATGAACGGACTTTGCGTGGTAAGGTGGAAGACGTGAATGACCTCTTGGATGGGCTACTGGCACCTAGCAGATAACTGGATGAATTCAAAGATAAAGAACTTTCGAAGCACTCATGCTCTTGAAATCTGCTTCATCAAAGCTCCTAGATTAAGACTCAGTCGTAGACCCTACGATCACCCCAATAGAAACCTTGGAACAAAAGAATCTGGATTATTCGTGTTTGGTAGCTCAGGTCTCCTTCCATACCTAGATGGTCTCAGCTTAATTCTTCACTCCTTTCTCACTTCTCACTTCTCACTTCTCATTGTTGATACAACCTGATTTTGGTATACAGAATGATTTGAAGACCCCGCCCACTGCAATATATCGCAGTGGGCATTGATTCGTGTACCTAGGTAGATTCGAGGTTTCGTCGCGCAAAAATTTTTGCAACCGATATTTCGGTGTTCCCAATCGAGATGATAAAGTTCCGACGTTCTGCAATTCGGAGTTCAATTCCCCCCCCCCCAGGTAGTTCCCTCCGATCTCGGTGCCTAGTTGGGAATATGAGACTGCTCGGAATTACTAGGACGCTCTAGATATCGACGTCAGTACTTCTCTTACTATTGGAATCCGACATGTAAGCAATTTGAACAAGTGAGAAGAGGTGCAATGATACATTAGACGGCCACAGGGCCCTGAGAAGGAGGGAAAACCTGGGCATCTAGAGTCCATTACACATCATGCCAGTTCCTCAGTCCGCCATCATTGCAAGTGTCATTCTACATCCTTTTTCAAGCGCGTCGTATTTTTCTAACAGATCTCAGATCGGAGGGTCTGTCGCTGGCCTGCTTCAGGGCCTCCAATTGAAACGCCAGGGTGCCCAAGTCACCGTATTGGAGCAAGATCCTTCGAGTGACCGTCACAGCCACGAGTCGGGAGTTTCAATCGGTCCTACCGTCGTCAAACTTCTTCAGCAGTATGATGCAACCGGTAGACCAGCAGCCATTCCTGCGCGCTATCTCAGTGCTTCATCGAGCAAATGGCCTCGCATTGCCAGTGTTAATTGGAAGCACAATATGAGCAACTGGGGGTGTCTTTATTTGATCCTCCGGGCCAACTTCGATGGAATGGCATCTGAAACTGTCCCTCAGCCACCGAGCCCAAGACCTACGGATGGTGCTGTGGTATACCACGCAGGCAAGAAGGCGACAGGGGTGAGCTATAACTCGGAGAAAGACGTGATGACAGTCAGCTATGTCGACTCTGTCACTGGGGAAAGTGGTACTGTCAGTGCAAGCATTGTCATCGCTGCCGATGGAGTACACTCCACGATTCGGAAGATCTTGCAAGTTCCGACGCGAAAGGAGTATGCCGGGTATCTTGCGTGGCGTGGAACCGTCCCCGAGCGGCTGTTGTCAAAGGCGACGGTGGAGTACTTCTCGAATCGGCTCAACTTTACATTTTTGAAGGGCACATACTTCATCAGGTACAATATCCGCTTTGCCGATATGCCTGCATTCTTCTTGGCTAATCGTGAACAGCTATCTCATCCCAACCGAAGCCGGTAACGTCGAGCCCGGAAACCGACTTGTGAACTGGGTCTGGTATTTTGTTGTTCCTGAGAACTCTGCAGAAATGGATACCATTTTCACCGATGTCGATGGGAAGCTTCACCCTAACACAGTGCCACACGGGAAGATCAAGCCGAAAATTTGGTCGGAACAGATCGCTCGATATGTTTCCCAGATGACGACACCCCTTGCTGAGATTGTGACCAAGACACCTCGACCGTTCGTGACGAAAGTGGGAGAGGCGGAGGCGGCTGCTGCGAGCTTCTATGACGGCAGACTCGTACTTGTCGGAGATGCCTACACCGGATTTCGGTCGCATCTAGGAATGGCTTCTGAGCAGGCAGCACGCCATTGTCTTCAGATGAATAGAGTATGGCATGGTGAGATTACGCAGGAGCAGAGGGATTGCGAGGCAAGATTCTACGCGAGAAGATTCCTGTTACTAAACCGTATGATTGGGCTGACGGGCCTCGGGCTCCTGTGGGAGGTGTTCAAGATTGCGGTCGCCTACCTGTTTTTATACGTGGAGTATACTTTTTCTTAGTTGAAAAGGTATCCATAGAGGTATCGCTGCCCTCAAATTGGTAATTGGAGTTCGCTGTAATTATGACGCTTTCAGGTTTTTCCTGTGCAATGCCGTTTTCTGTACCAGACATCCTTGGATAGCCCTGGAGGAACTACCTAGGTAGTAAGTGCTCATATTGATGGGCTTCTTGAAATGTTCCGAGAGACAGGCTCTAAAGATAGCAGGCTACTATTACATTCATTGGAGTAGTCATTCCCGAGCTTGGGTCTCAGCAACAGCCTGGCTCCGTCAGATTTGGCCGAAGCTATCTTTGGGACACTCGTGTAATTCCCCGTACCATGTCTCCTCACTGCTGAAAATTGCTAAGAAATTTGTTCCTTCGAGCCTTTGCAAATAGGTAGCCTGGTAGAGCGGAGTGAATTGAAATCTTCTAGCTATTCTTAGCTATGCGCAAGATCGGGAAAATCGCGAAAATGAAGATCAAAGCCAGTGCTTCTCGAAAAAGTCCAAAACGGCCTTGTATCCACGGGCATACTCGTCACGAATATGCGAGTCCGACAAATCAGCCCGAGCCGCCATCCAACCATGGACCTGGTCTGCAAAGGTTTCCACATGATGCGGTACCTTCAAGTTGCTCTCAAACTTCTTCACGTCTTCAGCAGGGTCTTCGCCAGATGCCAGAAGCATGTATGGAACCGAGATTCCTTCTGCTCCAGATGGATCGATCATAGCCGGGTGGCAGGTAGCAGCAATTGCGAACGGGCTTTCTCCGGAGGTGATGATTTCGGCAACTTTACCACCCCAGCAGAACTGTTCGACATGTTAGTGATACAGATATTGGGACAGATTGATTGCACCCAAGCACTCACGCCGACAAGAGCCCACGACTCAATTGATGGGTTGGCAGCCTTGAGGGCCGCAACATACTCGGGCAAAGCAGCGGCAGGACCCTGGGGCATGTTTTTACCAAACCATTCACCTAGATCTTTTTGCTTTTGCTCGGTATCGGGTGGGAACCTTGATTGAATGCGTCAGTGGGTGCTTTCCGACACGGTGTCTGTAGTATCTCACCATTCCGAGGGGCAGGGACTGCCATCAAACCAGTCCGGAATGAAGGCCTTATGCTGCTGACGATGGCTGGTCGCGAGGATATCGGCACCCTGTAGGGCCTGGTCGGAGTATCCGAAGATGTCGGAAATGATGACGATTCCCTTTATGGCGTTCTCGGGTCCGGTGGCATCTGTTTTCAAGTCCATTTAGCCTAGAAGAAACAAAGGACTGAGTCTGGGGGGAGACTGACAAGTCTTCAATCCTCCGAGCTCGCTGTACGAGCCCTTAGCCACATAGTCAGAGCTGACAACAGGCGGAACGTTGCAGCAGGCCTTGCTATGACCGTTGGTAGCTTCCATAGTTGACATGGTCCCGATCTGTAAATGACGGGGAGTTGGTGGGATGTACTTGGAAGGAGAGTTGAGAAGATTTGAAGAGCCCAACGGCCGAGATGCTGAGCTTGAAGATCTCAAAGATGAGCAAGCCCTGACACTTCTTGGCGTGAAGGCCACAGGTGGGACCGGAGCACGTTGGGGTAGGCGAATTGGAGGAGGCATGGGATTGAGCGAGAGAGAGAGAGAGTGGGAAGCGTGGGCGAGAGCAAAAAAGACCCGGCTAGATGCGTACTTTTCCAGGAATGTATATTTCGGATTTTAGTCGGTTTTCTCGCCGAAGGTACAATGCTGGGCACTTCAATCTCCCGAATACATTCGGAGGCTCTTATACTCCAATTTCCTAATGCGGGATGCCGCCCTACGGGGGCTGCATGCCATCGGAGTGGGGGCCCGCGGGCCATCGGAGGAGGCTCGCACCCTCCGAAACTCGCCCCCCCTCTAGGAAGCCCTAAATCCGAATATCTCCGGAAAGCACCAGCAGTCGGGCCGTTTGTTTTTTATTCCGATCAGCCGTAATACAAAGATCAAAGGGATCTCAACGATCGGGCGGTCATCTGATGCCCACAATCTGTTCACAAAGAAATCCAACCAACATGACCATTACAACCTCAACTCCGGGGGCCGGCGTCGGCCCACTCACATCCACCTATCTCTTTAGTGCAACCGTGAACCTGGGAAAGGCTCTTGCTCCAATCCCACTACTCGAAGGTGGAAAGCGGATTGTCGAGCCCATCACTGGTGGCACCATCTATGGCCCGGGCTTCAACGCCACCATTGACGGAGGAGTCGCGGCTCCGGTGGTTGTCACAAACAATGGAATCACCACCCAGCTTCCGTACATTTACGCATATGGGCATGCAGACGACGGATCTCCGTTCTACATTGAAGTGAGTTTTACGATGAAATATTTTGGCAATGTACTTCTCACACATAATAGGAAATGGGAATTGGCTCTACAGCCACCCAAAACACCCGTTTGATTATCCAAGTCAGCGGCAAGTATGCAGAGTTGCAGAATCTTTACATTCTTGGACAGCCTTCTGTAAACGAGGAAAGGACGGTCGGACAGGTTGAATGCTGGAGCGTACCATTGCCTTAGGTAGTTAGCTTTATCCAACATAGTTGTACGCAGCAAATTCGCAACCTTCCACGAAAGATTTGAAACTGGGCTTCCGCATTGGGCCGGATTGGGCCTGAAATCTGGAGCTTCTCCATTTTATTTTCTCTCTCTCCTCTTCATTATCATCGCCATCACTACTATAAATAAGCTCCTCTTAGGATGATTCAAAGTTTTTTCCCCAAAGATATAGTACATCAATACTCACAAATACCGCCAAGATCTGTATTATTTACATCGGAAGATGCCAAGGGTTGGCATGTTTGCAATGTTTGGGGCCCAATTGGCCCCGGGAAGAGCCCAGAGCCCACTACTGGGCCCGAGGACCGGCCCAAAGCCCAGCCCAGTACTGGGCTTTCTGGGCTTTCTGGGCTTTCTGGGCTTGGGTCTACCTAGGCAAAATCACAGCCGCAAAGAGCATGTAGTTCTACGCACTTTACCACCGCAGATTGAATTGTCACATAGGACTATTTCAGCTGTGCTTGAAAATGTCTAATTGCACTTTAAAGTGATCAGGTTACCAAATAATTTTGACAGAAAATCTTGCAAGCTTGATAAGCTTGGTCAACCACCTTGACACCCTGCACCTCAAATACCCGAATCACCTTGCCCATATGGGGCCCCTCTTGACCAAGCCGACCATGACTTACAAGTATCGTCCAAAGTTTTCCAGTCGCCCATACTAGTCGTGATTGAATTTTCACTTTCCACAAACTCCAGTGCAAGTCCCATACTCGCATGCCAAGCAATATGACAATGAACCAGCCACGCACCGGGGTTATCGAGCTCGAATGCTAGAGCAAGGTAGCCGTGCGCTGGCAGCACTGCTGTATCCCGACGAACCGGGTTCTTTGTTTGGAACGAAGCCGAGGTTCCATCCCAGGGGTGACTTTCCTGAGCCAGGATCCAGAAGTCATGGCCGTGGAAATGAATTGGGTGAGCGATACTACAAATTGGTGTCAGTCTTCGATTTTCCTGTTCAGAATTAGGTGACTGTGACTGACCCGCCGAAGAAAGCTGCTGCTTTATTTTCGATCACCAGCACAGCCCATTCTTCTTTTTCCTCCTTCTCTTTCTTTTTGAAAAAGTTAGAAATCACTGCATGGTACAGCAGCTAGCGGACAATGACTTACCTTCACTTCGACGACATTGTAGGGGGTAGGGAAGATTCGCTCCTTGTCATAAATTTGTTGAACGGTAGGCCTTCCCCAGTCGAGAACAAGACTACTGCTGTTGATGGTCCATTGGAACAAAGCAGCATTTGTCAAACGGACATTGATATCCTCCACGGTCGTGTCGGTGATGCTCCCAACGTCGACTTCCAAGTACGGCACCAGGTTTGCCTGAGGCTCGTCGAGACAGGTTGCCGGACCAGTGAGAGTGCTGATGCTAGTAGGATCCCTCTTGCTCTGGGCGTTGTAGCGCACAATTCCAGTCGCAGATTCTGGATGATCATTCGCGACACCCTGGCAGGATTGAACCCATCCGCCGCGAAGCCAGTAGTCACCTGGAGGGGCGTTCGCCTCAACAATAACATCGTACCTCTGACCCACGTTCACGATGATACTGTCTGCAAGATATGGCTTGATGGGCACAAAATCATTTGCGATGGCAGTCAAACTGTGACCATCGATGCTGAACTGGAACTGGCTATCGAGAGCAACGTTGATCAACCGGATGCGGTATTTTTTCCCTTGCTGAAATACCATCTCAAATTTCTTTCCGCCTCCGACACAGTTTTCATGTGGCTCCGCTGTACAGTTGAATGTATTCGTGCCGTTGATGAGGGTCGTACTCTGCGCAGCTGTGATACCAAACTTCTGCTTGGCCTCCCACTCCACAAAAGTCGGGATATGCGCCCAGTCTTGAAGGAAAAGCGCACCAAGATCCTCATCGTAGTTCGCACTTGCAGGACCGTTGAAGATGAGTGGGCCAAAAAGGCCTTCCGATGATTGAAGCGAAAAATGACTGTGATACCAGCTGGTTCCATATTGCGTGACTTTGAAATCATAAGTCAGGCTTTCTCCCGGTGTGATCGGACATTGAGTCACGCCAGGTACTCCGTCCCATTGATTGTTGTTTCGCAGATGGACACCATGCCAGTGTACTGATGTGCCGTTGGACTTGAGGTTGTTCGTGACGTGGACCTTTAACCTATCACCCCAATCTGCGACAATTGGTGGCCCTGGCATTGTTCCGTTGAAGGTCATGCAAGGGCGCTCGTATCCATCTTGGTTGCAAAGAGACTCTTGGACGGATAGCCAGACTTCCACCGTTTTTCCAGTGTCGGGTGCCGTCTTGTAATAGTTTGTTTCGAGATCATAAGCGCCCCAGCATCCTCGCGTTGTTGGTGTATTCTCGCAAAGCTGTGTATCGCATTTCATTCGAGGTGTCACGTTGACCGAGTTGGCCTTTATTCTCGATATGCACGCTGCAAAGGCAAGAAGAAAGAAGGACCGGGTATTCATGTTCTAATGCTCGAATTTGCGAGCACTCCTGGAAGCATCGATGTTGTCTTGTTGACCCAAGTATCACTTCCAAGGTTGTGAAATAGTGCGATGTTTTGTGAGTCGTGGGCTGTTCTGTATGCGGGGCCTTGCCAGAATGTGTTTGTGAACGTCGCAAAACATTTTAGCCCTCAAATCCAATCGGATAAATTCCAAAATCGATTCCCTCGGGAAGTCTAGATAGAATGATGTCTGCGAATTGCCCAGTTAATCTTCCTCGGAGAGTTCGTCGAAATCAGCCTTGTTCGGAGAGTTCCCGTTTTGGAAATTCGGCGATGTATGCAGCCGAACTCAAGATGTCAGAAAGAGAAAACAAAAAAAGAGTTAGAAGACCCAAGAGAAGTAGGTTTTCCGCAAATTTGGAAGACAATATCTTCGAACGTCGCATTAGACTTCATCGCGACATCACATCAACTCACAATGCGACCCACCAGCTCATGGGTCCCCGTGGCCCTGCTCGCAATTACCACGATTTCCCAAGCTGCCGAGCTTCCGCTACCCGTTAAGCTTGTTCATCAATTCCCGATCCCCACATATCTCAACAGTCTGTACGTGCGACCGAACGGCGATATCTATGTCACCACCGTCTGGCCCGATGCCTCGATCTACAGCGTCTCAGGCGCAAATACAGACGCGCCCACGGCATCCCTCGTTCACTCATTCGACGAGATCAATGTCGTGACATCCATCACGGAGACCGAGCCCGGTGTTCTAGTTTTTCTTGGCGGCAACCAGAGCAGTATTGGCATGGGGATATTCGGCACGTTTGGCGTTTATGAGATTGATCTTCGTCCTCAGGCTAAGGGCGGGAAAGCATCCATCCGATATGCTGTCCCAATGCCAGACGCTGGTCTGATGACTGGCATTCAAGCACTCCCTGATTCGCCCTCGACTGTGCTAGTCAGCGACTCGCTCCTCGGTTTGGTGTACAAGGTTGATACCGTGACGGGCGAATACGAGATCGCAATCAAGGACGAGGCATCAATGGGCCATCCCTCGTGGACGGTGACACCGTTCGGAATTAACAATCTGCGCATCCATAATGGGTATCTGTACTGGACCAACAGCTATGTGGCAAGCGTGTACCGGGTCGCTATTACCAAAGATGGATATGCTGTCCCAGGCTCGAAGATTGAGTTGGTCAAGAGGCTGCAGACCATTTATTTGGATTCCATTTGTCTTGGCCCCGGCGAGAGTGATACAATCTGGGGTGCGACGAATGCAGATAACAGACTGGTGGCGATCACTCCGGATGGAAGTGCGACGTTCGTTGCCGGATCACCGACTGAAATGACGATCGCTGGGTCTGTAGCGCCGGGATTCGGCACGCTCCCGGGCGATACTGAGACTTTGTATGTTGCTACGGGAGGCTCGCTCCTTTTCCCTGTCAATGGGACGATAATCGAGGGTGGGAAGATCGTTGCCGTGAATACCACGGGCTTCGGGTACGAGAGCAAGCCTCAAGAAAAGGCGCAACCTTCTATCTCGCTTTTTCCCCAAACCACATCTTGGTGGGATTACCTTTGGCAATTCCCTTTGAAGCACTTGTCGCTTCTTTGAAACTGGACATGCTGGATCTTGGTGCTATTCTCAATTTCCATCTTAGTCAATTCACCCTAGATAGCTAGGTTAGGTTCATTGACGCAAGTAACTCAAGAACGCAAGAGAAGAAATCCTGTTCCAGTAATGATTGGATCCCGCTCTGTGATCAGCATTGAGGGTTGTCAAGATATTCATTAGAAATCCGATCCAGACTGATTAAGAATACATGCAAGTTTTTCTTAGCACTCAGTTTAATAATAGCAATCAAAAGAAACAGGAGCAACAAAAGGGAATGAACATCTAAATGTCATAATTGTCCCAAACAGTCCTGGCGAGTTCTGTCAACTCATTGTCTGGAATTGAAACGCTCGTTTCTCCGGGTCGACTTGGCTCACGTCGGAAAAGATCACTGAATGAGATGTTTAGTGGATTATCTCCACTGACAGCTAACTCGTTGTTGCTGTCTATGGTGATTGAAATCACCTGTTTCCGACGAATCCTTCCGTGAAAACGGTGCCATTGCTCTAATCGAATTTCCGAATTTTCCTTGTCTATTTTGGCAGTGAGACAAACATTCGCATTGCCATTATCAGGGGTCAACCAAAATCGAATATCAGGTTGGAGTTTTATGTCATTTTCCGTGTAGGCGGTTTCGAGTACTACCGATGGTTCATCGGGTTGGTCCCGGGGGCGGTGTTTCGGTCCCCAGCCAAAATCCGGAAACTTATAACGGCGTTCCCCATCACCATGGACTCGAGTTTCTGGATATGTTTTCAGGGCTCGGTTGAGACCCATCGGTCGCAGGACTTCGCAAATGATATTATCGAGTTCACCGCCAAGGGTACCATGCGGGATCGTAGGCATCTTCGTCAAGATCAATTTGCCGTTGAGGTCAACGGCCGAAAGATATTTCCAAAAGGAATTTTTGAAATCAAGAATATTATGAATGATTTCCTCGCTTGTGTGGAAGAGCAGGACGTTGCTTGGTGTATCATCGGCTTGAGACTTGGAAATGACTATGTTCAAAAACTGGGATTCGCTGTCAACAGTATATGTTTCAATCACTGGGTGTAGACTCTGGAGGAAGCCACGACCCAAGTCATCCAACTCATCACAGTCTTCATGTCCCGTCATTTTGGGGTGTGATACAGCGATCAAATTTTAAGTGGTATATCTGGAGTTAGAAGCAGAACAAGCATCAAGAGAATTTAAGGCGATAAATTTGTGTCCGATTACATCAATGGTACGCACATAGACGGATGACGCCAAACAGGCTAACGTCATTCCCACGAATACGAAGAGGCTATTTAGGGACACATATATCCAACATCCGATATGGTGTAGTGGCTAACATCGTCGTCTCTCACACGACAGCCGGGGGTTCGATTCCCCCTATCGGAGTTTCTTTTTTGATTTTTTTTTTCTTTCTCCCTCATTGGCCATTACTACCCGCCGTGATGTTGGGAGGGAAGGAAATGGTAGTATCCTTCAAATGTTGGGCAGCGGCAGAGTCAATTGTCACTTAAGATGTGTAGGTTCACAGATTCGGGTCATTAAATATGGGACAGAGACAAGTTGACTTGGTCAGGTTTATGCATTTGGTATGTTACTACGGAGTATGTCCATTGTATTTCCCTCCCAGTCTGGGGTATTTGCTGTTCTCCACTGGTATATACTGCTGGAAACCACGGGAGGATGAAAGAAGAATTGGAGTTGTCGGACATTTCGAGGTCGTGAACAGGACAGGCGGGTGCAAATCCCTTACAGGTTCTGGGGCTCCTGGCAGACAAGGTCGGATTGACCCTAAGAACTATGTTAGCTGTTGCAAATTCATATTCGATGATGTAACACATACCAGGGGAATCAGACAGCACAGAGCGGTCTTCTTCTCAGCAGCACAGGTGCTCTTGAAGTCCTCGAGGCTGGAGGCGGAGGCTCCACCGCGAGGAATGTTGCAGTCGAAGGCAGCGAGAGCGGCGTTGACGGAGCAGCACTGAGGGTTGACGAAGTACTTGTCGGGGCAGTAGGCCGTCAGGGAGAGGAGGGAGGGGGAGACAGAGGAGGAAGTGGGTGCCGACATAGGGCTCGCGGCAGTCAGGGCGCTCAGAGCGAGGACGAGGAAGCTGGGAGCGTACATGGTGAAAATTAAGGAGTGGATAGGAACCTTGGAATTTGATTAAGGAAAGACTGAAGGTAGGAGGTTTGACGGAATCACAGAGGGGACCTGGACCCTATTCATATTTAATATCGACAGACTAAACAATCTTATTGTGGAGGGTGTCCGAGTGCCGGATGTTTTGCGATCCACTAGTTGCCTAGAGAAGTGATGATTGACAGCACTAACCGTATCGCAAGAGTGATCGGCAAGATTTCAGGTTCTTCGAATCGGCCTGCCTTTAATTGACCCACTCAGATCGGTCAATTGGGCTCAGTCATTGGCTGGATTCAAATGACGATCAGCCGTGCAGCTGCCGACCTCAGGGATGAGCTATTGAATTTGTGTTGACTGTGTTTGGCGCTTTCTATTTAATTATCTGAGACGTCAAGACAGCCACGATGGAGACTACGAGCCGGTTGCCTTCCAAGTTCGCAAAGACACCGATGCACACTGCGACAATTTGCACCAAAATGTTTTCGTTGCTGGACCCATATCAAGTTCCGTGCACGATGTACTAGGTATTATACCGCGAGAAACCTGTGCTTTGCGTGAAGGTGGCTCAATCCATGATTATTCTAAAGTACGGAGTACTCCGCAGACCAGGGCTCAATCGCCTGGATGAAGCTACCAGAGCGTTGGTAAAGAGCACATACCCTAACGGAGTCTTGTCTTGAATATATTGTTTCCCAAGTCGACATGTCAGACGACAACCTATAAATAATTGACAGGGATGATTTTTCCGAGCGGTCGAAAATAAGCCGCGTCCATTGTGCATGAGCCGAAAGCGGAACAGGAAAGCCCAAAACAAAGACCTAGAATGCCATGCAGTAGGAACGGAGTACTCCGTAGGAGTTGTGCATCCCAAACCTCGAGAGCTAGCAAAATAGGGCTAACGCACGCTAACATGTTCCATCACCAAGCAGCCAATCAGTCAACAAGACTGAATAGAGTCGTGAATTCAAACGGTCCAGTCTCCAACCTGTGTCCTTCGAAAGGCCCGGGACCACAACTCGCAGTACCAATTCCATGATGAAGATAATCAACAGTGAGCTCAGTCTCACCCTCCAATTCCGAAAGCTCATGTGGATGTTTTGCACGATCCAGCTCAGCCATTGCATACTTACGCAAGGAGAAGCTAAATGGTGCGTCCATCTTGACCTCAATTTGCGGAACCGGTACCTGTGCTTCCACGTGAGCTGAGGATGAGACAGCTTCAGATGAATGCACGCGCGCCCACCGCGTATCTACGCGATTGCCATTTTCCTGAGGCCACTCGTATGGTGTCTCGAGCCCATCGGCAATGGAGGCTGTGTAGGTGCCGAAGCGAGAGGCGGTCTTCGTGTCTCGATATGACTCTCCAGGACCTCTACCGAACCATGTCGCGGCGTCGAAATGACGCGGCAGTCGGAGTGTCAGACCTATTCGAGGGATGTATTTTGGATGCGTCCCGCTGAAGTCCCCCTTGACTCGAAGCTGGATCGAGGAATCGGTGATTGTGTAGTCGAGAGTAGCTTCTAGTGCCCATGCTAGCACGGTAGGTGCTACTCTCACTTTGATGCTAATTGAAACGGCTCCGTCGTTGATATGCCAAGTCGCCGAGTCTATCAACATGCGTGTGCTTTTCACTCGGAAGCGGCTCCACTCCACGCTGGGCCCTTCCATGCCGAGATCATTTTGAGTCAGTGCGCGGTATATCCCTAGCAGGGGTCCACTGTGGAAGATCTTTCCTGCGTTGGTGGACCAGGAGAGATTACCTCTGATAAGATCATAGGTGAATTGAGACCCGGATTTATTGGACGTGATATAGAGTCGACCTGGTCGCTCGCGCACTGACATGTTCGTCAATGGCAAGCTAAACGGGGCTTGGATGGAGAAAGCCTCCGTCTTGTGTAAAGGTAATTGTGTCCAGGCGATCTCATGTCCAATCGGTGCCCAAGCTCGGTCATCCTTGAGATGGAAGTTGACAGTGAGCCATGTTCGCTCCATACCGGATGCTTGCTTGATCTGACCCCGGAGAGCACCAGGTATTTCCAGTAATTTGGTTTCGCCGGGCTCAATCCTTGGGATGTCCCATTCTTGTGGCTTTGTGCTTCCAGATTCACCAACAAGATGCCACGAAACTGAAAGATGGTCCAGTGTGCTGAAGTCATAATGATTGACCACTTTCAGACGGCCCAAATCCCAGGAAACTGACACTGGCTCAATCACCTTTTTGTAACCAATCAGTCCGGGACTCGGCGTATGGTCAGAAAATACCAGCCCGTCAAGAATGAAGTCCGCATCGTTTGGCTCATCGCCAAAATCACCGCCGTATGCATAGTAGGAAACATCACCATCTCTCTTCAACAGACCGTGGTTGCACCATTCCCAAATAAAGCCACCCTGCAGCAACCGCTCTGTGCGGTAGGCTTCAATATATTCCGTCAAGCCTCCTGGCCCATTGCCCACTAGAATAACGGCTGAGTCCGGGTTCCAATGGAATTTAAAGGGGGTGAAATGGAGACTTACTGGCATGTCCATATTCGCACTGGATGAGTGGCTTGTCAGTTTTCTCGGCAACATGCTTCTTTATTGCATCGGGAGTCCAGTACATAGTGGAGTACAGATCTGCACTGAAGGCCTCGCGATCACCCTCATAGTGGACCAGACGCGTCGGATCGGCTTTCTTGATCCACTCGTACATACTGACGTGGTTCTGGCCATAGAACGCTTCATTTCCAAGAGACCACATTATGATGCAGGGGAAGTTCTTGAAACGCTCAACTAGCTGGATTGCCCTGTCCAGGTAGGCATCCTTCCATTCCGGGTTATCGGAAGTCCACTTCTTCGCCAATTTATAGGATGCTTCTTGGATCTCGTATTCGGTCATGAGATTCTGGCTTGGAATGTTCAATCGTTCGACGGGGTCGAATCCGTGAGCCTCGAGATCGGCCTCGGCCATGACGTATAGTCCGAGCTCGTCGCAGACTTCGTAGAGACGGGGATTGTTCGGCTGGTGGGAGCATCGTAGAGCGTTGATATTGTGTCGTTTCATCATCACTAGGTCGGCGCGCATGCTTTCGTATGGGACAGCGCGACCGTGGAGATGATGGTGCTCGTGTCGATTGACGCCATAGAGGATAATCGGCTTGCCGTTGACCAGGAAGTTTGAGTTCTTCATCTCAATTCGCCTGAACCCGATACGCTGAGGAATGGTTCGGCCATTGAAGGTGATCAGGAGCGTGTAAAGGACAGGGTTCTCGGCGGACCATAGTTGCAGGTCAGGTCCGGATACATGTATGGTGCATTCGGCGGATTGAGAGGTTGAACAGTACATGAGTTCCCCGGCCGGGGTATACAATTGAACTTCCACGCTGCCATGTTTGCCTTGTACGTCAACACTTGTTGTGAGGGTTCCGACCGAGAGATCTTCGCTGAGAGTTGCAACAGCGTTGAAGTTGGTCACTGCGTTTCGCGGAAACGCCAGAAGACCGACATCCCTGAAAATGCCGCTCAAAAGCCATTGATCCTGTCGTTCGATATATGATCCATCGCAAAACTCATACACCCTAACAGCGATCGTGTTCACAGAGCCAGCAGGCCGGAGAAATGTGCTGATGTCAAACTCCGCCGGGTTGCGAGAGCCTTGGGAGTAGCCGACCTCCTCTCCATTGATCCACAGGTGGAAAGCGCTATCAACGCCTTCGAATCTCAGGCGGATCTGGTCGTCTTTCCACTGGGAGGGGGTGGTGAACTCTCGCCAATAGGATCCAGTCTCGTTGAGAATTGGGACTTGGGGAGGGTTCACATGGAATGGGTAATTGACGTTGGTGTAGGTCGGATGCGAATATCCTTGGAGCTGCCACATTCCTGGGACTTGGATGTCATCCCAAGTGACTGGATCAGCGGATGTCCACTCGGGTGCCTCCAGCGGAGACTCATCGTGGCGGAACTTCCAAGTGCCGTTGAGCGACAGGTATTCACTGTTGTTTCGATCAAGTGACAAGGCCTTTTCCTTGGAGACATATTGGTAAAAGTGTGCTCGGGGTGGGAGTGTGCCCTTGTGGATCACACTGAGATTATTCCAATCTGGTAAGTCGGCGGGAAACGACATCGTCAGTAACTTCCGGCTGTAGAGAACCTAAAGTGAGAAAGAGGGGTGCAAGGGGTAAATGGCACTGAAAGCTCCGGCGGGGGCGTCCCCTTTTGCCGCAAGTACTATACAGGTGGGGTAATGAAGGGCATAGATCCTGGCTAAAGTCCAGATCAGTGTCGCTGAGAATGCCGATACCTGGAAAGCGAGTGGAGTTGTATTGGCAGAATGTAAGATTTCGATTTACAACTTGTGTGTTTGAAGGAGATTGCTGGGCTCAGGTAGGTCTTTCATGATGTGTTGTGAGGTAGTCTATGCCAATAGTGAAAATTGAGCTTCGCTTGTTTTCCTCTTCCTTTCTCCTGTTGCATCTGTGGGCTCAGTCCTCTCCCTATTTACTGTCTTTCTCTCTTCCACCTCTCCTAACGCATGGAACCCAGTCTCTTCTCAATTCCCAGCCTTAACAGGAATAGTCAAATTTGAAAGAGACCGTCGGAACCCCCGTGAATGTGGACGGAACAACATACGAGATGTTATACACACGGTTGTCCCCCACGGAAGCACCATATACGACCGGTTGCTTCTCCAGGCCCTCCGCGGTGATACTCAAATTAAGACACGGCAGATCTTCAAGTCCCCGGATTACCTTCTTTTCGACAAGTGTCCAGCTTGGTGGGAGTTGCGCAAGAACAAAGGTGAAGATATCGGCTCCCTCTTGAGTTCTGTTGGGATAGGAAATGTCAAGACTGTTCGGTCCGGCAACAGCATCAATCGTCGACGCAGTCGGATACAAGCTGAACAAGGCCATGTATGGATGAGGCGTATGAGACTGATCCCCAGCCCACTGGACAATAGCAGGAACGTACTGCTTGCCACGATTCACAGTCTCTGCCACTTGCTGCGCGCCGATCATCAGCGGAGCAGTCATCCACGAGGTCGTGACTCGCACATCAGCATCGGGCCCAAGAGCGTCCGGGACCCTCTTGGTGATCATCCGTTCCCCATCCCAGTGGCCTTTCGATCCTAGCCAAGTCAGATCTTCCTCCGAGATGTTTTCTGCCACGATGTCCATAATGAGTGCAAGGGCCGCGCCCTGTGCAACATCAAATAACAGGTCTGCCTCGAGCTTGTTGGGTTGAGGGCCCACGCCATATCCGAAAAGTCCCCACCAGAAATAATCGATGACAGCCGAGTTGGAGACGATATCGCGCGTGTAAGCCCGGTCATACTATATCACGTCTCGAGTCAGATGTGAGCTATTGCGATTCGACGAAGATCATACCGGTCCCACCATATTGCCGAGATATGGGTTATAGTGAGCTGCAATGTCTGCCCACAGCTCCTTCAGCATAAACTTTGAGTTCTTGGTCATGGTGGACTCCTTGGGTCCGTACTTGCGGGCCCCTGCGAGAGCCCATGTGTCCATTCCATAGTAGGTCGGTGCGTTGTACTCGGACAACACGTTAGATTCTGTTGATGTGAAAAGCTCAAAGACCAGTTCGCCTTGCTCATTGGCATAGTCGATGAGGGTCTTCAGGGTTAGCTTCGTCGCGTTCCCGGAAAATGGGTGCGTGCTTGCATACCTGGTTATTGCGCCGCTCACCAATCCAAGAAACATACCACGCGCGCATAATGGCGGGATTGGAATACCCTGGCGTCAGATTGTCGCCTTCTGGGTACGAGCCATTGCGTCGCATAGAGCCCACAGCGGCAATTTCAAGGCTATCCTCGATCTGCGACACGAGGGAGTCCCCAAGCAAGTCAGAAAACTCCTCAACGATCTGGACAAGCTGGCTGCCGATGAACTCCCGCCAGTTTGGGTCATACGTTGTCTGTTGCGATCTGATCAGCTATATGAAGCATCTCACTGCTTCACAAAATTTACTCACATATATCTCTGGGGGATACAAGTCTGAATCCGGGGTTGGATATGGCTCGTCAGGTGAAAGCTTGAAAGTACCGTACCAGGCAGACTCATAGCTCTCCGTCATCTGACAAGCGAGGCTATTGATTCATGATCAGCTTGCGATCGTATTGATGCAAGAGAGCCTGCCTACATGTTCTCGATGGCCGCTTTTGCGTTGATCAAGTCGCCCCCCTCGTTACGGTAGAGAAGACCTGCCGTATACCATGCTGTGAACCTCGTCGACCAGGGTCCCTTGTCCGAGTACCAAATGTACTTGTAAGAGTTATCCCAGCGGTTATCATTGACATACATCGACCAGTCAAAGAGCTCTTGTGCGTCTGTAGAAACGGGTGTTAGTGGAGACTGCAATATTTACGATCTTGCATTGTAGTCATACTCCGAGTCAAAGAGGTCGTAATTTGCGCAGCGGAGGTGCAGACAGCGAATATCGCACTGCCGAGTACATGGTAATAAAATCGTTCAAATTTCATCTTCGCAACCCTCAGACCGTAGATCGTGCCACGCTCCACGAATATTTAATCCTCGTTACCTAGGTAGTATGAGGCAGATTCGCTTTGTTTCCAAAGGATGGTTCATAACCAAGAGAAACTTGGAAGTTGTTGTCTCTGTGGTAATCGAGATTTATCCCCGCTAGCTTACACGGGTGGGATCCTTCATGGTGCGGGTGAGCTATTGATCGGCTAAATTCCCGCTATTTGGGCATGCTGGACCGGCGATATCACCGGCGATGTGCGGGGGAATACCGTTCAATTCCTCTGCGAGAATGCTAATCGGTGGTAGCAACCCGTGGACACATAGTCCTGTTACCTATACACTGCCCTATACCATAATTTTCGGGAAAATGAAACTACTGATCAATATCACAATGACTGGCTGTTCGCACCCCAGTGATGACTTGCCTAGCATTGTTCCGCAGTAAAGATACCGGAGGATAGAGCGCTGCAGCACTATGTTATCCACAAAATCGACTGCCTCGAAAGGTCTTATTCGTGAAGCACTTCCCCGCACTCCTGCACGAATGGATTGTATTCTTCCGGCACCATGGTAATTTTCCCGAGACTGCAGAGTACTGCGAAGAGCTTCCAAGATCCAAATTGGGCGCTGTTCATGGACATACTGCAGAAGGCTCGCTAAAGATCGACGAAGGTTGATTCCAGGATATCATTCAGCTACTTTGGGGGCTTTGACTGTCCGACGATAGCCCTTGGGCGCCCGCCCGCGGGCGTACCTACCCTAGGGCAGGACCCGAGAAAACTTCGTAAACAGTGCAAACTATGCAAACACACATAGACCTGAGAGGAGATAGAGAGCGGTAGATCTGAAACTACAGGTACCTACCTTGTATGGAAAGGAAGCATCACATGATTGCTTCAACAAAACGAACCCAAGGCCTGTCCAGCTTGCCCAGCTGCACAGCCTCACTTGGGTTCGATGGGAGGTCGATGGGAGTCCCTCATTGGCGTGTGGCTGACGTGACGTAGCTGTGAAATGCAAGGGGCCAGTCCTGGAGACGCAGTGCACCCGGGCACACCTCTACGGTGACTATTAATATACCCATCCATCATGATTTGTCCTCGAGTAATGGGTCTGGCTTCTAAGCTCAGCAATAACCTCCCACTATGCTCCCATCTTCCGCATCTCAGCGAGTCAACCGGGACGGGACTAACAATGTTCACCCCGGGAGTTTCTCTTTGGTTGGGTATGACTTGTAGAGACCGCACGAAGATTGGCACGAGGTCAAGCTGACTGGAAATCGCAGACGCCACACGCGCCCGCAGTTTAATGGCATTGATATAATCCGCGAAGCCGACGAGTTTGCCATGATACACGGACTCGACAAGGATCAGATTTTGATCAAAAAAGGTGCCCTGGTTTACCATGATCCGGATAACGGCGCAGGGGTGGAGGGAGTGACTCCAGAGGAGCTTGCGGCTTTGTCTGATAAATCAAGGGAGAAGGTGAATCTCTTCAAGCCCGATGGGTCGACTTCATATACGTGCTACATGGCAATAATGCTCTAGTTGGTCGCTCTCCACATTCCGCTGTTTATACGATTCTGTCTGGTCATACTAACGGCACAGTGCATCCCTCCAATACTCCAGCTGGCAACTTCTGGAACAGCCCTACCACTCAACGTTCTCTCTATGGCTTAACTGGTAGGTCAGCTAAAATATCAACCCCACGGACTCGCTAAGACTGATGAAAGTGCACCATGGCTCGGGAGTGTGTTGTCCGGCTGTATCATCAGCGTACCCCTGAACGGACGCTTCGGTCGCCGTGGCTCAATTTTGACTGCGGCCTCCTTGGCCCTCTTATCTGCACTGGTGCGAGTTGTCTTGCCGGGCTGGAGAATGACATACACTCTTTTTGCGGCCCACTTTACTGCTGGTACAGCAATGGGCATCCTACGATGCACCTGCCCACTTTACCTCGCCGAAACAAGCTTCACCTCCACTCGGGGGTCCAGAATAGCAAGTTGGCAACTGTATGTATTCATTCTGTGAGTGATATCTGAATTTGAACTCAACTAATCTTATTATGATCAGCTATATCACCACTCTGAACATTTCTCTACTGATCGAAGAGGCGGCTTTACCACATATAATCTCGATGGGTGGGAGGGATGTGGGAATTCTCTTCACCCTCATTTCTGGGGTCACTTTGCTGTGTCTGATCGCGGCAAATAGGTTACCGGAGTCGCCTTATTGGTGTATATTGAACGGAAAGATGCAGGATGCCCTGGACTCGTTGCGTCATTTCCGGAAAGCAGAAATTGTGGCGGCCCGAGACCTTCATCAAATTCATTCGACTCTCGGTAAGATGAGCAACACCCAAGATTTCCAGAAGGATTCGTCATTCTTGCGGGCGTTTAAGCACCCTCAATTCAAGAGAGCAGCACTTGCATCAATCCCGATGACACTCACTCTGAATATCTCTGCTGTTCAGGTTGCCCGTGATGACTTTTGGCACAAAACGATGCCAATTTCCGACCCTACTGGCCTTAAATTCTGGTTCTTGCTCCTTTCTACTATATTCGTTTGGTCTCTCGCCAGAAACTTAGATCAAGTTGGCCGCCGTCGATCTGCGATGGGATTGATTCTTCTCATGTTGCTCTTCATGCAAGTTCCAGTGGTGAAGTACACAGGAGATCTCGCCTCGGCAGGTGCATTTCTGGGCCAGATGCTGCTAATCATACTTTACCAGACTGTTGAGCTTGTGTTCAGTGTTTACACAGCAGAGGTCTTTCCGTGGCAATACAATGGTGTGATATCTAACCTCCCTTGTGGTTCAAATGATCCTAACAGCAGAGGCGCAGATTCAGGCATGGCAATCTCAACGTCATTGGGCCATGGAAGCATTATAGTAGTGGCATTGGGTCTATCAACACTTGCTTTTCATGACTTCCTTTTGTCAGTAACATGTCGCTCGTCAGTTCTCCCCCCTAGTACTGTTTCATTATCCAGTTCTGTCATACTGACAGGTGTGCTATTTAATATAGAATATGCCTCCTTCTATCCCTTTCATCGGCAATTCTTCTGATGAAGGAAACCACGAATGTCGCGATCGAAGATATCAGCCATATATTCGATCTTTCAACAAAGAGTCTCATCATCTGGCGGGTGAAGACATGTTTCCGAGGGAAGGATGTTGATCTTGAAGCATTGGAGTCTCAGCCAGGTGCAATTCGTCTTGAGTGAGACTCTCCCAGCACCTCCGATGTTGATTTGTTCGGAACTTCGAACTTATCGCTCTTTTTTGTCTCTTTGGAAGCTCTTGTTGGAAGGGCTAAGAGAGAGAGCAGATTGACTTGATTGAAATACTCCATGGAGAGAAAGAAGGATGGAAAACTAACTGAGAGGAAACTAAGAGCTAGACAAAACCCCGGGGTCATGTGCCTATGACTCACGACCTCGGGACAGCTCTTGTATAGAATTATGACGTATTTTGTCATAACAGACTTGTTTACCCATGTAGATATGGCTTTTTGGATACCTATGTCAACTTGCGACTATCACTTTTTTCATCGCGCAGATTTATCGTGGAGAGCACTGATGTACCTTTCCCATACGAGTGCATCAATGGTAACTCGTTCCCATAGTGATTCGAAGGTTCCAAGATCTTTATTGACGTAAAAATTATTTATCCTTAGCTCAAATATCATGAATCCCCCCTTGGGGTAACATGAGTTGGTAAAAAAACACTAGCTTCCCTTCGCAGATGCGAAAAAAAAAACACAACACGCAGCAATCGGGCAACTTAACAGGCCAATTTTCCCAGAGCAAAAGAGCGATAATTGGGACGTAATCCATTCAAAAAGCTGAAGAAATTGCGTTGCTCACACTCTGCCAGATGTTGACATGACCCGAATTCGTTTGCTCTGCAGGTTCATTGAGCTCGTATTTTGCACCATGAGAACGAAGAAGGCGAATCTTGTTTCGATCTCCCAGCTTGACTGCATCAGAAAGGGGCAAACTTCCATTGTTATCGGGCTGATTGACGTCGATATTTGCGCTGATCAGATGTTTAATGAGTTGGGAGCTGATCCTGCTCGAAGAGACTGCGAGGTGCAACAAGGTGCGACCAGTTTCGTCCTGGCAATTCACGTCGGCACCCCTTTCCAACAACTTCAATGCCTTTTCTTCTTGTTTCAGGAAAATCGCGTACCACAATGGAGTACGGCCTTTCGCGTCCTTCCTCTCCGTCGAGGCACCTGCATCGAGTAATGCCTCAATCGCCCTCACCGACCCGAACCTTCTAGTGGCCAAATGCAACACGGTGTCGCCTTCATTGTTTTGCGCGTCGAGGTCTACATGGCTCTGATGAAGAATCTGTAGTTTCTTCAAGAAGTCTTCCAGATCGCTTTGCCAGGTCGCCAGGTGTAGTGCGTTCTCGTGCCGGGGCTCTGTGACAATGCTCACATCTGCGCCGTAGTCGAGCAGTGCCTTAAGCAACTCGATGCTCCCATGCTCTGCTGCAAAGTGAAGAGCAGTGTATCCTTCGTGCAGTACATTTGGACTCCCGTTCTGATCCAGAATGGACACCACTTGTTCCGTGCTGGCAGTCTTGGTCTTCGTGGACTTGAGCACATCCCAAAGCTCATAGGAATAGAAACTCTAACAAATACCATGTTAGATAGACTCTGCATATGACAAGGGCTCTTCATAGTTACCATTTCTTCCCCGATCTTTGGTCGTGCTCGATGGTTGGGATTTCTGGACCGGTCTCCCGATGCCGTCTGGTCCCGCGAAGTGTGCAGTGGCACATTTGGGACGCTGCTTTCTTCAGCTGCGTGAATTACAGATGATGTTGCTTTTTTGGGGACCTTATATGAAGATGAACAATTGCGTGCGTCTTCGTTCTCTCCGAAAACGGTCCAGTTGGTGATCAAATCGACAGAAGCTTTTGGACGGTCTTCGGGCAAGGGTGCAAGTAAAGAAATGATGATGTGCTGGGCTTGATCGCTCACTGAATGATCAATCAATGGAAGAATTGGGAAGCTAGCAAATCCTTTAGTGTAGTCACCAAGAAAACTGTATTCGAGGAATGGCTCCTCCTTCGTTAGCAGGAAGTACAACAGACACCCGAGAGACCACATATCAACGGCATTGGTGTATGTTGAATATTCTTGAGTGTCATCGACTAAGCCCCAGACTTCAGGAGCCATATAGCCTCGCGTCCCTCTCCCTTCCGTTCGCAGCTCAGTTTGCCCTTTGGCAGCCCACTTGCTAATATCGAAGTCCGCGAGTTTGATTCTGACTGGATCTTTCTGCACAACGAGTACATTCTTGAAAATTGAATGAGGATTTATGGTATCAGGAATTCGACAGATGAACTTACCTCGGGCTTGATATCGCGGTGAGCAATCCCCATGTCATGTAGCAGTACCAAGCCTTCAAGCAACTGCTCACATATAGACCGAGATATCGATTCGGAAAGTGGATGGGGGAAACATTTTTTAATGTCTCCAAAGATGCAGTACTCCATAGCTACATGGACATAGTTATCTGCCATGTACCACCCCTGGAACTGAACAAAAAGTGATTTCTTTTGAAGTCTGAGCACAGAATTAGTGATTACTGGGCTCTCGCAACAGGCGATTTCTCAGGCCGCGATACATACTCCATAATCCTCGAAACTTGCCCCAAGACATCTAGCTCCGATATATTGCTTTTGGATAGCTTATCTTTGGAGATACTTTTCACAACCCGCAAGTCACCCTTTGCCGACTCGTACAAGTGGACCCCTTCCTTGAATTCGAGGGTTCGATTCCATATCGTGACCTGTTTTGTTTGCTTGTCTGGATTCTGTGGATCAGGTTGCAAATTGATTTCACGATTGCGATGGGCGGAGAGGACAATCACGTTCAGCTCAAACGTCTTGACGAGCTCTTCATCTTTCATCGTGACTTACAGGGCTCGACAAACTAGCCGGCCAGATCGGACGGGTTCAGAAATGGAAAGTCAGGATTAAATGGGAGATGCACAGCCTTCCGGTGCTTTCGATGTGACCAGTCATTTCATTTGGGCGTCACGCAGGGCTCAGCCTCATTGGGATTATATTTGATCCGTGGTTCCCCGTTGGCCCATCGCGGCCCGATCCCCGCCCCCGCCCCCCGGTTTTCCCCCGTGACTTCGAAACATCGGCTCGACGCTATGGCAGAACTTGGACTGGCAGTGTTTGCAACACTGGATCTTTGTTTTAAGTTCGATCCCGTCTTCCTGGCTGTAGCGCAGAATGCTGAACATATTTTAATTTCCATCTAGGTACGGCAAACAGCTTGTGGAATTCTGCCGCGAGCAGCGTCGCTTGGAGCGTGACATCGAAAATATATCATTGGTGATAGAAGGTGTCTGGATCAAGACAGAGCTTCAGTTGCACTCTTTGAAGCGCTTATGGCAGTCAGATACTATCGAGCTCGTCCTCCAGAACCATTACGCCAAGGTTATTGAATCCCTCCAAGTGACATTACTTGCGGCTGTCAGCAAATTTTCCGAAGTCTATATTCGCAACATTTCTGCCGCTTCTTTTCCGAAAAAGGCACGGGCGGTTTATTTGAAAAAAGACCTCCAAAAGGTGGTCAACGACCTGGAAGAATGGCAACGCCGCTTCGATCCCTCATGGTACCTCATATCTCGAATCGCGGAGCCAAAAGTGGACCGGGAGCTGGAGAGGTCAGCGCAAGCAAGTGATACCCACACATTGAGACTCTCAAAAATCAGACATGAAATACAACAGTCCTCGTCGGAGTCAAGTGCGAGCTCAACCTCCATTTTCGTCGATTCGGCTACGATTGGATCAAGTCTAGAAAGCATCCCCAGAACAACTGCTTACCTATCAAGCTTCACGACTGATGGCCGGCTGGCTCTATTAGACAGCGCGAATTTTGCCGGCGATGCACCTTCCCCGATGAAGAAAACACACATTCGCGACATGGCGAGACTATTGCTGAATGTCGATCCGATGTCATTTGGCCTCCTCAAATGTGAAGGCGTGGTAGAGAGAATCTCATCTCAAGATTCCCAATTTCAATTCGTCTTCGAGGTACCTCATGGCTTAACTTCACCGAAGTCACTGAGGAATATTATTCTGGAGAACCCCCAATGCTCTCTCAGTAAGCGGGTTCAACTTGCTCTGCAGCTCGCCCGTTCGGTTATGTTCGTTCATACGACTGGTTTCGTGCACAAGAACATCCGACCGGAGACAATCATTGTCTTTACTCAGGATGGGGACTTAGGACCATCGTTCTTGATTGGATTTGAGCAAATTAGACGCGCAGATTCCCACACCAACTACCTCGGCGACCTGAACTGGGAACGGAATATTTATCGTCATCCCGTCAGACAAGGACTCCGGCTTGAGGAAACTTTTACGATGCAGCATGACATTTACAGTCTGGGTGTATGCTTGCTGGAACTTGCATTGTGGCACTCCTTTGTGCAAATTGAGAATGACAATACCACTCCTTGGGCAGAGCTTGATATTGAAAGGTACTTTGCCGAAAAGGATGCCCGTAGGAGGGGGTTCTCTGTCAAGCACCAACTAGTTGCATTGGTGAAGGATCGACTACCGAGCCTAGTTGGAGACCGATACACCGATGTGGTTCTCGCTTGTTAACGCTGCCTAGACCATGGTGGTGACAATGTCTTCACATCGCCCGACGCTGGAATCAAGGACAAGGATGGGATGATAGTTGGGGTTCGTTATATTGAAACGGTGAGAGTTTTTTTGCGCTGAATATTTCTGAAAGTATTGTTGACTGGTATGGCAGATTCTCTCTCAGCTCGAGGACTTGAACGTTTGAGAGATCGTGATTTTCTTCTCTCTATACTAAAGTCTACAATTCGTCGTGACTCGCCGAGGCTCCAGCATCATGGATCTGGAATTGCTTCAGCAACCCCCCCTCATCGTCAGGATTTGTTTCGATGAGCAATTTGCAAGCCGCTCAACACTTCCAAGACAATGTGGAGATATTTATCGGAGATGTTTCACGGCTACATTTGTCGCACTACATTAGGTATATTAGCTATGGGAGCGGGTCACGTACGGAAGGTCTTTGATGGTTGTACCTCAAAAGAGCATCTACGAAAAAGAGCATCTATGACAATCATGGCATTGAGTAACAATAAAAAAACGGAGAGACAGCTTGGTGGTGAGAGGCAGCCTTGTCAGCACTCGGGGAATTGGATGATTTCACCAAGGCACAGTTCGACCAAGGTAGTCAAGGTATTCGAGACCTGGACGTTCTCTCTTCGCGATAATGACATTCACCAAGTTTGGTATGCTTTCCTCAATCGTAAGTCGAGCATCGGGGCCTCCCAACTCGGTTTTCACCCACCCCGGAGCCATGACCACCATTGGGCGTGATGAGGGCTGGCGAGCCGCAAAGCTTCGCATATACATGTTGAGCGCCGCCTTCGTGCCGCGATAGACCTCTCGCTGGCCCGTTTCATTGTTGCTGATGCTTCCTTGTCCAGATGACATTACCCCAATGAGACCGGTTGGGCCAACATGATGCGCTAAGCCCTCAACCACGCGCATGGGGCTAAGCGCATTCGTGACCATGACATGTATGAACTCCTCGGTGGAGACGTCTCCAATTGTTTGGGTTTGGTCACTGTTCGTTGTACCGGCATTCACAAAAAGGGCGTCAAACACCTTGCCGGATAAGCGTTTGTCGAGCGACTTGATTTGATCTGGTTGACATATATCTAGGGTCTCAATTTCAACCCGACCGCTGTAGTTCTCCGCTAGCTCGTGAAGTGATGTCCTCGAGTCTCCGCGGACTGTGCCGGTGACGTTCCACCCCTTTTGGAGGAATTCTGCGGCCATGGCATAGCCAAGGCCACGTGAAGCGCCAATGAGAAGAATTGTTGGTGAGGCGGACATGATGAATGGACTGCCCAGGTGGTAGTTTGGACAGCTCTGGGAATATGGGCGGTTTCGGTGCCCTTTTAACTCTGGGAGAGCCCGGCTCGGCATTTTCTGTTTATCTCCGATATACCCATTAGGGAAGTCGCAATGTGCCGCAGATATACCAAGCTCACAGTAGTGGAGCCTGATCAACGGCGTTACCTAGGTAGGCAACCAATTCACTATCACAACTGTCCATCACTCACAGAAGACCATATCTTGAATCTTGGATATTCGCTGGAAAGTGATTGCCCAGGTGATGCTCAACGCAGAGATGAGATCGCCTGGGTATGACGTCATCTCACCTGTTATAGATCATGTGACTGCGGGACCTTCCCGAGGGCTCCACCTTTCCTCTCCACTCATCTCTCTTCTTTCCAATGTTGTCTTCACTGATCCGCACCCTACTTTAAATTGGTCGTATGCAACCAGAAATGCATTCATCGGCCCGGCTACTCATCACCTAACGCGCAACTCATCCGCTCCGAAGTAGCCTTGCATCCCCGAGAACACCTATGAACTTCCAGCACCCGAAGCCAGGTGAGCCGACGCAGCGCGGGGTGTGATCAGATGACCTGTCAATCTCGCATTGAGATGCTGGTTGGCTGGAAACTTGGAACGAGAAAATGCTGACTTTTCGCGAGAGAGAGAGAGAGAGAGAGAGAGAGAGAGAGAGAGAGAGAGAGAGAGAGCGCGCGCGCGACAGAGGGGGCTAGAGCTCCCTGCTAGGAGAGAAAGAGAGAGACGGGACGAACAGTCCGGCCACAATCATACTGCGACAAATTCTACAGCATTCATGGTGGGCTGTACGAGCTATGGCTGGGATATATCAGATCTCCGCCCTTCGACTGTCGAGGCGTTCCAGAGCATCTTTGCGGCCCGACTTACATCCCGAATCGTTCGAATGGGAGATTCGTGCACAGAGGCTCAGGCTTCAAAGAGACACTATACGCCTTCCCTCTCTTCCCGTAGCTTGAACGTTAGGTTGGGAGTGTCAAATCCATTCGAATCAGACCGCTATGGTTAGACCGCTATCACCATCTGATATTCCCTCTTCTTCTTGTTCCTTTGAGACGGAGAGAGTGCTCAAGGACATGCTTGAAGCCCTTACTTTATTTGATTATTTCTTTTCCAAAATCCAAAAGACAAGGAGCATAAAAAGCTCCAGGGGAGTTGTTGAGCCCTTTCTCCTAGTTCGGCAGGAGTCAAGAGGAAAATCCAACCTCATCAACCATGTTAACTCAGCAAAGCAATTTTCGGTTTACTCGATCAAATCGGCTCAAACGTCTTCCCGTGGAGAAGGCGTCCTCGAAATCAGAAGGATAGTAGCATGCGTTATTTCCAATTCTGACGCATAGCCTACGGAGAGACCCCATTGCGACATCACGGTTCTAGATACAATCCCCTCACTGTACGCCTCGGGAATGGTCCCTGATTCTCTGTCGCGATCTATCGGAACATCATTCCACTGCGTGCCATGACAAAAAGCGCCGCAAGGTTCTCTGGAAACAGAGAAACGCCGTGCGACCTGGCTACGGCTTGGTGTGCGTCGGAGACCGGTGCGATTCTATGTAATGCGCTCGAGGGAAACTCTTTTATAGAACTTTGAGACCTCGGGAATGATGTGCCATTCTTCATCAAAAATGAGCCCCGGGCCATTGATGGGATTACGAAATAAATCTAGGATTTCCCAACCCTCTCATATGATGAGTGGAACTTTCAGCCGTTGAGGTTTCAAACACACGAACGATTAATACAGAGAACTCTCCGACCAACCATATAAACATATTATTCCGTACAAACGCGAGAATGACCCCCATATCTCTCGAAGTCTCGAAGTCGACATCTGAAGGCTGAACTAGAGTAACTTTCGTCCAAAATGAATATCCAATTCAACGAAGTTTGAGGTTTTTTCGACATTAAAGCATCGCCGGTAAGTACCCTCGTATATGCCCCGGTAGCCGGGGGTGTCGGCCAAATTTGATATACTGCGTGTCGAATCATGCGAAATTCAGAGCAACAGAGAACCGATTGTCTCAAAACAAAAGAACATCAAGTGACGATCTCAATTAACAGGTCCAGGGCTCATTTTCTTCCTGGCCAACAAGCAACTTGATAGCTCCCGAGGTAGTCTGCGACAGGACGTTCATCTGAGCACACGTGCATCATTCCAGCAGTCCAGCAAGTCCTCAACTCTGCGAGCCACACTGGGGACAGAACCGACTAGAGACAGCAGTCCCACACTGACCACAGTACTTGAAGCCAGTAGCGGTAGCAGTAGCCTCCTTTGGAGGGGGCGTACCCGCCATAGACGAGCCCGTCATGCCAGCATGGGCCATCTCAGGCGAGGTAGGAGGACCATTGAACTGGGCAGTCTGGTGCGGCGGAGCATATGTGGGCTGAGGCGCAGCGTAGGGGTGGTGGATAGGCTGTGTTTGCTGAACAGGAGGGGAGTTGACGTATGTGACGGTGTGGTTGCTCGAACGGTTGCGCTTGACGCAGAAGATAATCAGGAGAATCCAAGCAGTTAGCTTGAGGATTCCGCCGATCACGAACATGGCGATTGCTGCATAGAATTGGCCCATGTTGGTGCTCGTGCAGGAGTAGCTCGAATAGTAGGAGCTGTAGTAGGAGCTGCTGTAGGAGCAGTCATCGTAGGAGTTGGAGACCCATGTGCCGACAAGAGCACCGCCGATGATGAAGCAGATGGCGGCACCGATGAAGAATCCAATGGGCCACCATTTGTTGAGGCGTGAGGGCCGTGGTGCTCCTGGTGTAGACATTATGGACAGATGGTTCCACCACAGGTAGAGCAAGAAAACGAATGGAATGGAGCACTGTATAGACTCTAGGGTGCTAAATCGGGGTCTCTGGCCTTTTAAGACATAAGAAAAACTCCATAGCCCTCTCCCTACTGTACTTGTGATAAAACGGAAAACTTTGAAACGAAAATTCAAACCAGACGGCCTATCATCCTCAATTCTGAATAACGCTTGAGGCTAAAAGGAAGCGGGCCTTGAGGCTTTAGCGGCACATCTCGTATTCAAAAGGTAAGTCTGGTATACACTGCTTTTCTCTGGATATTGATAGTCTAGGTCCGTTTACGTCCCTTCGGGATTCTCAAATTCTTTTCTGAAAGCGCTGTCACTTTTTTTCATCATAAATTCCACGTCCAGGGGACATTCACGAATGGGAACAATCGATTTACCCAAACTTACCCTCGTATTAATCATAAAGCGCACTGGCAAGATCGCCGGAGATCGACCAGACTAAATCAAACAATACGATCTCTGATCCACATCTGTCCACTTGAACACGAGCTCCGGAGAACACCCTGAAACTTCCCTTGGGTTTCAATTCGGTTCAAGTCCGAGTCCTGCTAATGACTAAAATTTTATTTTCTCTGGTGATATTCATGTTTCTCCCCCGGGATTTTCCTCGTAATGCCCATGAACATGACGGTAGACTCAGATCAAGTCAAGGCCTATTGTAGATATGCTCACTCGACCCGATTGAACCAGACCTTTTCTCCTTTAATATCAGGCTCTATCAATAAGCCAGCCCTATCCACCAGACCCTCGCCATTCAAGCAAAACTCGACGGAAAACGGTGGCAGCAAGTCAAGCCCTTCCCGATGAAGCCTGCCAATAAAGAATTCTCCACTAGCGTGGACGAGAGAAAGCTCACAAGGAATGACTCGATCTTGTAGATCAGCTGTCAAACACCCCGGCTCGGCTCTGAGAACGATATCAAGCTCTGCTGGGTGCTGATAAGTACCAGCGTATCTGGCCAAGCACAAAGTGTGAGGTATTGGCGGATCTGGCAACCGGGGGAAGAGTCGTTGCTTCGAAACATCGATCTTCTCGTTCGTGAACCCCGCTTGCCACTCCTTATTCTGATTCGCTATGGCTTCTGCAAGCTGTCCCTCGTAGATAGGGTCGACCGGCAGCTGGAGATGCTTATCCAGAAGGAACGTGAACAGTCTGAATGCGGCATATCGTGCAGACGAAGAGTTGCCCATAATCACAAAACCGAATTTCATGCTAGGCACAAAACCTACGTAAATACCATACCCGGGCCAACCTCCGGCATGGCTATAAAGATAGTGGCCTCGATAATTGTCAACAAACCATCCCAGCCCGTATGCATGAAATGGGGCAGGCAAGTTCACATCCCCGTTCTCAAAATGAATTGTCCGTGGATCCAGCAGTGTTTGGTGTCCCTTCAGAGGTCCTTCCATTTCAATGAGTTCTCTCACCCAGCGCGCATAATCCAGTACATTGCTATACATCGCCCCGGCACCGCTGTTGGCTGGCCAGTCATTGTCTGGCCTTGGGAGAAACGAGCCGCCATCGTCTGTAGGAATCCAATCATATCCTTGTACAAGCTTCGCTGCACTTGATGGGCTTTTCTTTACTTCCGCCGCGGTGAAATACGTATTATTCATGCCGAGAGGCTCCCAGATGCGATTGTTGAGGAACTCTCCTAGTGGAATCCCAGTATGGCGCTCCAGTGCATGTGATACAGCAATAAACATGTGGTTGCTGTAGTGGTATTTGCTGCGCAATGGTGTTGCGAGAGACATGTGTCGCATAGCCCGAACTGCTGAACCTGTTGTTGCAGTCTTGCCGGGAAATAGGGCCAGTGTCCAATTGTGCTGGGGAATTCCTGTACGATGTGAGAGGGCATCTTCCATCGTCACGTTATGAGTAGCATCTTGGTCGGCGAGAACGAAGTCCTCTGGTATCAAGGACGCCACCGTTGTGTCCCAGTGGATTGGATGTTTGGTACTTTGACTTTCTTGGATTGCGATTGAAGCGGCAGCAGCCGTGAAGGCTTTGGTGGTACTGCATGCTGCAAACAAAGCATCTGTAGTCATTTGGCGTGACGGCCGACCTTCGTCGTCATTTGCATATTCTGCTAGCCCGTATGCCTGTCTTGGGTGAGCATTCAATATTCCTAGGGTCCAGTTGGGATCAGTATGCTGACCTTAGCGTAGGTTTGGGAGCCTTGGACGACGGAGATGCTCAACCCGGGGACTTTCCATTTGTTGAGTTCTGCCTTTACAACTTCATCAAACTCGAAATCGAGCAGTGACTTGGACATGGTCAAAATATATAACGTTGGAATTGTATAGGTGATACGACAAGGGCGAATGAGCGTGTCAGTATCGTAATTCAAAAGAAGCTTCGCCAATATCACACTGATCGCATCTTATACGACTTCCAAGTTCAAATAAAGACTCAAGGCGGATGTCCTAGCTGAAAGCCACCCAGGCAGTGACAATGTCAGCCCCGGGGCCGGAGCAACGTCCGAAACAAAAATGGAATAGACTGCATCAGAGTTCACAGTATTTATTATTTCAAAATCCAAACAGCGAAGCAGCCTTGAAAGAAATCGAACAAAAAAAAAGAAACAATTTGTATAGATCGGATGGAGTACCCGTAACCCTGGAAGCACTTTGCTTAGGAAAAGACCCCCTGGATTGAAGGAAGTATCCTTGGGAAGCTACACATTAGAACTATTTTATGTTCCACAAATAACTTTCACAGACACAACAGATACACCAGGTGTACTCCGAGAGTCAAGATCTATTCCAAGTTTGGTATCGCGATATCGGCCAATCACAGCACAGGACGCGTGACGTCGCGTCGATCCGCGTCGCGCAACTGAACTTCTGCACATATCATGACAGCCTTGAACTCCAGCGCGGACGTCGCGGCTCAAGCGACTAATGTTCGCGCAGAACTGAAGGTCTGGGAGAAAGCGTTTGCCTCGGCAAATGGGGGCAAGAAGGCCGGACGTGACGATATCAAACAGAATGCAGAAATCGGTAGGTCCAATTTGTCACTATGGGGAACTCTTCTGACTCGTCGCGTCAATCTCAGCCGCAAAATACAAGGAATACAGTCGTCTGAAAGCCCTAGAGTCATCTCTGAGTCGACGGGAGAATCGCCAGCAGGAACCATCGGACAGCCACTCCAAAAAGCGGAAGCATGCATCACCACCCGGTCAAGAAGCATATCAACAAATTACACCTCGCAAGTCGTCCAAAGGGCTTTTCGCAACCCCTTCCAACAACCGCACCAGGATTCATCCAGCAGACCTCGATCCTTATGACTCGCCAAATACCCTGCGCAGGCTCTTCAGTCCTAGCGCACACCGTGAGGGACAGCCTGCGCCATCGCCGCTAAAGACGGCAATTGGCCCGACACCACAGCGCGATGGAAAGACACTCGGTCTCTTTGATATGCTATCCGAATCCGGGGGAAGTCATGACACACCAGCCGCCAAGAGGCAGTCGAACAACCTCGCTGCAGCCTTTCAGACTCCCTCCAAGCGGAGACCCGTGGAACCCATCCCAGAGCTCCCAGAAAACGAGCCGCAGCAAGAAACGCCCAGACTTGCACGCACACCCGCATCCGAGACTAAACAGTTTTACCTCGCGAATCTCTTCGCGACACCCACAACCATGCGATACGCAGCAATGGTGGAAGCCGAGGATAACAAGGAGACACAGAAGGATGAGCTGCGGGCTCCCTCGCAAATGTCACCGCCTGCTCACTCGGAGACACCGTCATTCCTCCGCCGCTCCAATTCCGGCCGATACCCCCCGCCCAGTGCGGGTTTGGGCGGACCGGGCCTGAGTCCTATCGCCTCGCGCAAGCCACAGAGATTCGCCAGCAAAGGCTTATCTCACCTAGTTCAGGGCCTACGAGATATGGAAGAAGATCGCTTGGAAGATGACTGGGATATATTGCGCGAGATGGAAGAGGAAGCCGAAGCCGAAGAGGCTGCTAAATTGCAAGAGGAAAATCCAGAGCCAGACGTCAACCGAAAATACAAAAAGAAGGGTCAGAAACGGACGACCCGACGAGTGACTATGAGACCGGTTCTTCAGCAGCCTAAGCCAAAGGAGAATGCCGGCGAACCAATCGCCGACGAAGACTCTGGCAGTGACGACGAACTTGCCGCTGTCCCAGAGACTCAGATAGCGCCTGCTCCCGAAGAATGGGACGATGTTCCAAGTGATATCGAAAGGGCGGAAGCCGCCACTTCCCATGCCACGCCAGAGCCCGAGCTTGATACCGAGGCAGAATATGATCAGGACTCGGACGATGATCCTGAATTCGGTTATGCCAAACCTGCCAAGCCGAAGAGCTTCTCGGAGCGTATTAAGGAAGCGGTTTCGTCGTCTGCTGCGAAGCCCAAGGAGCAGGCGCCTCTGGGTAAACCCCCGAAGACTGCTGAGCCCTCGGAGAAGAAGCCTCGTCCTCGAAAGGTAAACCCTCAGACTCATGCGAACTATCGGTCTATAAACATCAACCGGGGAGGTTCCTCTCGTGGAAGAGGCCGCTTCCGTCGGAGATAGACTAGAGACGAAGTCTTTGCCCCTCATGATACAATGACTGCATTCATTTTTAGCCTGAAGCATTTGTTCGGAGTTTTCATAGCGACCCTAGTTTGAAGAAAATGATACATGTTTGTTTATTCCAGTCCACTTCGTCAGCCTACACTACCAGGGACAGAGGCTGTCCGCCAGTTTCTTCTTTCACATTAATATGGGTTATATCGCTGCTGAGCTTGCTGAATCCGCCTTGACCGGGCAACTGGATCTTCGGTCCGGGAGCTATACGGCCGTCGAGACCTTTGTCCCCTGCCCCTGTTCGAGGGCGCAGTTCTACGACCCGAGTCAGGCACAGCCCTAGATCCCCGATCTGATGTATCGCGGGGTTCGTTCGCATATTGAACATGACGATCCCAGTCCTCGAGCGTCTGGTAAGGACTTCTTAGCCAGGCTTGTAACTCATGTAGGAAAAGGCATGCGTTTTCCCTCCCAATGAAGTCGCGTAATAATTCCTCCGCCTGGCCAGCACTCCCCTTGAGATCCACCGTGCGCAAAATGGCAATGACATACTCGAGCAAGAACTCGGCATTATTTGCCCTCCGGTTCTCGAGGCGTTGAGGCCCAGGCCGGGACATCTGCTGCGGCGTGCGCTGTTCCTCCTCCGACTCTGGGTTCAGGAAAGCAAAGACTCGTAGTTCACGGCGGATCCATTTTCGAGCGCGCGATACAAGCTGCTCGTCTCTGTTGAACCGTTCTGGGGCTAGCTCGCGATACTGGGATAGGCGGTTGGATCCGACTCGCATGGAGTATGTTTGGTTGCGATAGACGTTGCGCCGGCGCTCCAGCGGGTCGTCTGGCGACGGCCGCGGCGGGCATGGACGTCGTCCTCCGCGTTGAGCATTCCTGGGACCTCGTGGTGGTCGTGCTGGAGGAGTTACGGTGGTTGAGCTCGAGGGTGGGAGCTGATATAGCTTTGGGCCTTGCGGGGCTTTCAGTTCGTATTGGACTGCTGTCAGTTCGATTTTACCTAGAGTCTCGTTAGGCAGGTGTAAGCTGGAAGAGCCGCAGTATTCACTCACATAGAGGACATTTTTGCTGCTGCTCCAGCCAGCTGAGAAGACAGATGAAGTCGAAGTTGGCATGTTGGCATGGCTGTGCCACACACGGCTCGGTGATGGTGTCCAGACAAATGACACAGGGATTAGCCACTTCCTCAACTACCTCCTGCAGAGTCCGCTGGAGAATTTGCTGTCGCAAGTCATTGTCCATACACGAGAAAACCGCCGGGGCACAAGGGGTGTCGAGTCACGTTGTGGGCGGGCGGCAAAACGTCGCTTCCTTTTTTCCCGCAGCTCCAACGTCACTGCGCTCTCGTCTTTTTTTCCTGTTTTCGCAACTTGCGCCGGAGCCAATATGTGCTAATTGTTTTGCTTGTCCTGATATGAGGTCTGCTAAAGCTGTCGTCTCTGAAAAACTCGCCCGCCTCGGAGCGTCCAGCATGTCTTACCACGGCGGAGCGCACGTCGCCAACCGGCCTCCCCATACTATCACCTCTTTGCGACGCTGGTCGATTGTGAACAAGGAATTGCCCGGTGAGACTCGGCCCGGTCCAAGAATGTACTATTGAAACTCAGCTGACAAGAGTTATGCCATCAGCTGTTTCCCAAATTCGCGCGATTCACGTGTATGATTTCGATAACACTTGTGAGACCTTCCGAGTCCCGAGGACATGATTTCACCGCTGACACCAACACGTACCAGTGTTCCTCAGTCCGTTGCCCAACCCGCAAATATGGCACGGCTCTTCAGTGGGTTTCCTACAAACAGAAGATAGCTTCGCAACCGGCGGTTGGTGGCATGATCCCAATATCCTCGGTGCTACTGGAAAGGGCCTGGAGGTTGAAGAGCCTCGTGGATGGGAAGGCTGGTGGAATGACAACATTGTGGGACCTCCAATTCGTCCTGCGCGAGAGCAGCCTAACTGACTTTCTTAAAGCTGCGCTTAGTCAAGATGAGCATGGAGCAAAAGGATGCCCTCACGGTTCTCCTGACTGGCCGCAGTGAGGCTGGTTTCGCGGAGACCATCAAAAGAATGGTAGCGAGCCAGAACCTGGAATTTGACCTCATTGGCCTCAAGCCAGAGGTTGGCCCGAATGGCCAACGCTTTGCTACCACCATGGACTTCAAGCAGAGTTTCCTAGAGGATCTGGTTCTCACTTACGAGCAGGCCGAAGAAATTCGCGTTTACGAGGACCGCGTCAAGCAGTGAGTCTCACGATGAACGAACCCACGAGGCATTAACTTCCAAGGTGTTAACTTACTACCAGTGTCAAAGGGTTCCGGGACTTCTTTGAGGCTTTGAACAGGAATCTTCAGGTTGGACCTGCTGCTACCACACGAATGCCTCTCCTCGCCGAGGTCATTCAAGTAACGGAAGGTTGCACGTATCTTGATCCCGTTACTGAGACCGCTGAAATTCAACGCATGGTGAATTCCCATAACCTTGCATTGCGCAATTCAGCCCTCAACCGCAGCAAGAGCCGGAACGGACGCTTACAGATCAAGCGCATTGTCTTCTACACAGGGTATCTGGTTACCCAGGACGTGTCAAACAACATGACTCAAAAATTGCTGGGTCCAATGCTGCCTCCTGGGCTTGCTGAATCAAATGACCTGAAATACATGGCTAACAGCATCCTAATCACACCCCGCCCCGCATCCCGCTCCATTCTGGACAAGATTGGTGGTATGGGCAAGACACTAAAGTGGCAGGTCACCGGAACTGGAAGCCTGGATAACAAGATCTGGGCAGCCCGCGTGGCCCCCATTCCAGCAACCGAACCATTCCACACAGAGAACCCACTGCCTATTGTAGTATTGGCTGTTCGCAAGGGTGCCCGTCTGATCGATGCAGGCAAGATTCAGAACTGGCACCCCCTTCCCGCTGACAAGGCTATGACTTTTGATACTGTCATTGGAGAGAAGGTGGTTTTGCGAGTTGAAGAGATCGGGGACTCCCGTGTTGGTGACCGCCCTTTCAACAAAAGCCAAAAGAGACGCTTCCAGGGTGATCAAGATGAGGCCAACTGGACACCTCAGCAGCACAATGGCCATGAAGGCCCTCACCAGGCTCGTGGCAATTACCACCATTCCTACCGGGGTGGTGACCCGCGGTACCAGCATGATGATAATCAACGAGGAAGAGGTCACCGTGGCCGTGGTCGAGGTAATGGACGTGGTCGTGGAAACAACCCTCGGGGTCGTGGCCGGGGCCGTGGCCGCGGAGAATACTACCAGTACAAGTCCCTGGACGATCATGGAAACTCGTATGATGCCCATGGAGGCGGTCATAGTGGAGCTGCCACCAGAGGGGGCTACTCCATGGACTATTGATTTGCCGGCGGCAATTCACCCAAATCAAAATCTGCTTCACGGACTAGTGGAGGACAATTCTGTTTTTACTATCCTGGGTTTCGGCTTGCATGATGGACTGGCGCATGGAGCTTCTCATTATCGTGTGGTTTATGTCAATAGTGCTTGACTAGTCAGCCTCGGAGCTCATTATTTGAAACAATTGATATTGATATTCTGGCGGCTCAATCTTGTTCATACCAGTAGAGCATTGAACCCGATTGCAAGTGGAGGCTCTCAGTGTCATCCACGGCTTCGAGCTTATAAGTACTCCGAGATTCTTGATATCCGTAGAATTAAATACAAACCGGACTACTAGATAGAACGGCTCCGTTGCGCTAGATCTGAAATGGAAACGAAGCCGAGGGATAATATCGGAGGCTCAAATGGCGCTAACCGGTGGGGCGGATCTGCTCTACTCCCCGGAGTGGATTTCTTCCCTTCCACACATTCTCTTCTCTTCCGCCTCCTACCTTCCACCGTTCTTATCATTGATACAATCCCTTTTCTTGCAAGAACACCTGTGTGGAGTCGGGGATGGCAGAACATGCTGCAAAGCAGGGAGTGAATACGCCCCAATATATGCCGACGCCGGCAACATGGTATGCATGGTATTTGGTGTGTGAAACTGTATGTTCACCAAGATACCTAACTCGCATGTTTGAGTCTGATGTGATTCCAGTTTCACCCCACGGGGAAAAAGGACTTGGCCAGCCTATGCCTCGTCTCAAAGGCCATGAAGAATCTGGCAAGTCCTTTTCTATATCGATCTATCACAGTTGAGATATGTGGAGATCATCTCGTGGAAGACAGGAGGGGCCTCATACAACGGCTATTTCACAAATCCAATGAGTCACCACGGGGCCTTGTTCAAGAGATTATCGTCAAATGTTATGACGAGGGTGATTTCGAGAAGGTCGGTTCCAGGACTTTATCAAAACTCTTGAAACGTCTTGAGCATCTACGACGAGTAAAGTAATGGAACTTACAACTTGCCTCGGAGCACTTATGTGGCTAATAGTCAAATAGGTTCGAGATGCCCTGCGATTTCAGAAGATCGTATGTGACAAGAATTGAAGCGCATCCCAACAAGCCCGAGTTACAGCTTCTCAAACAGGACAGTCTCAGTGTTTGTCCGCGCTCAATCCCTGCCGTGACTGTCCTCAATCTTGAAGATGAGGTATTCTGCCGCCTATATCAGGGAAGCTTTCTGAACCACCTTACTTCCTTTCCCAATTTGACATCCTGTGCTTGGGCACCTAATTGCTTGCCTGACAAGCCCGATGCCAATAAAACAGCATCTTCTTGCGCAAGCAGCAAGTTGGATGCACAATTTACTTTCCCTCCCATTCAACACCTCGCCCTTGATCGGTACTTTCTCGATAGCGAGATGTCGCCTGGGCTTCTGGATCGTTTCCAGTGGCCAAAAGTCACGTCTCTCGAGCTTGGTTCAGACTGGGAAACTGCATGTGCGAACCTACGGCTATTGACAGGACGCATGATCAATTTAAGACGACTCAAGATCACCAGGAATGGTCCGCAGAAATATGCAGAGCCATGTGCAGCTCTCGAGGAGTTCTTGAAGTCCTTTGACACCTTAATAGACCTGGAGCTCATCGGGTGTTTCGTTCCATTCGACGCGATCGCCCGGCATACTTGGTTGGTTAGTCTCATAGTTCATACACCTGAGGCATGGAACGGCAACTATCCCCGTAACATGGCGGGAAATATGGACTTGATCTCATTGGATGCATGCTGTCCGCGCTTGGAACATCTGAAGCTGGATGCTGAGCGAAATCCCGAAACCGGAGAATGGGTACGTACGCATCTGGATACACGTTTTAAGAACAATCGACTAAATCTACTGGAAGCCCTGGGAATTTATAGACACACTCGCCAGCGGTTTCTCAACTATGAGGACCTTGGTCCTTAATTTCATGCTTGGTAACGGCGGAGTCCCGATACGGAGGGAACATGACCCTGCTTTCCTTGAACCCTACTTAACAACCAAGGAGGCCACAGCGATTGGATGTCGATTCTATGCAAACCGGCATCGATTATTCAATCGAGATCAAAAAAGCCTCAACATCGGGATGGGAAATCTCCAAAGACTCACTTTGACCAACGCGAATAAAAATCCCCGGATGCGTCCTAGGGCAACTTATCACGCCAGAAGCTCCTGGTTAAACATATCATTTCCCAATACTTCGACCTTTGGCATTGTTCCACCCATCACAGTAGGTGATATGCCTGGAGTGATTCACGTCGAAAGGCAAGAGGCAGAGAAACTCCATTGGATGCATCCCCCGCGGGCGGGCCTCCTCACTTTGGAACACATAATCCGATGTGGCGAGGAGGGGCCCTTGGACCTTAACCCATACGGCCGAAGTAGGGGTAAGACTTGCAACCGTGCTCGAAGATCAAGACCTATACGCCAATCTGCTAGGTTGGCCGCGATGAGGGGAGAGTCCTAGGGTAATTGAAGGGTCTGACTTCTCCGTTATGAAAATTGAACACAGTTACTTTCTCTCGCGGATTTCACGTGCTGGGGCTCGTAACAGGTTTGGATACCTACCTAGGTATTAAGGTCAGATTGTGATACGCATAGAAACCGGAAAGGATGCACTATTTAAAATTTCAAGGTTGTAGCTATTCTATGGAGGTTGGTGCTAATGTGGCAAGCGCCAGGCAACCTTGGAAGCTGTATATGCTACTATCAAAAAAATTGGGATTGAGCAGCACTTCCAAGGTTTCAAGTTGTACTAGGTAGTTCAGAGTGAAGATGAAAGGCAAAATGTACATGTGATTTCATAACATGGTATTCTATGTCGAGCGCGAGATTGATGTCAACAGATCAGCAAAACAGTGATACGATGTTTTCTCAAGCGGTGCAATCCAGATGATTAGTCTGTTGTCATCATAGCCTAAGAGCAAAAAAAAAAGTAAAAAAAGCAAAGGAGGATGCTATGTCCTCAAATATGTTCGTGAAAAAGTCCCAGATTGTCCATATCCCAATATCCCAGGGAATCCAAATGTTCCAAATGCGCGTGATCCGTTTCCGTCCATTTCCGTTGCGAGCCGGGGTCGTGTGCTCGTAGGTATTATTCATTTCCCATTGGTGTCGTCCCGTTATAAGGGTGGTGTATGTTGCGAAGAAAAAGGAAGTCGTAAAAAAACAATAATAAACAGGGTTTTGTTGCGGTGGCGTTGGGGAATTCGATCATTCCTCATCGGTCAGTTTGCGGATCAGACTGATACTCAATATCATGACGAGCAAACCGACGGTAACGATGACTAGCAGGACGAAGCCGAACCAGCCAAGTACCATTGCTGAGGAACCAACGCCACTCTTGACGCTTCCATTGCCCATGTCTTGAGCTATCGTACTGGCGGCGACGGATGCAGTGTGCTGCCATAGTACAGAGACGAGGACGAACACCGAGGAAACGAAGATCAGGGCCAAGGCGGCTTGGGAGACGGGGCGGGACGGGAAAGGCTTGACCTCACGCTCGGAACCGTTGTCGTCTGTCTCCTCGTGCCAGCCGGGGAATGTAGCCAGAAGGATGAAGCAGAAGAAAGCGAGAATAACCGCGACGATCCTAGGTTCGCATTAGATGGTGCGCAGGAATGAATCCGCAGAATACTCACAGGAGGTACGGGAACACGACGGCGTCTTTAAACGTGGATGCGACCCAGATCAGGTTGAGTGGATCCTGGTCCACAGTGACGATCTCGGCCAGGGCCGTTGCGTTGGCATTGCAGATAAAAGAACCTTTGTCGGGTTGGACGCAGATACCGAAATATCCCACGCGCACTTCCATATCTGCGCCGCCAACGATATTTGAAAGAGCAGTCGCAACGTCTGGTTGCACCTGGGCGAGATCGCGGACGGGGTTGTACTTCTCGTAGTATAGAGAGATAAGGAAGATGTTAGGAATTTGCGGGGATGATGATGAACATCCGGCCAACAGCAGTGCTTTGATTCGTTAGTCACATTCCAATAGTCGGAGATCGCCTGCATAAGCACTCACATAAGAGGATAATAGCAATGGCAATGATAAGCATGAGCACATGGTGGTACCCGATCATTGGAATGAAGCCTATTGGAAAGTTAGCCACCCTGTCGAAAGCTTGCAGTCTGGTAATATGCAGGGTCGTCACTTACGGGCCCATTTTTGTGCAAACGGAGAAGCCATGGTGATTGTCGACTTCCTTCACTTGTTTGTTGACTCGCTTCTCGGTTCTCCGAGAAGGAGTGTTTGCAACGGGGACGAATATCAGAACTTGATTATATGCCCGATGGCCGAATTGCTTTTGCGATGTGATAGATCGAAGATCGGATCGGTATCAGATGGTTGGAATGGAATGTGTGTGAAGAATGCGGAGGTTGAGATGAGAAGGTCGTTCAAGATTCCGGGTTTGAACGCGACTTGAAGAATGCTCGATTGAGATTCAGTGTTCCGACTCGCACCTAGAGTAGTTTATTGAATCAGAGATAGGACTTAACGCCTGTGGTACAGGAGGGAAGGTGAAAGAGAGGAATGGCAGAGAGGGAAAGGAGGGATCGTAGCTGGAAACCAAACTCCACGTCAAATTGGCAGTCTTCTTTTTCTGGAGGCTGGGAATGAGGCAAGAGTATAGGAATCTAGGAGGCTGGGCCATTGTTTACGTTGGCTTCCCCGGTAACCAGTGCTGACCGCCCTCTGCTGCGGGTCATTTCTGCCCGACACGGGACGTCGCTGGACCGAACTAGTCCCGATGTGGCCTAGTGCAGATCTTGATAAGGTTCGCCCCACCCTGCGCCGCCACGCGATTCATCCAGCCTCGCCATATTGGGCTCTGCTACGTGTACTTGGGTTGCCATGTTTCATCTCGTTGCATTCGCTGTGTTAAACTGTGTTTGAAATAATACAAGTTGCGCGCCAAAGTGGAACCGGGTGTGGTCCCAATGCTTTACCCCAGATAATACCCCAGTCCCAATGCTTCGTAATCAATGTGTCCACCTTAGTGGGCGGAAAAAGAGAATCGGGCGAGATCCAGTGGAGTCGCCGACGATTCAGCCTCTGACTCTTCATCCTCGTCACTATTTGGAACCATAAGGTCCTCGCTGCCTTGGGTGCCGAGGAACGAGCACTGCGGGGCAACCGGGGAACGTTCCTTGACGTAGGGCGCGGCAGCTTGGCTGGCCCTGAGCTTGCTGGGGAAGTTGAGACTGCGGGATCGGCTAAGCGCATTTTGTCCCATGCGTTGAAGGGGTGTCAAGCGTCGCTGGACGACGTTGCTTCGGGCAGTGGAAGCTGGGCTCTTGGGCGTGGAAGGTGGTGCAGGTCGCTGGTTCGATTGGGCCGCAGGAGATGTCGTCACCAATGGAGCGCCTGCTGGTTCGGTCTTGGGCTCTGATCTAAAGGTGAACTTGGAAACAAGATCCGAGTTCTGGCGGCTAACGTGATACTCCACAGCCCGGTCAAAGCCTGGTGAGTTGCTGGAAACGCCCTGAGGCGTATCCTGGGGAAGGTCTGACCTGTCCTCGACCAATTGATCACCCTTGGAAGTTTTGGAAGGAGTTTCCACTTCACCGGCCTGACCAGGAGTTTCCAATTTGTCTCCGGCGTTCGATTCAGTAGTTCCCGGCGTGGGGGTAGGATCGGGAATGCTAGACATGATATCCTCCGCATCCTCATCGGAAAACACTCCAATCACTGACTTGCGAGATCGCTTAGATCGGAACAGCTTCTGTCCGCTGGGACTAGCCTGGTCGGAGGTAGTGGTGAAGAATCGACTGCGAGCAGGGGAGCAAGCAGGGAGGGAATCCCCTTCCGTCTCAGAACAGAGCCTCTGTCTCTTGGTGGGTTGCAACACAGGCGACTTTGCGCTCTGGGCCATAAATGAGGCACGCTCCGCACTCCTGACTGTGGGACTGAGCCCTTGTGCCGAGAATGCTCGCAGGGGCGTCGATCGAACTGAGTTGGAGCGGACCGGTGCCATATTTGGTTGCCAAGAATTGTTGAAGTTGCGCTCCAAGAGTCGCTGCTGGCTCGGCGATGGAGTCAGGCTGTTGGGATCCAATTCAGCCAGAGGCATTCTCTTCGGAGTGAAGAAATCATTGATGGGCTTGCGCGATTTCAACTCGGAAGATGTGCCTAGCGTCTGGCGACGATTGATGCCATGAGTAAACCTACTAGCAACCAACGATTTCAGTTTAATTGGCTCCTTCGTGGAAGGGTCCAAGTCGCCAGAAGAAACGCCAATAGCGATCTCAGGCTCATAATCTCCACCGATAAATGGTAGCTCATCCAAATTCACACCTTCCTCTGGTGGTGTCAAAGTCAACAACTTTTGGGCCTTGGCGCAAAAGACCCGCTGGTAGAGGAATGTCGATTCTGCCTGCTTGAAATTGGCGAGGTAGTCGGGCGGGACGCGAAAGTTTCCTTCAAATTGGAGCATGCGCAGGGCCTTTTCCACGTTCCTGTGCTTGCGAACAATGCGGTAAGCAGTTTTCAGTCCCATCTTAGGAATATTTGCCAAATAGTCACAGCCACTCAAAATGCACATGGTCCTGAAGTCTGCATCGCTCCAGCCGGCCAAGCTAACCTCGCGGCAAGCACCAAAATCGGCCCGATTGATCTCGATGCATTCTCCATGCTGGTCCAATTTCGAAAGCAGCCGCTTTGCTCCAAAAACAAGTAAATCCGAGTCTTCTGATATGATTCCATCGATATCACCTTGCTGTTCCAAGTAGACCATCTGTGCATCTGCCTCGTAAGGCGCCACCACATATTGTACATTCATTTGTTTCAGTTCTTCGATCAATTGCCGGGCCATGTATGGTGTCACATCGACGGCTTTCTGGAATTCTTGATAGGCCTCGGGCATTCGTCCCTTCCGCTGCAACTCAAGACCAAGTGCCTTACTTTCTTGGCGTCGACGGTGCCGCTCTTGCTCAGTGCCTGCTTTGCTGGGGAGGTTGTCACCATCGAAAACGAGATAGGGTTTCACACCGAAGAACAAAAGCATCCGAACTCGGTTAAGGACGAAGTCGAGGTGCCTGTGGTTGATGGGCTGATGAGCGGAGACCCTGTTGGATCAAACCTGGGATACGTACTTCCTTGTTGGATTCTCTAGAACAAGATCCACGGAGCACGCAACGGTACCGCGGTGCAGCCATCCATATGCGTCAACTCCAAGGGTCTGACCGCTAAATTTCTTGATATGGCATGGTTTTTGTATGGACTTGAGCAGCCCGTGAAGTCCTTTTGCAACCTGTCAAAACAGTTCTCGATCTCATCATGGTTAATCCCAACATACCTTTAATTCCCATAGTGGACACCCTTCGAGGCACAGGCGGGTCCTCTTCTTCAGGCAGTGGACGATAACATAAGTAGGTACCTTCACAAACGAGGAGTCGAGAGGAAAGAAGTGAGAGGGAAGTCCAAGATCAAGATCAAGACATTTGAGGGAGTAAATAACCCCGGAATGTTTCGTCCCTTCCTTACGCGCAGACGCGCTTTCGGGTGGGGAAGGCGGTGGTCGATGTGTCTCACCGCCTATTTTTGCCGTCGCATCCAAGAAAATTATCACGGCGGATTATTACGTGCCACTCTTCACATATCGCCATCATGCCTAAGGTTTCGCTTGAGAAGGTTCATAAGCAGATCTCCAAAAAGCGTGGAGTTCTCAATATTATGCATGAGAACAGCCGCGATGCCCACCGATTGCGCAAAGCTGGTGCTCGTGTTGACCGACTGTCCCGCCATAACCACACTGTGAACAGGGCCAGACAGCCTTACAGTAAGACACACATATTTCATGCAAGAACAATTATCTGACCCAGCCAGTGGATCGCATTGAATACATCCACGAGGCCGTGCAGGAACACACCGAGGCCCTCACCACCGAACAAATGACCGAGTTTGTCGCACAGTATGTACCAACCCACCACCCCTCGACTATTCGCCGCTTACAAGTTCAGATACATTGATCGTGACACCGAAGAAATTCAACAGCTCCAATCTGAGCGCCGCAAGGGACGTCCCCCAAGCAAACGTGAAGAGGCTCTCAAAGAGCGGGTCCAGACCGAAGATCGCGAATTCACCACCGGACTTTGGATGCCAGATCTCAGTGACCAATATGCCCTGACCGGTATGAAGAACTGGAACGGACACTGGTCAGGTCTCAGTGCTATCAAGTTCATCCGATTCACCAAGGATGGAGAGAAACTCGCCTCCACCTTCCCTCCCAAGAGCATGTCATGATCACGATTGTCTTTTTTCTTTTCTTTTGTTGTTTGGTGTCCAAAAAGACTGGGTTGGCGCATTATGGGTACATTGATTCTTCTTTAGATTCTGTACAGCCGAATATCTTCGAATATACCATTTCATCTATATATGCTCCATGTAGCACATGTACACGATTTAGATGACAGACTGTTCCGCAGCCATAGCCACTATGATTCATAGATGAATTCATGAACCAACAGTCCCATAAAAACCAGGATATGATCAATTGACTATGATGTTCGATGGGGAACTATGCAGTGTGGCCAAAACAAAAGTCTTGGCGCAACATTATCTTAGCTCCGTTAACTTTTCCCGAAGCTTTCACCTCCATTTCCTCTACATCCATCTATCATCACAATGTTGTCCTTCCGTACCATCTCCCGCGCTGTGCCTCGCACCATCTCGCGCTCCATTGCCACATCGGCTGTGCGCCCTGCTCTCCCCAAGTTCACTCCCCAACCCTGGAAGCAGGCCACCAAGCCCGCCTACGCTGCTTTCTCTACCTCCAGCATCTTCAAGGCCCCCGCCGCTGAAGGTAAGATACATCTATCCCAAACGGACTTATCCGTGTACTTCCGATCCGCAGCACTGCGGATATACTATTTGGACATTGGCTGATCTTTCTATCTCTTCCACAGGTGACGTCGAGCTCCTCGCCAAGCTCGAGGATGAGTTGAAGCACGAGAAGTCCTCCGATATTCCCGAATTCAAGGAACAACAGGAAGTCATCCAAGAGATCATCAAGGCCAACGAATGGCAAGTTAAGGATGTTGAGGGTGAGCAGGAAGTTGTTCTCTCCAAGAAGTTCGGCAACGAGAAGTAAGATCTATCCCATCGTCCCATCCCAGACGCTTTGTCTACATCCACCTTCAACTCAAGATACTGATATATCTCACTGTATAGGATCAGCGTCAGCTTCACCGTCGCCGACATTCAGAACATCAGCGAGCAGGAGGACTTCGATGAGGCTTCCCTTTCCGATGACATGGGATACCAGAACAAGGATGGCCAGGAAGAGGGCGAGCTCCCCGAGCCTAGCTTCCCTGCTCGCGTGAACGTCACCATCGAGAAGCCCACCAACGGCGCCGTGCTCATCCAGGCCGTCGTCCAGGACGGTGTTTTCGCCATCGAGGAAGTCTCCCACTTCGCCAAGGCTGACCTTGCCGCGGCTCAGACTGCCGAGAAGGACTGGACTCGCCAGAGCCTTTACGCTGGCCCTCCCTTCGAGAACCTTGATGAGGACCTCCAGAGCCTCTGGGAGCGCTACATCGAGGACCGTGGCATTAACGCCGAGCTCGCTACCATGATCCCTGACTACATCTCCGTCAAGGAGCAGAAGGAGTACCTTCGCTGGTTGGAGAGTAAGTCATCACTGCTTTACCATTCAACAATAATTGGTCGCTAACAAATACTTCTAGATGTCAAGAACTTCGTTGGTGCTTAAATTAATCATCTCCATTTAACACCCTAGTCTCTTCCTGCACGCTATTGCCGAGACCGACTTACTGATAATTAAAAAGTAGGGTTTGGTTTGAAGTCAGCCTCTAGGTTGGCTTCTTACTTGTGACATGCTTCGTTGCGCCTACTTCTCTATGACCCAATATGTAACAATATCTCCAAATACACCCCCACTTTACATTCAATAAATTGCCCAGTCAATATATACATAGAAGCCTTGGTGGGCGCAGTGAAGACGAAGTAGATGCATTATAATCAAGCTAATTGAGAATATATGGTTTGGGATAATTCACAACACCAAACGCCAAGGGAACTGTATGACAAGAGAAACCTCGGAACAGGAGCGGGAGGGGAAATGAGCAAGCGTAAATTCATGATCTTGTGGAGCAATGCAATGCAACATCGATGTTCGACGGTTAGAATTCCATCGGATCCGCCTTGACAGTTGGCTCATTCCCGTCGCGTTCCCGCTTGCCCGCACGTTCTTCCTTCATCAGACCTGCTATAAACGAACGGAAGAAGTCGATGTAGGGCTTCAAGCTGGTCTTCTCGTAATCCTGCAATTTCCGGCCACCCTTCATATCAGAGCCGTTGACTGTACTGCCTTCGACGTCTGGGACATCAGCCTCCGCCGAGCCGGCAGGGTGCTTGGCGTCGTATTCATCAATCTCGTTGAGAAGCTGCATTGCCGTCGGAACAGTGAGGGGATCGAAATTCTCAGCATTGCTCGGGTCGATGGGAACACAAATTCGCCCAGTGCCCGGGTGAATGACAAAGGGGCTCTTCAGCAAGTGAATCATCTTTTTGCTGACCTCGGCATCCAGGCGTGGGTAGGTATATTCAAGCACAATATCTTGCTTGGCATCTCGAAGGGTTGATGTTTTGAGAGTTGTGCTCTTGCCACTCTTGGCTAGGGTGTCAATATCAGCCCATTTGCTGGTGCTAGTCCGGCCCGGAGAGGAGTCCCATTTCCTCCGCAGAGAGTCGTTCAATCCCTTATCAGGTAGCAATGAAAGCAGGCGTTCTGCCTGTTCATCACTTTCAAACGTATCTTGATCAATAAGTGTGGTGCGCGCAAAGTCGTTCTTGAGAATTTCCAGACTGCGCACAATATGAGGGTGCAGCGGCCGCTTGACGTTGACTTTCTTGCCACTCTGCGAGCCTCCTCGGATGAGTTCGAGGTAGCTGGCAAGAGCCCTTCGCCGATCATCTGGCATGTTGCGGGCACGCGGATCGCAGACCCAGGCGTGAATACCACGACGACCGGAGTAGACCCAGAGAATATGTTCGAAGCCAAAGTCTTCCCGGAGGGCGGTGTCGATGACCTTTAGAGCCATTGTCGCAAAGGACCAACACTTTGCGCAGATATTTGCTTTAATACAGCAGGTACGGATATCATCGTAATCAGTCAAATCAATATCGAAGACCAATTCTTTAGAGACGGGTTTCATCTGACCCCCTCTTAGCGTTTTGCGGTCGCGAGGGTTGGTGCTATAGACAGGTCCAATTTCGAAACGAGAGGGGTTCATCTTGAGGATATCTTTCCGGAACCTGTTCGTTTGTTTTCGATTAGCCAAAAGCCAATATCTTTCAGGGTTGAGCTCAGTCTCACATGTCGGCGGTGGGGTAGGATTGGTAACGGAGATAAGCGTCATTTTGCAGCGTGAGCGCGAATTCACGATTTCCAAAATCTTTCGTGGGAACGATTCCGTGGTTCAGCCACTGGAACAGGTATCTGAAAGGGAAGAGGCGTTGGTAGAAGGCCAGCATCAACTCATCGTCAACTCCAGAGGGCGTGGGTGCTGGAGGCCTGTGGCAAGTTCAAGGTCAGTGATAGGTCTTTCCTCAGAGTCAGAAGTGCTCACTCTTCTTGCGTTGCTGCTGGGGACTCCATCTTCACATCTCCCGCCGGGAACTCGTCGTCGTCATCGTCGAACATTTCCTCCAGCTTGACGTTTTCGGTGGAAGACTCGGCGGGTGCCGAGGGTGCATCTGGCATGTCGGCATCATGCGCAGATCCAGGTGATACAGAGTGAGGCATCTTGGGGGATGGGATTGAGGTTCACTGGTGGTTCGGTCCTTAATTGAACCCAAACGGGAAGGCGCGACGCGCGACGCGTCCCCGCGATTGCCCTAAGCCCTATGTTCCCAAAGAGGAAATATACTTCCGGAAATGGACTGCTTTGGACTTCACTCTGTCAAGGCTCAAATCCCCGCAACACTTTTCTTTTCCCTTACCGCTTGCAGCTAGGGTGTCCACAATTCTTCATTCGGGTGCACATCGGCCGTCAAGATCCGTGGATGACAGCTAGACCTCTGGTGCTATTGGATCACGGACCGAGTGCACAGCAGCGATGCAACCCAAGCTCCTCACCTCACCTCTTCACACTGGTGGTGCTCCCCGAATCTGGGATTCGAAGCAGAATCTTCAATGCGACCGCGCTATCAACCTATGGTAGCCCCAGTGTTCTGCAAGGAACTCCACCTACCGCGGTGGAGGTCTACAATGTTCTCGTCATAGATAGCAACTAACAGTGAGACAGTCGACGAGATCAACCATTTCGATCGGAGCAGACTGAGTGATTTTCTCGGCTCCACTTCGGAACGCTTCGAGCTTCTGCGTACATTCCTCGCTCTGCCAATGGAAAGCACGCTTGCCTGGCTGCCTATCTCACATTCCTAAGGGTGAATGGGCCACTCCTATTCACTTCCGGCTACCTCGTACTCCCATGATCGTCGGTTTTGGCAGATTCCTGCTCATCCGACGCAGGGACAGGTTTCCATGTGTTTTGCTTCCAATCGCATGAGTTACTGCTGTGTCCAGATCCAAGCACGAGTTGCTTGGCCACTCCACTAATATGCTCTCGTCCAAATCAAAGTCCGGGCTTTAGCTTTTATCGTGGCAGCCTTGATTGGCTTTTGCCTCAATCCCCTAGCGAACGTTGGATGTCGCTTGATGCCGAACCAGCCGAGCTCTCACCCAAGGACCAGAAAAATACTAGATCAAATTGAAACTTTTGGTCCAATTAGGGCTTGATTAACCAGCGCAGATCTATACACTGCTGACAGATCCCGACGATCTTCAAACTGACCTTGGAACCTTGAAGTCTTGTTACTTCCGCATTAGGCTACTCCACTTACCGCAATGAAACTACAGACTGTCACGTTTGCAACCAAGTCTCCCAGGTGGATGTCTCATTGCCCAATGATTCCACTCACTGACCTATCTGTACCTTTGCCATCTGTGCTTCGATCATGGAGATTCCCGCATTCAGCCTTAGGATGGTGACATTGTGGATCAGAACTGGCTTTTTGTCCTGAGCACGACCGTGGCAGCCATGTCCGTTCTGACTTGGGCCTTGGTACGATCAAATGAGATATATAAGGCTGTTCAACCGCCCGTCCTCAAACCTTCATCCCCATCAGCACTTCATTCTTTATCCTTTCCAAGCTTTCTTAGAAAAGACTTCCATCTTTCGAAATGATCAACTCTGTCGCCCTCTTGGCCCTCGTCGCCACCCCGGCCTTCGCCGGTGTCATGCAGGTCCGTGGTGAGGACCACGCCAGCGGTGTCGCCCCTCACCACACTCAGGGTTGGGGCGAGGAGACCTGGACCCGTCCCACCGACGCCTGGACTTCTCCTTGCACCACCTCTACCACCCCGGTTGAGACCTCCACCACTCCTCCCGCGGAGAGCACCACCCCGTGCACCACCTCCACCCCGGTTGAGAGCACCACTCCTCCCGCGGAGAGCACCACCCCGTGCACCACCTCCACCCCGGTTGAGAGCACCACTCCTCCCGCCGAGAGCACCACTCCCTGCACCACCTCCACCCCGGTCGAGACTCACTCCAAGCCTCCCCACAGCTGGACCAAGCCTTCTCCCGTCCCCTCCGGCACCACCAAGACCATCACTGAGGTGACCACCACCTGCCCTGGTAAGTTTGAACCATATACATGTTGTGGAGCCGCCTACTAACTCGTCCTCAGTCACTGAGTCTACTGTCACCTCTGGCTCTTCCACCTGGACCACCCCTGTCACTGGTACCAGCACCATCACTGTCACCCGCACCACCGTCTGCACTGCCTGTGACAACGAGAAGCCCGTGACCTCGCCCAGCCCCATCCAGCCTGCCACCAGCGTTCCCGTCATCCCCACCAGCGCTGTTGTCCCCCCTCCCCAGAAGCCTGCCTCTTCCGTGCCCGTTGTGCCTGCTCAGCCTTCCACCCCTGCTCAGCCTTCCACCCCTGCTCAGCCTTCCACCCCTGCTCAGCCTTCCACCCCTGCTCAGCCTTCCACCCCTGCCACTCCTGAGGAGCCCTCCACCCCTGCTAAGCCCTCTACCCCCGCCACTCCTGAGCAGCCCGCCACTCCTGAGCAGCCCGCCACTCCTGAGCAGCCCTCTACTCCTGAGCAGCCCGCCACTCCTGAGCAGCCCTCTACTCCTGAGCAGCCCTCTACTCCTGAGCAGCCCTCCACCCCCGAGCAGCCCTCCGCTGTTCCCTCCACCCCCGGCAGCTTCACTGGTGGTGCCTCCAACGTCCAGCCCGCCTTCGGCTTCCTTGCCGGTGTTGTTGGTCTCATGGCCCTCTTCTAAATTAGTTGAGCAGCTTTGAACAGTCCACCTGCAGGTGTTGACTTTTGGCTCGGATCCCGGCCTCTCTGATCTGTGTGGTGCGGGTCAGGGAGATTCTCCGGTATCTTGAGATATGTGTACTGGCCTATGCCCCGCTTGGGTCTTCTTCTGCTTTTGACAGGGCCGGAAGAAGAACAGCGGCTGCTTGGTCACTTCGAGAGAGATGTCTTTTCTAGTCTTTTGGGTGTTTTTTTTCTTTCTTAAAATACGCTAATAATAATACACGATCTATTGTTGTTGATATTGTTCATACGGAGTACTGTTTTCATAGCTTCGACTTGACGTCTAATAAAAGTTCTATTCTAAAAAATTCTATCCACCGTTCTCTCAAAATTTCAGTGACATCGTAACTCATACCAGCCTTTAATTGGCAAGGACATAACGGTAACGGGCCTTGCCATCCTCCATATCGACAATGGCCTTGTTGGCGTCCTTCATCGGGATCTCCTCCACCCAAGGGTGAATGCCCTTCTCGGCCACCAGCTCAAACATCTCCCGGATCTCAGAGGGACTAGCAACCAGCGAGCTCTGCAGACTAATCTGGCGCATCAAGCTGCGAACCGGAGCGAAAAGACCCCCATCCTCAGGCAAACCAACCTGCACGAAGGTGCCACCAGTCTTCAGCAGACCGAGGTAATCATTGAAGGGCATCTAGAAGTCGTCAGCATCCAGCCCTAATTCGAGATTGAAGAATCAAGAAAACCCACCTTGGTAGACGACACCGTCGAAACAATCAAATCCAACGACCTCGCATTCTCAACCGCCCACTCAGGCTCATCATCAGTCGCAATATACAAATCCGCCCCCATCTTCAACGAATCCTCCTTCTTGCCCACCTTCCGCGAAATCGCAACCACCTTATCCGCGCCCATTGCCTTCGCAAACAGGAGTCCGAAATGCCCCAATCCCCCAACACCAATAATACCAACCTTCTTGCCCGGTCCGCACCCATTAAGCTTCAACGGACTGTACAGCGTCGCACCACCACACAGCATGGGCGCTGCATCCGCAGACGGAATCCCATCGGGGATCTTGATGGCGAAGTGTCCAGGAACCCGGTTATACGTCGCGTATCCGCCGTAGGAGTTGCCTCCATCATAGTGGATGCTGTTGTAGGTGCCGACGACTTTCTTGGAACAGTAGTTCTCTTTTCCGGCCGCGCACTCCTCGCAGTTGCCGAAGCGGTTACGGCATGAGTCGCTTTGCGCGCCGACGCCGACGCGGTCACCGACTTTGATGTCGGGGACTTGGCTTCCTACGCGCGCGGCAGTGCCGACGATTTCGTGGCCTACGCAGCAGGGGTAGGTTGCTGGGCGCTGTGGATGTTAGAATGCATTTTCTTTGAAAACAAAATTGTTTTGGTGGTTCAATTTGGAGTTGCATCCTGGTTAGGGTATGCATATGCATATGCAGGAAGACGTACCCAGCCACTGCGCAGAGTGTGCAGATCCGAGCCACAGATGCCACAGTGGGAGATCTTGATGTCGATGTCGGTTTCTTCCCAGGCTTTAGGCTGGAATTCTTGCCAGACCATGTTGCCTTCGCCGGAGCTGGCGTCGAGGCCCATCCATCCTTCGAACTTGTAGGCCATTTTGGAGATTGGAGATAGGAGATATGGAGACCTGGGCATGGGGGTCTGCCCCAGTTAAATAGACCAACAGTCCCACTCGAAACTTCGGTCTCTCAGGGCATTGGTAAGCATCTCCACATCAATGGCTCTGATCCATAGATAGAGGGGCATTGATAGACTGATAGCCTGGAGATAGGCCTGTTGTTAGTCCTGAGGCATAGCCCTGGGGCTGTTGTACTTGTACAGCCGTCTGTAAATGCATAGGTTTGAGTTGACATCGTATCCATATGGATATCGTATCTAGTAGGGAATACAGACCTCGGGAAGAAGTGGCCAAATTCGGCCCAATCGCCGAGGTTTTCTTTTCTTTTCGCCTCGGTGGATCCAGGGCGACTGAAGGGCAACTCTAATTGATCACCTCATTTTAGTCTCGAGTGGGTGATCTGTTTATTCCATTAGTATGTTAGTATGTTCAGGTACGAAGTCAACTGTGATGGGTTATATAGATCTGGCCAACAAGGTACTCCTAGCCAAGCTTTGACTAGGGCATTTAGGGCTGCCCCAGAGTGTCAGACTCCAAAATTAAACGTAAACAATCTATTTCGGTTCAGACTTTCGCTTGCGAAACATCTGCATATAATACTAGCCTATATCACCCTCTAGAAGAGCGACATGATATCATCGTTGGATTTCTTCTGCTCGGGCGCATTCCCAGAGAGGTCCAGGCCAGAGAATCCATTCATCAGATCCGCAGAGCCACCGGCTGCGGGCGGGGCAGGGCCCGAGTCGCCAAATACGCCTAGCAAGTCATCCAAGTTGTTGTTGGCTTGGCCAGAGGGCCCGCCAGCGGCGGGGGAGGCGACCCGAACAGGGGTGCCGGCCAAGCCTTCAAGACCGGACATGCCGCTGGCAGGCTCGTTTTGGGCCGAGGCAGGAGCACCACCGTCGAAATCAATGTCCAGCAAGTTCTCGACGTTGTTTTGCGCCTGCGCAGGGGGCGCGGTGCCACCGGCGGCTGCGGCCGCGGCCGCGGCCAAGGGGTTTTCGCGCGCGTTTTGAAGTTGTTCCCTGTGGGGTGGTTAGCGGGGGGCTCAGGAAGCGTGGGGTGGATACGTACTCGATCGCGGCGCGCTGGACGGCGTCGGCGCCGAATCGGCCGTGGCCGACAAACTGCTCGGGGGGCTTGTGGTAGACAGAGGAGAGGGTGGAAAGTTCGGTGAGAAGTTGGTCGAGGAGCGCGGGGGGTAGGGAGTGGATGGTGGTGACGATGGGGGGCTTCTCCGAGAGGACGATGCTCTTGGTTGCGTTGGAGTCACTGGTGTTGGATAATAGACGCCAGTAGATGTAAGCTCGGTCACGGACGTCTGGGTTATCATTCTCCGCGGTCGCAGCCTGAAGCACCCGTTGCACCAGGCCCTGGGCCTTCTCGGGCCGCTTCAGGAACAGCTTGACGACGGAGGTGAGGATTTGCAATTGCGTCTAGAAAGAAAATTAGCAAAGACAGAAATACGCGTCCTGAGAGAGCAACAAACCGAGGAGAACTCTTCGTTAAATCCATCCACAAAGCCACCAAGGATATCGCCCGCATTGCTGATCTTCTCCGCATACTCGCCGACAATCCAAATGAGCGCCGCGCGGGCGTTTGGCTCATCCAGCTCATCGATGCACTGGCACAATGTCGGAATGATTCCTTCGTATCCGGGGTACTTTCGGAAGATATCTTTGATGACCACAATCGCTTCCTGGACGACATAGTTCACCTTCGTGTTAATCAGATCTAACAATGTGTTGACACATCGTTCGCTGGCGCTTTCGATCTTGATTGCGACCTGACCGATGGCCCTGACAGCACGTCGGACGAAGTCCATATCAACCTCAAGGGCGTACTCCTTCAGTTCAGCCAGGAGTTGATCCACGTTTCGATCGTTCGCAATGCGGACCATGATCTCAAGCTTTTGGAACTTGACATATGGCGGGTCGTTATATTTACAGAAGAACACACGAAGTTCCTTCTGGAGAATATCAGGCTGCTTCTGCAGCAAAAGGTCAATGTTTCTCAGCGCCACATATTGCACCTCGGGGGCCGATGAGACCAATGTGACTATGAAGCATTAGCACACTTTCGCTGTTGGGAAGGGCATTTGGATCATACCTAGAGGTGGGGCCATCTTCTTCAGGTAGTTCTTGTTCAGCTCGGGGTTGACGTTCTTCATATGTAAGAATACGGCCTTGACAGCCGCAAGAACCACACCGGAGTTGACGTGTTGGAATTGAGGCGCAACTCGCTCGCAGATGTGCTCCGACTCCTTCACATCGGCCGTCTTGTACTCAGCCAGGGTCGAGAGAATGGTGACTCGTCCCCACTCCGTGCACTCGTTCAATGCCATCAGCATCTTCCGTAGACTGTTGGTGGTGATCTGCAGGGCCTTTGTCTCCGGTGCCGAGTGATGAATCTCCGAAAGTGCAGTCACCGAATTAGCCACCACCATCGGGTTGGGGTCGCCAATCATTTCTTGGAGCGTCTCGAGGAATCCGTTCTCCAGAGCCATGACCGGGTTCAGATCGAATAGCTTGGCGACACAGATCGCGGCCGTCTTGCGAACATATGGTGACTCGTCTCGGAGAGTCTTGCGCAATGGTTCTTCCATGTAGTCCACCATCTTTTCCACTCGGATACAGCCCATGGTTCGGATTGCCAGCGCACGAATCAGCGGGTTGGGATCTTCGGAGTCTTGGACGAAGGTGTTCACGGCGAGAATACATAAATCGGGATGCGACTTGGCATAGTTCCTACAAGTGAGATTAGCATCTGTAGCCACCCGCACACGTGCGACACTCACATGAGATAGAGGTAGACCAATTTCTTCTGCTCAAGATCGCCTGTAGCAATGTTCTTGAGCACGTCGGGGAACAGCGCCGACACGTCCTTTCCTAAGGTCATGGCCATGATGGTCTTCTGAATCGATTCCTTCCTGTCACTGTGTTAGTAGCCACATCCACGCCCGCCTCGGGGGCCCAGATCCCCGTGCTTTTCTGGCCGACATACCGCTCATAGGCATATTGAGAGCTGTGATAATCGTTAGCATCACATCAGTTGTGGCAAGGTGGCCAGCGCATTGTGGGGGCCGCATACACAAGTCCAGCTCGCAATTCGAACGTCTCTCCTTTCCGGGGCACCGCAAAGGCGCCACGAATTTTGTTCATCGCCATGGCGAGGAGATGGAAGCTTCAGCAACGACCAGGTCGTGCCTCCGCCAAAGGATTCGGGGATGGGGGAGGGGGTTCGAGTAGCGTGAGCGGGGGATTGAGAGCTTCACGGTCGCGCGAGGTGGAAGCCTCAGGGCAGACAAATGCGAAAAATAAAAGGACCACCAAAGGTGTGGGGGATTTTCAGGGAGAAGAATGGGGGAGAGAGGAAGAGTGGACGATCAAAAGTTGTCCACAAATGGCGGCGTCTGGACACTCCCGCCTCGACTCCGTGCTCCGTACCTCCTTTCTTTACCTCGACCACGTCAACCGCACGACAATACAATATGGTGAGCGACACGACAACGGACCATTTTGCCACCACTAATGTATTAGGCCAACCTTCCTAATCTGCGACGCCTCTTTGTGGAAGCTCGAACGGAGGCCGAGGAGAACGAGTACTCGCGCAAAGCTGCAAGTCCCCGAGTCCCTGATCGTGGTCTTTCACTAACATGAGGCAGTTCTACAACCTCGTCTTGTTTATCTCGTCCGTTGCTATATTCAGTCTCACTGCTCAGCGCATGAGCGGAGCCAAATGTGCACGATGATGGGGATCAATCCTAATATATCATGGCGTCACTATGGAATGTTGATATAAACATGATGCTGCTCCCCGTTCTTCATCAACTCATCACCACCGTGGTTGATTCAGCATGGAAAAGACAATGCTACTAATCAGTCTCTTTACCATCGTCGCTTTCTAAAAATGCAAGCGCCTGGCGTCCCCGATTCAGTCGACGGCGAGGTCTACCGTTATCCTCCTCGTCACTCTTCGCACCCCAAGTCTTCGCCCCCTCCTGGATGAGCTCCAGATCTTGTTTCAACTCGCGATCTTCGCGGATCTGGTTCGCCCGTTCTAATGATGGTCGTCCTTTCATTCCGGCATCTTCCAGCATGCCTCTCAAGTGCTTGATCTTGGCCTTGGGGGTATCATATGGAGCCAGCTCTTTACCCCACAGTTTCCGGATTCCGCACTTGACGAGCCATCCCTGCAGCCGTTTGATTTCCGCCTGTTCAGGGCTGATATCTTCATCTTTAGCCTTGGCTTTGGCCTTTGGGGCCTTCTTCGGTTTAGAGGCACCGTCCGCACTCTTCTTTTGCTTGCGGGGAGGCTTGGACTTGGGCTCGGGCTCCTCGTCGAGAACCACTGACATCTCACTTTCGGAATCATCCTTCGCGGTTGTTGGTTCGTGCACCTCCGCGTCTCCCGCACCAAGAGCTTCTGGTTCTCCCTTGGCCGGTTTCTTGGACTTTGCTGGCGCCTTTTTCACTGGTGCTTTTGATCGCTGTTTTGGTTTCGTGACCTCATCACTTTCGTCGGATACAACCGACGGAGCGCCTTCTTCGTCATCCGAGGCCGGTGTCCTGGTCTTTTGGCGCTTCCGAGGCTTGGGCGCACTTTCTGGTTTGGGTCGTTTGGACAATGCCTTTCTTTGCGGTGCCGGAGAGGGTGATTTCACAGCTTCAGGCTCTGGGCTTGACGCCATGTCTTGTGTTTCCTGTATCATCGCGATCAATACTTGTCCATGGAATGCAATTGCGCCGGGAAGTGTTGAAAACATACCACTTCGTTCTTAATAATTTCTTCACTCCGTGTTTTCCACTCCCCGGTGGTCTTGAAGTACCCCGCTGTGAGACCTAGCTTGTTTTCCACCGCAAGTCGCACGCGTTTTACGGTCAACTCCTCAATATTGCCCGACTTGAATATAGCATTGACCTCGTCGCGAAGACCCTTTTCCAGAACTTGATCGAAGGGAGTAGAGGCTGCAGCCTCGGCATCTGACTCAGAGTCAGACATTGTGTATTTTGGCGGCATGAAGTGACGTGGGTATAGATGCTGAGGTGCGTCGACGAGAGTAAGTCGAAATAGGTGTGTCGATGTAGCTAAGTACAAAGTACCTAAGTGTGGCAACAAGGGTATGTGTGGATGTGTGTCAATGTAGCTAAGTACAGCACAGGTGCGGCGACGATGGTAAGTTCGGACAAGGGCGTCAATCAAGCTAAGTACAGAGCTGGATTTGTTGATATGGCTCAATACAGCGCAGATGTGGCGACGATGATAAGTTCAGATGAGTGTGTCAACCTAGCTCAGTACAGCGTAGGTGCGGTGACGATGGTAAGTTCAGATAGTGTGTCAACCTAGCTAAGTACAGCGTAGGTGCGGCGACGATCGTAGGTTCGGATAAGTGTGTCAACCTAGCTAAGTACAGGCCTGGATTTGCTGATATGTCTCAGTACAGCACAGGTGTGGCGACGGTGATAAGTTCGGATGAGTTCAACCTAGCTAAGTACAGAGCTGGTTTTGTCGATGTGGCTCAGTATAGCGTAGGTGTGGCGATGGGAGTAAGTAAAGTGAAGTGCGTCAACGAAGCTAAGTACAGCGTTGGTGTGGCGACAAGGGTAAGTGTAGTGGGTGTGTCGATGTTGTTAAATATAGGGCAGATTTGTTCATCTGGCTCAATATAGAGAAGGTGCGTCGACGAGGGAAGGTATAAAATAGGTGCGACGATGTCGTGAAGTATAGAGCAGAATTTGTTGGTGTGGCTCAATATAGAGGGTGTGTGGACGAGAGGACCTATGGAATAGGTTTATCGATGTGGCTAAATGCAGAGTAGGTGTGTCGATATAGCTGATTGTAGCGTAGGTCGGTATATGTTGATATACTCCGTAGATAGGTATGGAGTAGATGTGTCGACGAAGTTAAGTTCGGAATTGATGTGTTGATATAGCTCAATGCAGATGGAATGCAGATATGTGGAGACGACAAGGGTAAGTAAGTAGAGAGTACGGAGTACCCCGGTGCGTTGATGTAGCTAAGCACTCAGTAGGTGCGTCGATGTAGCTCGGTCCGGAGTGGGCGTGTTGATCTGGATAGGTAGTACAGTGTGTTGACAAGGGTCAGACCGGAATAGGTGTGACAATGTGGCTAAGTGCAATTGGGGGTTGTCGATGTGGATGAGAATAGAGTAGACGTGCACAATATGAACACTGAAAGGGCATACACCAGCAAATAGACCAGCAAATGGCGATTGTCAAATGCAAAACGCGTTGGCCCAGCGCGCGGCTGACAAAGATGATCGACATGACATTTCGCCATACATCTTCTACCTAGGTACTTATATTCTAATTGAACATATTTCTGGCTATTGGATATCTTTTGCTTTTTGAAAATCTCACACCGTCTCACTTCGCGATCACTGCGGTTCGACTGTTAGCTTCGCCAAACACACAACTCCAATCTTGTCTCCGTGGTTCTCCGCAATCTATTAGAAATCAACTCCGAGGCACCCTCCACCCTATTTCCGCCTGACTGAGACAATTGTACACCCAGAAAAAGCCCAAGCAACATACACAATGGCCGAGACACAACCAGAACAGACAAATAGCCAATATAAAGGCACTGCGCAGATGTTCCAAAACTTCCCCACAGCCACCGGGTCCAAACCCAACGACGATGACTCGAAGGCCCCATTGCCCAAAGGTGTGGTTTTAGACAAGGATGGCAAGCCGTAAGTACTTACCAGACTTAAATCCCATTAGTGCCCCAGCTAATCCACCAGGTGTCGAACCTGTACCTCCGTCGCCTCATGGCGCGCATTGACAAAGCAAGCGGACATGAAAAGCTCGGCCAGCACAAGCACCACAACCTCAACGCCCGCACTCGCAGCCGCCGCAACACCCTCACCAAGCGAGCTTCCCTCCGACTGTCCGCCGGACGTCGAACAACTCGGCCGCTCAACCTGGACACTCCTGCACTCGATGGCGGCTACATACCCGGAAAAAGCCAGCACGGAGCACCAGAACAACATGCAGGGATTCCTGAAGTTTTTCTCGAAGTTGTACCCGTGCTGGGTGTGTGCGGATGATTTCCAGACGTGGATGGCGCATCCGAGTGGGCGGAACCAGCCGAAGTTGGGGAGTCGGAAGGAGTTTGGATGGTGGATGTGCGAGGCGCATAACGAGGTGAATCGGAAATTGGGCAAGAAGGAGTTCGATTGTCGGTTTTGGGAGGAGAGGTGGCGCAGTGGGTGGAAGGATGGCCGTTGCGATTGAGCTGGGGGACTGCTCCATATGATCTCTACTCTTGGAATTGGGGACTCTCCTTTTGTATTATAGATGATGAATTGATATAGACTGTATTATTATTGCCATTGATCATACACGTAGACTAAGCACTATGGGTTGAGCGACTACTTATCTGGTTCGGCTCGACGGCTTTGGACAAACATGTTCGCATACAAACTAGACCGCTAAGCAATTATAATCTTGGAAACAAAATGACATCTAGACAGGTGTGTGCAGGAAGGTTTTGTCTCTCCCGGCCGATGAAATAGAAAAAGCGCCGCCAAACACAACTTCTCCGCGTGCAGATGAAAAGAAACCCATTTTGTGACTTCATATCAGGAAGAGAAAAAAGGTAGAAAACCGTGAAGCTTCGTCATTCTGCAATCAAAATTGACTGGGGACAAAGAGACGCAGGCCACTGGCCGGTGCCCCAATCTCAGTCACCTCAGATATCCGGTCGACACTGCCCTTGTACTGCGGGTGGTACTTGGCGCCGGTGAAAGGATCCGACACGCTAGGAGAGCCGTTGTAGATCGGGGTGAAGGAGGCGGCACAGATGTCGAATTCGGCGAAGGGGTCGAAGTCGATGTCAATTTGATCTTGCGGGTTGCGCTCGCATTGAGCCTTGATCTTCTTGGCCTGGTTTTTCATGTTAGTATGGTGTTGTAGTTAACAAATTCTGTCTTGATCTTACCTGTTCCAAGAGCTTAGCCGAGCCTCCGTTGGCCAGCATCCGGTTGGCAAAGCTCAGAGCAGAGCCGTAGTTCTTGTTGGCGAAAGCGAGCTTCATCGCAGCCATCAAAGCAAGTTGGCGGTGAGCCACCTCGAGCTTGGGGATGGTGAAGTAGGCAGACAGTTCAAGACTACGCTTGAGGTTCTCGGGGCTGTCGGTGGAGAGGGTTCGGCGCTCAAGCTCAATGGACATGGCGAGAATGTATTCACGAGCAGTAGCAATGAGCTTCTTGGCTTGGTCCACATCAGCCTCGGATGAGACTGTGTTGACAAGCAGAGTGTGCAGGATCCTCTTGAAAGTGGCGACGCCGTCTTCCAGCTTGTTGGAGCGCATAGCACCATAGCCTTCCTGCAAGTCGACGGTGGCGACGGTCTCAAGGTCGCGGGGGATGATGGGCAGCATCTTGCGGGAGTCGGTCTCATCGACAGTTCTGCGCACGTAGTTGACCAAGGGCGGAAGGCCAGCGCTCGCTGGGAGGTACGTCTTGGATGCCTTGTAGATTTCGAGGAAGCGAGACTTCAGGGGGGCAAACTGGACGGCACCAACTTGACGGTTCAGAAGCTGCATGGCAGTATCGAAAGAGCCGGCAGCGACGTGATCCGCGGCCAATGGAGAGTTGCGAGCCCAGAGATCGGCTTCAGAACTAGCGGCGCCAGCTTCGGCGCTTTCCACATTCACAAAGTCAACATCTTCCTCGACAGTGACATCGTCACCCATGTCCCACCCGGAGGGCTCCTCGTCATCATCGTCCAAGGTCTCCCGAGCGAGAGTGGCTTCTTCTTCATCATCCATTTGTTCGTCATACCCATCAACATCAATGTCTTCGTCAGCACCAACCTCGCCAAGGAGGGCCTTCTCGAAGGAAGAGTGACCAGCAGCCTTAACGGGCCAGTTGGACTTAAATGTGGGCACAATGGGGTTCGGAACCTGCAAAGGTTGCTCGAGAGTAGGCAAACCGATCTGGTCTTCGGTAAGACCACATGCCTCCAGAATGGACTCGGCCTCTTCAGTCAGGCCATGTGACTTGGCAGTCAGGTAGGCAAGGGGATACAGGTCGACCTCCTTGAACATCTGGATACGGTCTTCGACATCTCCTCGGTAGATGGCGTTCTGGAAGCGAGAAGTGAAATCGCCGCGGTGCTCGGCAATCTTAGCCATACGAGAGAGCTTCTCCTGGTCACCGGTAGCGAGATACAGGAAAGAAAGCTTGTCGAAGTTGCGCTGCTTTTGGTAGGTCATTTCAACGGTCTGGTGGTTACCGTGAGCCAAGGCCTCGGTTCCAAGTCTGGTCCAGAAGTTGGGGCGATCCAATTCCCGAGCCATCTCGTTAGCAACCTCGAGGTTGCCACATTCAAGAGCCAGGTCAAAGCGAGTCTGGGGGTCCTGAACGAACTGCAGGGCGATCTCGGGATAGCCCTTCTTCTGCAAGTATGAGATGATGCTCTGGCCAACCAAGCTGGAGGTCTTGATGATCTGCAGCATCTCGTCGTAGTTCCGCTTGACCAAAGCGAGCTTGAAGCGGTATTCGGTGGGGTCGATCTCCAAGACACGGGGCTGGGCATTGCGGTCAAGAGCGTAAACACTACGTCCCTTGACGCGCACCAAGTACACAGTCTGGTCAAGAGTACGGATGATACCGTTGTCGCCGTTGAGAAGAGAGTACTTGACGTGGTTGAGAGTGGAATAGAGCAGCACACCGGCGTCATCCCAGGTAGCACTCTTGATTCGGATGGTCTCGTGCAGGGTGCTAACTTGCTCGAGGGTCTTGGTGACGATCGTGACGTTGTGTTTGCTCAGCAAAGCGCAGTAAAGACCATCGTTAGACCACACCACATACTTCACACCGCTCACGGCGAGCTCGGCGAGCTGCTTCTTTTGTTGAATATCGAACAGAGCGACATGGGTGGGGGTGATGAACAGCAGGCATCCGGTGCCACCAAAGTAAATGTCAGTTGTACCAGCTGGGGGCTTGATTGACTTGGTTGTGGAATTGCTGAGATCCTTGATATCGACCACCTGGCTGGAAGGGTTGAAGACGGCAAAGCGGTTGCGGGCAACAAAGACGGCGGAGGTTGCCTGTCCACGCTTGACGTCTGTGGGCTCCACGGCGCCTGTGGCATCCCGGGGCAGATGGATCAGCTCGTAAGTACCGTTGTCAGCGGGCGTGGTAACCAGGATGGCACGCTCGGCGGGGTTATAGGAGAGGGTTCGGGGAGGAACCCATGGGGAGCCGAGCTTGCGCAGAGAGAGCATGGGAGGAGACTCGACATTCTTGGCGAAGTCATACATCTTCACGTGCTTCTCCTTTGTGATGTAGAACAGCTGGTTCTGGTGAATAGCGGAGGCAGGGCGCTCTCGCTCAAGCTTGAAGACCATGACACCGGTGTCGTGGCCTGCGGCAAACAGGTTCATTTCGGGGTGGGCGGCAATAACCCAAAATCGGTCGAGGTCGCGCTTGAAAGACTGTACGGAAGTGCGCTTGTTGAGATCCCACGCCCGGATCGACTTATCCTCACCAACGGAGAGAATGAGATCCTGGTGTGGGTGGAAGAGAGCGGCGGAGGCGTTCTGGAAATGACCGCGGCAGGTGTCAACTTCCCAGGCCTTGGTCTCACTCATGCGCCAGAGCTTCACCAGCCGGTCGTCACCGGCGGAGACAAGCAAAGGCAGTGTGGGGTGGAATGACACCCAGTTCACTCCGCGATCGTGTCCCTCCAGCACAAACTTGACAACTGCATCGGTGTTGCCAAACATATCGGCCTGGTTCTGGTTGGCTCGGGCCATCTGGTCTTCGAAGGAAATCGAGGTCGGGGCCGAATGCTTCTTGCGCAAGCCGGAGATATCCCAAATGCGAACGGACTGGTCCAAGGAGGCCGAGGCGATGAGGTCTTCGGTGGGGTGGAACTGGGCGCACATCACGTAGTGGTTGTGGCCGGTCATCGTGCAGACTAAAAGAAACGTAATTGTCAGCTCATGTTGGCGCCGCCGGCTTCAATGGCTCTCTTACTGAGTGAGCGGTTTTGCCAGTTCCAGATTCTGATGGTCTGGTCATCGGACGCAGACAGGATCCAAGGGAGCTCCGGGTGGAAGAAGACCGTCCGGACATAATCCAGATGGCCATTCAATGTGAACAGGCATCTCCGAGTCTGGTAGTTCCAGACCTTGATCTTGTAGTCATCGCCTCCCGACACGAACAGGGGCTGGGTTGGGTGGAAGTCCACACCACGGACGGGGCCATCGTGTTCTTCGAATCTGTCAATGAGGGTTCCCATGCGGTAATCCCACAATTGGATGGTGGAGGAGTGGAGAGAGACAAGAATCCATGGTCTGTTCGGAGGTCAGTTCGGATGCTCTGGCGAGGTGTCCCCTCCAAGTGACTGACCGTTTCGGGTGGAATGCGATTCCCTTGGCTCTGGATGATTTCGACTCAAACTAATTCAATGATCCGGATTAGCATCTCCAATGCAGACGCGAAAGACCGATGGCGCATCGGCCATGGACGAGGGGCGTACCTTGGTGAGCATGTTTGGGGAGGACTGCATCTTGACGATTTGGCCGGAGCCGCACTGTGAAGTAGCAAGCTCCGCACACTAGAGAGCAAAAGAAGGCAGAGGCGACCACTGCATCCACTGCCAGAAAAGGAACGAGGAGCAGGTAAACAGTGACTTGAGTGTTGAGGTAAACTAAACGTGGACTCTATTGTGCAAGCGGCTGACGGCCAATCATGCCCCCGGGCGGTGAGCGGTCAGGGGAGCTTCACTGTTCACCAGTTGGCGCCAAAGTACATAATTTTAGATATAGATAGATTTAGGTGTATTGGATGTAATTATGGCATTTAAACACCATATCCATATCACTATCCCCTAATACTACCCGGGTAAGATCGTGCTAACACTATATGGGGTGGAGATCCAAAGGCCTTGGTTATATACTCCGCTGGAAGCATCTGGAAATGGTTGCTAGGACCAATTCTTTCTACTTCTATGGTTCCCCCTTGACTTGGACTTAACATGTCCCCCATTCGGACTCTACGTTATCCAATAAACTATTTTTATCCATGTGATTCGCATTACTTTAAATTATGGATTTTCCGGCGGAGAATCCTGTCTCAGATCATGCAACTCAACCTCCATTCGGGAGTACCTATAACTCCAGAGCTACAGATGACAGTGAGTTGAGCCTGGATGACTCTGGTCCTGAAACACCGATACATGATCTCGATTCACTGGGTGATGATGGGGTTCGGATCATCAAGCCATATGCCGTCGAGGAGCCCGACGACGAGCCTGATATACCACATCGGGACCTACCCCGCCTTCCCGATCGATTTGAACGGTGGCAGCGAGACTTGTCAGAATACATGGATGATTTGAATTACGAAGCCGATGGACCGCATCTCGCCTCAAGTTCCCCTCGAAAGCAAGGCCAAAAGAGGAAATTGGCACACACAGGCAAACAAGATGGCGATGGGGATAGACGAAGGTCGGTAGACACTCAGCCAGTGCATGAACGGCGCTCCAAAAAGCAACGGAGCGATTCACTCGAGAAGTCCCCTGTCACGGATTCGTTCAATGCTTTCCGCGAGCCGAATGGGGACGAGAGCTCATGGTCCGACACACGATCGACCGAGTGTAGTGGTCTAGACACTACAGGGAACTCACCTGAAAGCGACGAGATGGACATCGACTGAGATACTATATCCTCGCTACTGCGATCCCGGCCTCTGAAGCCGCAGGGGTGTCCTTCGCAGATGACGTCATATATATATCATCGGCCCAGTCGTTTATCAACGTCGCAACCCACGGCCACCGGTGACTCTACTACAACTCCTCAGTGTTTGTGAATCATCATGGCTACACGGACCTCTTCTCGTCATGCGGCCAACAAGGCCAAGGAAGCTATTGCGGCTACCGCAGAGCCGGCCAAGGCTTCCGCAGGCACAAAACGAAAAGCGCCAACCAAGGAGGCACCACCACCGAAGAAAGAGAAAACAGAGGACACCGAGCATGAAGATATAAAGCCAGAGGCAACCATCGAACAAGCACCCAGCATTCCGGTGGATGAACCTTCAACGCCCAAGCGCGAAGTCCAGACTAAAGAGGAAACACCGTCTGGCGAACATGCTCCTGGGCAGAATCTGCCAGACCCAAAAACGAGCACTGAGACAGGTGGTGTTCGAAAGTCCGAGGAGAGGGAAAATGTGGTGCCCTCCAACATCCTCGAGAAAGGCTTCATCTACTTCTTCTTCCGCCCACGGGTCAACGTCGAAGATCCCCACAGTATCGGAGACGTAGCCCGAAGCTTTTTCGTTCTTCGTCCAACTGCCCTTGGGGCCGAGTTCGACAGCAATCAGGGTCCTGTCGACAAAGACGCCCAGTGCCGCTTGATGATGCTGCCGAAGAAGAAGTTCCCCACGTCCGGCAAAGAACGAGACATGGGATTTGTGGAGAAAGCCGGTCAGTCTATGCAAGCTTTGCAGGAAAACTTCATCGCTGGTCAAACATACCAGACTGCCACGATGGGTGAACGTCACACCGAGGAAGCCAGGCCATACGCAGAAGGTGTTTACGCGATCACTCACACGCCCCGGGCATCTCACCTCGCTTACATTCTGACTATTCCCTCCGAACTGGGGTCTCTTCAGGAGGACTTTGGCCTTCGGGAACGCGGAAGCTGGCTTATTCAATCCAAGAATCCCAAATTTCCTGGTCCCCCCGTTGGTCAATTGCCTCAAAACCCAGAGTTTCCTGAAACGCAAGTCTTATCCAGAGCAGAGGTCGAGGAGTGCAGTATTGACTCGTCCTTGCAGGGTTCTCAAGAAGTTCGGAGACCTCCGATGGGTTCCCCTGGAGCCTGAATTTTTGGACTATCCCAACTCCCAATTCCTCATGATCGGCGAAGCACAAAACGATCTTGGTAAAGCCGCGACTTCGCAGGGAGAAAAATTACCTCACGAGGAAGAGCCGGGCCAAGAATTGGAGAGATTGGAAGACGAAAATGAGCATCGGGTCAATACTTTGAGCGGTATGTTTCGCTGATCTCTGCTTGCTATGCTTGGATTGACTTGGACTACTGCAGGGGACGCAACTGTCTATCAAGACTTGGGCTTCCGCGCGAAAAATTACCCGAAACTGCCCACCACTTGGAATACATGAAATGCAAAACTTGGACTAACTTGATAGATAGTTCAGTCTAACTCTAGTTCAAAAAGACCATTGTGAACAAAACGCAGCATGCGAGCCTCCCCGCTTCCAGATCAGATAGCATCTAGGCTCTACATACCCGTCACGGCAATGATTGTCGCCCATGTCCTTGTAATCAACTGGCGGATATTTCGATAGACATTGACCCCCGCACTCAATTTCCAAATGATGTTTGGCGGTCTGTTCTATGCTGGGCTTGAGTTATACATGCTGAAACATGCTCAGTCCGAGATGGCCCTTCGACCTTGAGATCAAGTATAAAAGGACAATGCCATTCAAGATGATCGTGCAGACAGCAAAGTCATTCCGCCCATCATGAGATTGACCTTGGCCATCGCTCTTCTATTCGCGACAGCGAAAGCAGCCGAGTATGTCGTCAACCAGACGACTTGCGGCGGAACAAACTACAAGTACACCGGTCTGGCAGGCTACGGATCCATTCCCTCGAATGCCACCGATAAATACGGTGATACCATCGGGGGAATAGGCAGCTCGATCGCCTTCAATCAATCCTCCTGGCGCAAAACCGGACCAGATGGCTACTCGGGGACCGTCTACGCGACCCCCGATCGAGGCTGGTAAGACCATAACTAAAAGTTCACGCAAAATAACCCTCTTCTAAATAGCCCAGGAACACAAACGGAACTCTCAATTTCCAATCCCGTATTCACAAGTTCGCCATCGCCCTCAAGCTCGCCCCAGATGCAACACCCAACAATCCCTCCAACCCCAACGTGAATCTCAAATACCTCGACACAATCCTTCTCACAGACCCAGAAGGCCACCCCGTCACAGCCCTCGACGCCGACGCAACCGGACACGCCTCTTTCCCAGGCTTTCCACCCCTCCCCGTCGCCACATACCCAGGCGACGGCTACGGCGGACCCGGACCAGGCGGCAAGCGAGTCTCCATCGACTCAGAAGGCACAGCCCTGGATGCGCGCGATGGCGGGTTCTGGATTTCCGACGAGTACGGTCCTTACATCTATAAATTCAATGCCCAGGGCCGCATGGTTCACGCCATCCAGCCTCCGGCGGCGTATCTGCCTCGTCGAAATGGGACGTTGAGCTTCAATTCGAATTCTCCGCCTTTGTATAGTCCGCAGGCTAGGCCTGTGCCGGTTTATGCTGAGTCTGGGAGAAATAATAATCAGGGCTTGGAGGGTGTGACTGTTTCGGGGGATGGGAAGATGCTTTATGCACTTTTGCAGAGCTCTTTGAATCAGGAGGGTGGACCGGAGAAGGTTTACAGATCGCCTGTTCGGTTGCTTGCTTATGATATTTCGAATGCGTCGAATCCTGTCTTTGCGCATGAGTATGCGGTCATGTTGCCCAAGTATTGGGATTATACGGAGAAGGATGCGTCCAAAGCATATGGCGTTGCTAGCCAGTCTGAGGTTCATCAGTTGCCTTCGGGTGATTTCTTGGTTCTTTCTCGTGACGCTGGGTTTGGGCGTGGACAGAAGAATACGAGATCTGTTTATCGGCATGCGGATGTCTTCTCGCTGAAGGGTAAGAAGCCAGCCACTGATCTGAGAGGTGAGAAGAACTACGACGATGCTCATGGGGCGATGGCCTCTTCCGAGGGCGTCCTTTTCCCCGGTATTGCTCCGGCGGAATACTGTTCGTTCGTGGACTACAATTTGAATGCGGAGCTGGGCAAGTTCCGGCTTCACAATGGTGGTCCTTCAGATGCGTTCCTTTTGAATGAGAAGTGGGAGAGCCTTGCTGTTGTTCCCGTTGATCCTTCTGCTGGTTCCTATCGGGCTGGTCAGGAGTACTTCTTGTTTAGTTTCAGCGACAATGATTTCATGACACAGGATGGTTAGAATTTCCCTTGGTCTTGGAAAGAGCTGGCACTGACATTCACTATCTCAGGACACCTGAATTTCGGCAAGTTTGACTACAAGGATACATCTGGCTATAGCCTTGACACTCAGGTTTTGGCATTCAAGCTGAAGTTCTAAGCCTGACGAATATATACTCCATGGGATGCAAACCCAACGAGATGCTGCAGGGGCAGAGTTGAATTATTGCTTTTTTGTATTTTAATTAGAAATACTGTAGCTATCCCGAGGTCAGTACATATCACAGTGCTCATAGGAGTCCAGATCATCCCTTCGCCAATTCCTCGTTCGATTTTCCACCTGCTGATAAACTAAAGGAAAGTAAGTGTAAGTACCAGTATTCGATGTAAATATCACGTTTGCATCCGACGAGCGCCACAAGCGCTAGAACGAGAACGCTACGTCAATCCAAGACAGAAATGTCAGATCGTAGATCCTAGTGCTTCATCACTTTGATAGCATGTAGAATATCTTCGAGAGACCATCCTGGCCCGCCAGGAACGATCTCTGCCCAAACTTCTTCTGGTACTGCGTCGTTGGGATCAAGCAAACTCCAGTTTGGACTGGGCTCGGTCTTGATCCACTTGAAGTCTTCGACCTGGCTCCAACGATCTTCATGATCCGGTCTATCGTGCCTCAATGCCTGCGAGGAAAAGCGTGAGTGTTGACGGCATGAGCATATCGCGAGGAAATTACTGACATATGCTTTGGGGATCCGAGCGAAACGGATATTGGAGCAATCCTCGATGATGGGATTACTGGAGCAACTCAGGTAAACATCGACGTTGCTGCAGTTATGCATGCGGAACTGGCGGCAGGAAACTACCATGACGCTGCGTTCGACGCCGGTGACGTGGGCCGGGCCATTGACCTGGCCGCAGACTAGTAAGCTACTCTTCACTCCCTTGGCGGTCAAACTGGCGTAAGGCTTTCCGTTGGCAGTGGGAATAGACATATCTACCACGCAGTGATCGAGGGAGGTGATGGACGCAGGAACCGTGGAGGTGGATCCTGACGATGGAAGCATGATATGCAAGCCATAGTGATCATCAACGGAGACTGACGAGATTCCAGTGGCTGCAAATTTCTCCGAACGCGATTTCGAAGCGAAGTCATCGACCTCGACACCGGGACATGAAGTGGGCGCCAGTTCTGGTCTCTCTTGCTGCTGCTTGTCGGGTTCGTTTAGTGGCGTGGAGGGGTAGAGAGGTGTGTGTGCGGCGGACGAATCAACGGACGAGGCACCTGGGGAATGGTAACCGGGGATGTTGAGTCTGCCCTCCACTGCCAAGGCCGCGGCATCCGATATGGAGACAGCGGAGGCATTCTTCTTGTTTTTGAAACTGAATTTCGACCGAGGTTCGAACACTGTCCGTATCTCACTCAGTCGATCCTGCAAGGCTTTGATAGCCTGGGGAAATGTCAACGTTGATCACAGTCGCCAGTCCTGTACTCTGTACCTCCGCATAGACCCTCTGGTCGTATGTTGGAATGTAACTCGCGGCATCCTTGACTTCATTCGACAAGCGCACGATCCCGGCCAGGCAGTGGTCTGTTGCGTCAGCCCGCTCGCCTCCAACCAGAGACGTACTGGAGAGGTGGTCCATCCTTTCTTGCAGCACTGTAGATCAATTAGTTCGGCTCCACTGGAGATCAAATGCCGCCGTACCCGTAATCTCATGTTGGAAGTAACGGAAGAAGCGTTCTTTCAATGGAATTTCCGCCTTGGAGACGGTTTGGTTGTCTGCCGACATCCGGCGTTGCTGTAATTCGGCCATGGCGTGGTTAAAAGAGACGAGGGGAGAGGGGGGACGAGTTATAAGAGGCCCAGAATGCAATGACGTCGACTCAATAAGATCATGCCACCCCGCACTCAGATGTTCCCCGGACGTTGAGACACTAATGCAAGAAGCCAAGGGGGACTGCAGCAGAGAAGTATGTCGAGAACAAGAATGAATCAATGACCCAATGATCTCCCGATGATTCAATTTCTGTGACGTCGATCATCCCGCATTTCGCGGCTCCTCGATATTCCGTGGGCGCCTGAGGCAGCCACATCAACTCTCTGTCTTCTCTGCTCATCTCCAACTTCATATACATACGAAATGTCTGGCTGACTTTTGCACATCTGAGAGCCGAAAAGGTCACACAGTCTAGATCTCTCGGGTCTAGACAGAATAGCACAGTGGTTGCGGTGTGATCTGGTGATACAAAGTCCGAAGCCATGGGCAGCCTTGGAAGACGTGAGGCCAGCTCTCGCGGCACTCAAAATCTGCTCGTGAACATTGTGTATGCTTTTCTTCCACTGGCTCCAGCAGGTGTCAAAGTAGCTTCTGGGAGCTCAGCTCCCGCTCTGCTCGATGCATTCACATGAGGACAGACATCATGGGACTATAACTCTGGCATGCAACGTTGTACTTTCGTGTTTAAGCTCCGATGGCATTGACGGGATTGAAGTGATTTGAGTGTGAAAGTGAGGCAGTTGATTATATAGTGTGAGTTATCTCTAGGGCGTTGAGGTAGTCTCTAAAGGTTGCTTTTCAAGTTCCATCAATTCCTTCAATTCCTATTTCCCTTTCTCATCTTTACACATCTCCTCACTCACAACATGCGATTTGAATTGCTCACTCTACAGGTGCTGGGCCTGGGTTTGTGCTGTCTCCAGATAGCATCAGCCCTACCTGGTTTCAATCATCATCTCAGTCACCAACGAGTAGAACAGCTTGCTGATATACCCCACGGATGGTCCAAGCAAGGCAAGCCTCAGCCTTCGCAGCCCATCAAGTTTCGTCTCGCAATCACCCGAAGCCACGCGGCCAATTTTGAGCAGAAGGTCATTGATCTCTCCACTCCCGGTCACCCCAGCTATGGCCAACACATGAAACGGGAGGAAGTGAGGAAGCACTTGCGTCCATCCCCTGCCGTGACAAGTCGGATTTTAGCATGGCTCAGATCCGAGAATGTCCCAGTCGAAAACATCGTTCCAGATGGCGACTGGATCCTGTTCACAGTCCCCATGTCCAAGGCAGAAGAGATGCTCAAGACTCAGTTCTTCTACTACCACAACGACGCCCAGAAGACAACGGCCATCAGAACCCTTGGGTATTCCGTCCCCAGTGATATACACCCATACATCCAATTGATACAGCCCACGACTCGGTTTGGCAATTTGAACCCGCGGAAGAGTACGTTGTTCCAACCCGAGCGCGCAACCCTGGAGCAACTAGCCGCTGGATGTGACAGGACGATCACGCCGAGTTGCCTGAAGAATCTGTATGGGATCGATAACACAACCACAACGCCTGACCCACGCAATCGACTGGGCATATCTGGTTTCCTGGAGCAATATGCGCGCCATCAAGATCTGGATGATTCCCTCACTCACTATGCGCCGAGCCAAGCAAGTGACAACTTCACTGTTGTCTCCATCAACGGTGGAAAAGATGACCAGAACTCTATCCTGGACAGCGTCGAAGCCAATTTGGACATGCAATACTCGATTGCGATGACAGATCAAGTACTAACGACATTCTACACCACCGGTGGGCGCGGTCCTGTATCACCCGAGATAGACCACCCAGACATCTCGGAAGTAACGAACGAACCCTACCTCGAGCAGCTCCACTACCTACTCAGCCTGTCCGACGAAGATCTCCCCGCAGTTCTCTCGAACTCCTACGGGGAAGACGAACAGGGTCTCCCGGCATCCTATGTGAATGCCACATGCAGTCTATTTGCGCAGCTCGCGGCAAGAGGTGTGTCGGTCCTCTTCAGCAGTGGAGATTCCGGCGCCGGCGGGTCGTGTTTGATGAACGACGGGACAAACAGGACCAGATTTCTTCCGGAATACCCAGCCTCGTGCCCATTTGTCACTTCCGTGGGAGGCACGTTCAGGACTAATCCTGAAGAAGGGGTTTCTTTCTCTGGTGGTGGTTTCTCGGAGATCTTCCCCCGTCCCTCGTATCAAGACGAGGCGGTGCGATATTACATCAACAATATTGGCAGCCAGTGGGAGAAATACTTCAATACCCAGGGTAGAGGGATCCCCGATGTCTCGGCGCAGGCATCCGGCTTCGTTGTTCGAGATCATGGTGTATGGGTTTCAGTGGGTGGGACAAGGTTCGTTTTCCACATCATGAATAACAATCAACAAACTAACACGATCAAGTGCCTCGGCTCCAGTGTTGGCGGGCATCATTTCACGATTGAATTCAGCTCGTCTTGCGCAGGGTAAGCCTCGAATGGGTTTCCTGAACCCATGGCTTTATAGCAGTGGACGATTGGGATTTACAGATATCGTTCATGGTCGATCCCTGGGCTGTATGGGCTGGTCTGGCGGCGTTCAAACACCTTTGGTCCCTAATGCTGGCTGGAATGCTACTGAAGGATGGGACCCAGTGACGGGTTTGGGTACGCCTTCCTTCCAGGAGATATTGAAGTTGGCGCTGTGATATGGCTTCGTCCAAAGCCAAATGGAATTGCTTCAATTTGATCGGTTCGGCGATCTGAAATGCTTTCATAAATATCATTCATCAATACAGTACCTAGGTAGCAACTTATCATGAAAAATTCATGCCATCCTCTTCATAACTTCCAAGGTTGTTTGTTTACTGGCACTGGTCAATGGCAGCTCTAATATGGCGATGTCTCACCGCCTTAGTACCGCCAGAAAAGTCTACACGTGACTAACGGGTGACCGCCCGCGACAGCTCCGTCATGGGCATCGGACAGCGCCAACAACCATCACCCCAAAATCCGAATTCCTTATCTCGTTCGCCGATAAAGTCCTTGCTCTCGTCAGGCTCCGGCTAAATACTGTTCGTCCTTTGAGTATCGTTCCATTTCCACATCATCCACGCCATGTCCGATCTACAGTCCCTTGTGTCAGAGCTCCACGGTGCTCTTGAGCGCAAGCAGCTGGACGCCGCCAACGACCTTCTCAGCCGTGCTAAGCGAGCTCTCCTTCTGCAAAATGCATTGATTCCCACCCCATCCACACCTCCCCAGCTTGTCGTCCTCGCTCGCCAAGTCCTTGAGCTTGGAGCCCTTGCCTCAATTCGCCAAACCGACGCACAGTTGTTCACACGATACTACCAGCAACTGCAGCCATTCTACGACATCGAGAGACATGCCGGTCTTCCCGGTCAGACCTCGTCAGAAGTTGACTTCAGCACAAGTCAACGCAGCAAGGTGACGGGGCTGTACCTGCTTCTTCTTTTGAGCATGGGCGACAGCGCCAATTTCCACACAGTGCTGGAGGGACTGGTTGAAGAGGCGAGCTTGAAGGGTGGTCGTGTCGAGGATGATGCATACATCAAGTACCCCGTTGAGTTGGAGCGCAACTTGATGGAAGGAAGCTACGACAAGGTGTGGAGAGAGACCAAGTCCGAGCGTGTTCCGTCCGAAGATTTCGGTCTCTTCTCTAATGTAAGTCACAATCCCATGTCCCATGCAAGGTCTGGAACCAAGATACTAATTCGCATCTTCAGGTCCTCATCGGTACCATCCGCAGTGAAATCGCAGACTGCTCCGAGAAAGCATACCCTTCCCTTCCTATCTCCAATGCCAAGAACCTGCTTTTCCTCGAGTCGGAGGGTGCTGTCATTGAGTTCGCTCAGCAGCGCGGCTGGATCCTCCGTGATGGCCGGATATTCTTCCCCGTCGAGCCCGAGGCGGCTGCCCGGTCCGAGAAGGATATCTTGATGGCCAGCGGCACCGTGATTGAGAATGCATTGGGTTACGCTCGCGAGCTAGAGACCATTGTTTAATTATGCGCTCAATTGGAACGATAAACCTTCGGATATGAACCATTCTTTTGTTCAGGCGCGGATGTACTTGTATACCTGTCGCTGCATGTTATTAATCTAGCGTGTTCATGACCACAATCATCCATGGATGTCAAGTTTAATTCTCAAATCTCCCCATTGTAAAGCTGCCGAACTTCGAGTTCAGACTGGGCTCTTGCCCAGGTGCATTCCGACAACTGTTCTCATACATTTGCCGTCCAAACACAGAGCCTCCGATCATAGAAGCTACTCGACACAACCAGGAACTCAGACTTTGACTTCCGCTGCGCCCCGGAATCCCAAACACCACTAGCATAATTCATACTCTCATGCTCCGTAAACTTCGCCAGAACTTCAATCTCCCACTCGGACGACCCACCACTCTCCTTCAGACTGACCTGCACAACCCTAGTTCCAGCATGCATACAGCTCGCCAGAACCAAGAACTGGGTTACTGAAGCATTTCCCGCATCCATAGCCATCATCACCTTTGTTTCCAAAGGCTGTAACCGCCAAACACCACCGTCCAAGCCCTGCTCAGCGAGTACCTCGCCTCTCCGCGTCGCATGGTACACACGGAGACCCTCGTCATAACTCCCCGTCAGAAGAATAGGAGCATCGTCCACCATAGGAACAGGCAAAGGCAGTATAGCCGTCACGCCAGCAGTATGATGGCGAGCACGATCATCATGCTCCAACAGCATCGGCGAGACATGCTCATCATCATCGATTTCGGCAGAACCATCCAATCGACGCGTATGCAAAGACCCGAAATCATTACCCGTGAACATGAACGGTATTTGAGTCTTGTGATCGTCGACTGGACTTGTCATTGAAGCCAGTGCGACAAACCAGACCTCTATCATCTGCTTGGCTTCGAAGGTGCCCCATTCAGCCACTTCGTCGCGGATATCGCCTTGCGTTCCGAAGACGGCGGTCCGGCTATCGGAGAAAGTCACTGCGAAGCCGTCTGCTGGCCGGGGGAACCAGTTCTGTGGTGCCCAGGCCAGGAAGAGGGTTGGGATTGAGGGGTCTTCGTGGACTTGCTTGGACCATAGTTGGGTGATTGGGTTTGAAGCTGGGTCTGAAGGGTTTACTTGGAAGAGGGCGACTGTGCCCACGCTACTGGCAATGGCGAACAGGTCCTTTTGCCTTGGGTGGAAGTGAAGATCGAAGACCGCGTATGGCAGATCGATTCTTTGTATTTGGGAACTGCGGGGTGTTAGTATGTATGTTGGCTTGATGTGCATGGACATGCAGTATGCTTGGAAACTTACAGTGCTTTGCTGACGGGATCTAGCTTCCATAGTTGCAGGCTACCGGTCTTTTTCTGTTCGATTTCTCCTTGGTCGGTTTTGCTTTCTGACAGAAGGTATGTTCCCACAATGAAGTAGTCCGGAGCCTCTGGACAAAACTCGAGACAGCTGGGAGGCTGGTCTAGAAAGACGGTAGTCGCAGATTTGGGGTTTTGAATGGTCGCCATGGTGGGCTAGTCTGACTTGGGCCTGGTTGGTTTACTTGCCACTTTGGGAAATTATCTCAACTCTCGGTCCAAGGTCAAGTATAGAGCCCACAACCTTGTAGTTCTTGAGCCGGTTGACCTGAATTTGGGAACCTTGGAGTATTCAGATCTCCACATACGACTGATGTCTGCGAATTCTAATAGTGGGGCGGTGAGTACCCACCAACTGGTTTTGGGCATCGATATATCTGCGCTACGGAGTACAATAGAGTTATAGAGTAATAAGTCTAATATTCTTATATTACTTTTCAAGGCTCCAAGGTTGGTTCCAGTTTACTTTTTGATATCTCGAGCCACTTACGCAGGTGAGATGCTATCGTGGTCATCAGTGATCACAGTGCTATCAGATACACCTGGGCAGAGAGTAAGTAACTAGATAGATATGATGACCAGGAATATACAAGATCGGTGGGCTTTCGAGTCAGAAACGCAGGGTCCAGTTGTGAGTCATTCTGGGGTGAATACATTCGGCTGCGGCGTATTCTGATTGATTTAACCGGTTCTAGCCCCGGGATGGTCAGATTTTGGTCTCTTGAGTATAGAAATCCAAGTCTAAGCCCTGGGTTACATTGCATATCATTGTCATCGGAGCAATTGGTCCGGAGATGATCTTTTTTGGGGGTTCACGGTGCTGCCAATCATCTGTACAGCCTGCAGCCATGAAAGGGTGAGATATTGTCTCATTGCATATGCATTGCCTGCAAAGTATTCTGGTTTGTTTAGTAAATGAGCCACAAGCGCTTGAATGGAGATCCCCCAACTTGTCATTAAATATCAAAGAGACCTGAGATATACAATCTCAACAGTCATGCTAGTACATAACAGCTCCGACGGTAGCCGGTGGTATACATTCTAGTAGTGACTCTACCTAATTATGGCCGTAAAAATCCAGATCCTTCAGATGTTACGCTCAACTGTCAGCCACACGGATCTCCTACGGGCTGAGAATGCATTTGATCGAAGGGCGTAAACTCAAAGTGTGACACATATAAAGGCCCTTGCCAATGCAGTAGAGGGGCGTTGATCACGTTTGCTTTGCGATTCTAATTAAGCCAATGACAAAGTACAGCCCATGCGAGGAGCTAGTACATCAAGATAGAATATTTAAATCACTTCTCGCAGGCATTGAATCCCAAATGTCCTTCTTATGATGTGATCGACCTTTTATTCTCGCCCCCACTTTTTCTTTCTTTTCTACAACTCACCACTAAACAGACTGCGACCTCGGGATGGATACGAACCAGCCATGGGGCTACTCATGGCGCTCATCGCGGTTTCTCATCGTGTCCTCGATCACAGTGGCTTTGTTCGCAGGTGCGTGTCGCCATGTCTCAGGATGAGTGGTGTATTGACTCATCTCGACAGAGACATTTTTATTCGGGTTCCTAACCCCGATTCTGAGCTACATGCTTGAAGAGCGATTGCATATTGATCCATCGCAAACTCAGAGATACACTACAATTCTACTCACCAGTCATGGATTCGTGGGTCTGATCTCTGCTCCCGTCATTGCCTACTTGGCCGAGAAGACGGCAAGCCAGAAGACACCGCTATTGTTCTCGCTGGCGGGATGTCTCATTGGAACCTTGATGATTGCATTTTCCACATCCGGTATGTTGAATTTAATCCTACAAATCCTTGATCGAACTAACTTTGGGAAAGTATGGGCTCTCTTTACGGGTCGCGTCCTGCAAGGCGCAGCGGGAGCCGGCACTTGGGTCGTGGGATTTGCGTTGCTGGCCAACAATGTCGATAAGAAGAATCTCGGTGCCTCAATGGGGATGGCCATGTCATTTGTCACTGCAGGGATGGTCGGAGGCCCCACGGTCAGCGGTGCTTTACTGCAGATGTTTGGATACTGGACTGCATGGTCGCTCCCCTTGCTTGTCCTCGCTTTGGATATCTTCGCCCGATTGATCATGATTGAGCCAAGAAACCCAAGCATAGACTTAAAAATCCCCGAGAACTCCGGCACTAACGATTCACCGGCAGAGTCTACTGCTCTACTATCAGACGCTGCACCCACCAAGCCAAATGATTATGGAGCGGAGGACAAAGGTGATCAAAAACGAGTATTCTACAAGGCCATGCTTTCTGAAGCTCGAGTTTTGATCTCCGTGGCGAATGTTGTCGTCGTCGCAGCTCTCATGTCCGGAATTAACAACACCCTCCCCGTTCATCTGCGGGATGTCTTCGGATGGAAGAGCTTCCTCATCAGTATGATGTTCTTCTGTCTGCAAGTTCCGAATATCGTTCTCAGTGGCCCGGCTGGATGGCTTCGTGATCGACTCGGACTACGAGGCCCTACCACCTTCGGCTGGGCGGCGACTGTTCCTTTGATTTTGCTTTTGGGCGCTCCAGGGGACTCTCACTTCCCGTGGGCAGGCGACGTAGCTGGCAAGTCCATTTTTTCTGGCAGTCTGCTTGCCTTGGGAAGTGTTCTTCCTCTGGTTCGTGGTGTTGGGGCTGTTCAATTGGCCTGTAAGTTTCAGATGTCAATATCTCATGCACTAAACTGACGCTCTCTCAGATGTCGTGAAGGATATGGAAGCCAAGGACCCACGCGTGTTTGAGATCAACAGAAGCAACTTGCGAGTGTTTTCCATGACTGAAGTGGGATTTAGCCTTGGGATGATGCTCGGGCCTCTTTTGACCGGGTCGTTGTTTGAAACAGTCGGCTTTTTCTACATGACTGTTGTTCTGGGTAAGTCTTCTCTCAAATGAAGTCTCTTGTCCAATTTACTGACTCCGAATAGCTTTCATCTGCTTCATTCAGGCTGTTTTCTCGTGGGTTTGGTTGGACACCAAGCTCCCAAGCCTAGAAGCCGAATCCTCAGCTTGAAATATGCTACACGCCTGCATCATTTCGAGTCTTGTACGTGCTTGGGTGTATAGCCCGAATCATAGGGTGCTTTCTCACATTTTGTGACATGTTTAGACGATAGAACTTCATTGTACCCAAAAGTATCTACACACCTGATTTAGGACAAATTGTACGAGCATTCGACGACTTAAGACCTCAGCATTCCAACATTTGACATATATTGTAACTCACATACGAGTCAACTGGTCAACATCGATCCATTGACCGTGTTGGTCAGCATCTGCCTACGGACAAACCCCGCAATGACGACACGGGTATAAAAGGGCCGTCAGCCGCTGTCAACAACCACCATGGCTTTACCCTTCAGTACGCCCCCTACGGAGGCCTCGCTCACCCCATTCAAGGTCTCCATTCCCAAGGCCAAGATTTCAGAGCTTCAGACTCTTCTCCAAGTTGCCAAATTCGCTCCCCACACCTACGAGAATTCCCAGGTCGACCGTCGTTATGGCGTTGGGACGGATTGGCTGGTGACAATGCGAGATCTGTGGCTGCGGTCTTATAGCTGGTGACCAAACTGTACCCTGGGATTGAATATCACTAACATCTTACCAGGCAAGCCACTGAGGATCGAATCAACTCCTTTCCTCAATTTGTGACGGAGGTGGAGGGGATCGGAATCCATTTTGTGAGTCTCTTCTCTCAGAAGAAAAATGCTATTCCGCTGCTCTTGTTGCATGGCTGGCCCGGTAAGTACCTCTATTCATTACATGTTACGCAATTTGGCTCATATATTACAGGAAGTTTCTTGGAATTCTTGCCTATACTGCAAAGATTCAGAGATGAATATACCCCAGAGACTTTGCCTTATCATTTGATCGTACCATCTCTACCAGGGTATACTTTCTCGTCGGGCCCTCCGCTCGATAGGGACTTTGGTACAGCTGACATTGCTCGCGTCCTGGACCAATTGATGAAAGACCTCGGGTTTGCAAGTGGCTATATTGCTCAAGGAGGCGATATTGGAAGCCGGATAGCTCGACATCTGGCCGTCGACCATGACAGCTGTAAAGGTGAGAGATACCCCTAGATGATTCCCAGAGTCATATTCAAAGATTGATCTAACATTAAAATGTAGCGGCACACCGTAAGTCCATTCTAAACATTGCCCAAGTCAGAAATACTAACATCGGCCAGTCAACGTCGTTTTCATGAGAAAGCCAGAAGGCGCAATGGACGAAACCCTGAATGCCTTTGAGGTCCAAGGTATTGAAAGGATGCACCAATTCGTCGCCACAGGCTCCGGTTATGCGGTTGAGCATGGCACTCGGCCAAGTACGATTGGCCATGTCATAGCATCCAGTCCTATTGCGCTCCTAGCTTGGTGAGATCTGATTCCCGCAACGTTGAGAGATAATAAAATCTGATATACGCAGGGTTGGCGAGAAGTTCTGCGAATGGGTTGATGATCCCCTGCCTCCTAATGATATCTTGGAATCAATCACTCTGTATTGGCTTACAGATACATTCCCACGAGCGATCTATACATACCGACAGGTCAGTTGTCTTTTCCTATGAGCTTTGGTGAAAAAGTCTCACTCGGATCTATAGAACTACCCTGCTCCGCCTATACCGGCCGCTAACGACCCGCGCTGGTATATCAAAAAACCAATTGGGTTCTCTTCTTTCCCCATGGAGCTTGCTCGACTGCCACGCTCCTGGATTGAAACAACTGGCAATTTGGTATTTTGGCAGCAGCATCAAAAGGTATAGTTCTTGCATGTAAAGCTCGTGTTATATGCTAATTCTATTGCAGGGTGGCCATTTCGCTGCTCTAGAGCGACCCGACGAGTTGAAATCGGATCTTGTCAAGTTTGTCGATCAGGTCTGGCCTGCCTTGTCTACAAATTAGTTTTAATGTACTCTATCCAAGTAATATCACTAGGCAATGAAGTTTTGTTTTAGAAAAGTCCACCCAGCAAGAGATACGTGCTCGGATTCATTTCTGAGGCAACTATATTGTAATAGAGCTGTAGTATCTACATATTCTCTACATACATCGATATTTCGTGATAAACAGTTCTGGTAAGCTGTGAGACAAACAAACTTTGGAAGTAAAGTATTAACATAAATACTGTTTTGCTGTGGTTTCCTGAATTTACTTTCTTCCACCTCAACTACCACAGCCATGAACACGAACCCCTTTGAGATCTTGTCTGACGAGTCCAGTTTCTACGGTATATCTACATTCATTGTTCGTGGAAAAAGCTAACATCTACCAAGGCGACGAAGAGGAAACAAACCGACTGGAGGCACTGGTTGCATCCTTCGACCCAGAACCATACTGGGGCGAGCATCATCAACGCCTCCTATCCACAAGACAATATAATCTAAAAGCACCGACCATGTCATCAGACATCTCCATGAAGGACGCATCACCCTCACCCTCACCCACAGGCCCACCCCAGGATCGCCGCGGAAGAACAGAATCCGTTGATCATTTTCTCTCCCGATTACCACCATCAACTACCGAGCTCACACCTTCAAGGCCTTGGATATGGATGCATAACCGCAACATCCCAAGCAAAGAAGGAGACGTCCCCACCCTACTAAGGAAAGGCCACGAGCTTCTCCAAGAGTACGAGAATGAAAGTGTCATCATCCGCGAAGCGAACGATAAAGCAGGCGGCAAGATGGCTCCCTTGGAACGGGCGTTGAAACCTATCCGCGCAGAGCTCGAAAAGAATCTCCTTGCCCTTGCGCGGGAAACGGGCGTCACGCATGGCAAATGGATGTTGTTCCCCACTGTTGATCAAGTGGATGAATGCTGGGGTACAGTGGTCAGGGCAATGGAGAAGGGGGAGCTGGGTGATGCTGCGAAAGTGGCTCCCAATGATGGATCTGGGGAATCGCGGTTGATATGTGTTTACACGGCTGATTTCGGGGACGCGGAGGATGTGAAACGGGTTGTGAAGAAGATGAGTGAGATTGGGCTTTTGGGGAAGGGTGCGCGACCCATTTACTATAAGTCTGATGTGTACACGCTTCTGGAGATCACGTCGAAGAACGCTTATGGGTTGAAGGCGAGTATGTTTTCAAGTCTGAATGTGCTTCGGAAGTGATCAAGATGGGCTATTTGGTTGATCCATGCTTGATATGTTATTGATCGCTGGGTTTGTTGGGTATCTATTCAAAGCGCTTCTATCTATGACAGTTTATGCACGAATTTCCGAGCAATGGTGGCAATATATCATGTGAGAACATGGATCAGGGCGGTTAGGAATCCGCGACGGCGCCGTTCTCGGGCCGTTTGGACATGGAGTCACATCCAAGCTCTCCAGTAGAGATTCAGTGCTTGTCTAGTGATCATGGGCACTTGGGAGTCCATGTCAAGGGGCTGCAACTGAGGGTGTGATGACCAGAGGAGTACGCTGTGTTCAACCATCGTGTCCAGCGCCGGCCATCACTTTCTCGCAAGCGTCCCGAACTTCAGAGACACCCTTGACATCGCCCCAGGCGTCGAGCAAGTGCTGGATTTCCTTCCAATCCTTCTGCGCATCCTCGCGCTTATCATCCGCCAAAAGCCCCTCGAGTCTCTGCGGTGCAGCAAGCACCCACCGAACAGTGTCCTTTTCGCTTTTGATTTGCGAATCCCCATTGTCCTGCTTGGCCTCTTTCATGCGCTTCCGCTGCTCTTCGCCCTCTTTGATGAGTCCGCCAGCAGTCTCAGCAACGAAAGCAATCGCCGGCCCCAAGGTCTTCGTCATAGTCAACGGAGCCTCGCGATCATCCATACTCCGCCGCATCTTGCCAATTGTCTCCACGGCCCGGATCAACTTGGAGTAGTTATCGTAGACCAGGGCTTTCCGCTCCCCGTCCAGAGTACGAATGTCGCCAACTAGCGTGTTCTCCGCCTTGAGCACAGTAGACAGTGAGGATGAGGAAAGGAGATGCTCCACATAGCGATGCGGGTCGAAATCGGCACTGTCGAGCTCCGTCCCTGCTAGAGCGGATGGGTTGGAGATATCGCCTGCATCTGTGTTTCGCGGGATGCTGCGGGAGCGCGATGCATCTCGGGCGGCTGATGGATCTAATGCTGTGGGTTTGAGGTTGTAGTAGTCTCGGAGGGCGCTGCGGTTGCGTCGTGTCGGTAATGCGGGAGAGAGTGCTCGTGCGGTGGACGGGGTAGATGCGGCGCTGAGGCCCCCGCTGACGCTGGTATTCAAGACATCTAGTGATGGGCGGGCCGAGGTGTTTGGAGAATGGGCTCTCGATGAGGCAATGGAAGGACGGGGAGAGGATATCGTCGACATGGTGTGTGGAGGAAGAGAGTCGGGGGGGCACGTCGACGGCTATAAGCGGTGGTCTGTGCAGAGCATCGTCTTCCTGCTCTTCTCTTCTCTTCTCGTGTTTCCGTTAACAATGGCCAGTCCTGATCAGATTGCAGCTCAGATCCTGAGCACCAAGTCTCTTTCAGTTTCGCCTAATTGGCTCAATACATTTCTGTCTTCTGGCCTGGCACAACGCAATGTTCCTCCCTCTGCGCTGGCAAAGACTGCCATATTCCGCCTTCTAGCCTCCGACATTAAAGAATCACTCTCCAAGCATAGATCATGCGTCCTGCCAGTGGATGTCTACGACCCAATGGTCCAAGAGCGATGCTTACAAGGCTCAATCCCGGTCCAGGTTCTAGATATTGAGGACATTGGAACAAGTCTATGGAGCCAAATCGAAGCCATTGAACGCGTCGAGCACGGTGAAGCCATCAGGGGACGCGAGATTGTTCGCACGATTGCCGTCGATGAAGATCCAGAGGCTGCGGAGAGCAATCCCACGAACAATGGCCCTGTGGCTGGGGCAAATGCTTCAGGAAGCAGTGGGAGTGGACCACATCGCCTGATTCTTCAAGATGCCGGAGGCACTGTTGTCACTGGAGTCGAAATTCAGCGTATGGATGGAGTCTCCGTGGAGAAACTCGCTATTGGTGCGAAGCTGTTACTTCGCAATCCTACTGTTGCGAGGGGTATGGTGCTTCTCACCCCTGGGTGTGCTACTGTCCTTGGTGGTAAAATTGAAACCTGGGATACCCCATGGCGACAAGGTAGGAAGGCCAGATTGCTGGAGAAGACCGGCGGTCTGGAGGCAGAATGAGGCCTCAAACCCAGTATCACGAAAGCCTGTTTCTTACGCTGTGCCCCTTGCTATGAAGGTATGAATATGATTTTCCCTACTCTACATTATCTTGACTCGTAAACATGTGCTGAATGAAAATCCAGCCTTATTTTCGGGTATATCCTCGTGCAGTCCAGGCGCAGTCCACGGGTGCTTCCAGGCACGCTCATGCAGCGAGGGCAGACAGATGATAATCCAGTTCCTCCCAACCATTGCTTATCCACGGAGATACCATAATTGCCCTAAGCGAATCACTGGTCTTTCCGCTCTGTGCATATGCCTGAGCAAGTTCGGTGGCTTCGAGGTTACTGTGGGGAGGCACGTTCTGGCGGGCGCGCGTAACGGCCATTTCTGCCGCATACGAGTTTTGCGAAGCGTTGGACAGCTCCAACCATCCGGCAGGCAGGCCTGGCGAGAGCATGATTGCGGCAGCGGCCTCGCCCGTCCGTCTGACATCCTCGGGGACATTTGCGTGGGCATTGAATCCCAAAGCTGACATGGTGGTCCGAAGTTTGATCAGCTTGGCTCGCTCGTGAATATCGATGTCGTCGTGTTGCATGATGCTGTTAAGATCTGATTCGATGGCTTCAAGTGCCTCGCTGTCCTTGTCCAGAATTGAGATGGCGCCTAGGAGAAGAGTTGCCCCAACATGGCCATCATTAATCTCGAGACAGGCGAACAATTGTTCCCGGGCAACTGATCGGTCCTCCTCGCCACCCTTGGCCCACAGGACCTGGGCCAGAAGACAGACCACGTCTGGGGCGTTGTTTGCTTCTTGGAGGGCATCGCGGAACATATCGATTGCTTGGTCCCATGATTTGGTGTGATAGAATGCCAGGCCAGCGGTCAAGTGCGCGGAGAGGCGAAGCTTTCGACAAGCTTCGGGGTCAAACTTTTCTGCATCTTCTTCGCCAGAGAGTGTGAGTGCGAGTTCGGCCTTCTCTGCAGCCTCGTCATAGGCGTTGCGAGCAAGCAAAATCCGAGCCATGTCGGCATTTGCCTGTGCATACTTCGAGAGAGACGCGGGGGATTCGGTCTCTTCATACTCGGCTTCCATGCCTGCGCAAACCGCTTCTAAGCTGGCCTCGGCATCCGCGCTTTCTCCCATTCTCTCTGCCAAAAGGGCAGACAAATGGACGAATGGCAAGTCGGATGGATTCTGGCTGCACAGTTGGTGCAGCGCAAAGAATGGCTGGATGAGCTCGGAAACTTCGTTTGAAGCCAAAGGACTCGAAAGAAGATGATCGAAGAGGGTGAGCGTGAATTGGCGCTTAGGTAAAATCTCAGAGGAATTGGAGATTTCAAATGCATGTTCGAAGATGCCCTTGGCCTCTTTTGTTTCGCCAACAAGAAGCGCCAGCAAGCCTTGACCCACCCAAGCCAATGCGTAGTCCGGGTCGGTTGATTGTGCTCGTGTGAAAGCATCGTTGGCAAGTTGGATATCGTTGTGAAGAAGGTATAGCGCGCCAAGATTAGTCCAAACGGGCGCGTTTCGGTCGTTCAGATGTAAACTTCTCACGAAGGCATGCTGCGCAACCTTGGGACTCATAGTAGTAGTAACCACACCCAACGAGTTCCAGAAATCAGCATTGCCGGCTTCCAGCTCGATGGCTCTCTTGAAGCATTGCATGGCTGCTTTCAAGAACTTTCGAGGCTTCTTGCCCTTGTTGGCGAGGTCTGGTTGTGCCTCACGATATGCCAGGTATTCGGCCCAACCAAGGTTGTACCAAGCGACCGCCTGCGCGTGGGAGTCTTGGACTGAAACATGGAGGGCACGCTTGTATGCGAGAATGGCTGCGTAGATGTAGCAGCTGGTTGAAGATTCCTCGTCTTCACTGGCCTGAAGCCATTCACTTCCAACGCCATCAATGTCGGTCATCGAATCGAATGAGATGGGGTCGAGATCAACCGCCAACAAAGTTTTACAATCAGAAGCGGACAGTTTGACAAGCTTGCTCTTCATATGTGAAAAATGGGAGCAGGCATCACCAACAGCCTTCCACAGGTTGAAAATGTCATTCTTGATGTGCACCAGTGACTGGGCTAGCTTGATTGCTCGACATGCCAGTTCAGCCGAATCATTGAACAAGCCCAAACCGAGGCTCTTCGCTGAGCTCTCGGTCAAGGTTTGAAGCAATGCAATTGAGACGCCAATGTCGCCTGGTCTAGAGCTCAAGACATCGTCATAGCTGGCAATTGCCTCGTCGTACTCGCCAAGCTCTCGACGGACGTTTGCCAGCATGTATCGCGAGAACCACACATTTTCTTTCTCCTTTTCTGACAGGTTCGGCTCCAGGGTCTTTGCGTATTCGAAGGCCTTGGTAGCAGCAACATATCGTCCAGAGTGATGATAACTCTCGGCAAGACCAACCCAAGAATGGTAGTCGTTCGGGGCCAGTCGAAGTGCAGCTTGGAATGAAACGATGCTCTTGCTGTACTGTTGTTTATTAATTTGTACAGTTCCCAATGCGGCATATGGCCAGCTGAATCCTCGGCGCTTTGATCCAGGGGAAGGCTTGGCTTTGCCAGACTCAATGACTCGCTGTGCAACAGCCTCGACCAGGTCCCATTCTTGAGAATCGGCAAAGCCCTTGGCAAGGCGCTCGGCGGCTTCGATCTCTGAAGTTGACAGCTCAAACGCCTTGTGGAAGCATCGGCGGGCTCTCGTTTTGTCCTTTTTGTAATCGGCAAAGTAAAAGCCGAGGATAGTGTACGCCGGTGCGAAGTTCATGTTGGCCTGGATAGACGCAAAGAGGCTACTGTAAGCACCTTTGCGGTCCTTTCTTGCACTTGGAGATGGATCAAGCTCCCATTGACAGTAGCCAATGCGGTAGAAAATCTCCGATGCAAACTCTCTGTTGTCGGGTTGAATCTCCTTCGAGTCTTCGAGCACGCCCTGGAGCCTATCCAATCCAGCTTGGAGGTCACCATTCAGTGCCTCGCACCAGGCAAGCTCCCCACGAATTGTGAGGTTTTGGGTATCGCGTTCAAGGGCACGACGCAAGAAATCGACAGCTTGGGCATAGTCCTGGTCCTCTTTCAAGACCAGGCCAACGCCAAGTAAGCAAGTACAAGATAACGGGAATCGCTCGAGGATGTTTCCGAAAATCATTTTCGCTTCTGGGTGGTGTCGAGGTGCTTGGTGATAGATCAACGCGTTTGCAAGCGCGATGTTCAAGGCGTCTGATGTGTTTGGGATTGAAACACCACAGAGCTTGGTCAGTTCCTTGACATTAGACAGACCTTTACGTGCGACGTTGACCACGCTCTCATATTCTTCAAGGTAGAGATAGAGATCTGCCATGACACGATGGGCAATGATGGAGTTTCCGGCAGATTCCAATCCCTCGACCATCAAGATAAGACGATCTTGAGCAGCCGTCTGCTTATTGACCTTGGCATCATTCTCATCGGGCTCAGCTTCAGCAGAATCGGAGTCCCGTTTGCTCTCTTTATTGCCCTTGGCTTCTTCTTCGGGATCATTGGGGAAGGGTGAAAGCTCACTTGCCAAAAATCCCTTCAGAATTTTCGAGATTCCAGATTCCGGGAAGAATTCGACATATTCCCGCAGATGTCCAACGTCATATTCAGAGAAACTCTGGACGTCTTGCCATGTCAAAAAGACCTTCCAAGCAGGCTCAAAGGGATGTTTAATGATCACCATGTCCTGGGCGGCCTTGAAAACGAGTTTCTGCTTTTCTTCCTTCTGATCAGGCGGGGAAACGCAAAGATCCTCGTATGCGCGGTGGAACAGCTTCTCTTCGTATTGGCGTCGCACCTCATCGTCATTTGTCCAATCAATTATTCCTCGATAAAGCTGATCCAAGCCACTCTTTTCGAAAGCTTCGCGCTTGACCTCCTGGGTCACTTTTTCGATGCGCGCACCAAGGCGAGTTCTCCGCTCTCCAATTTCGCGGTTGATGAATTCTCTTTCTTCACCTTCAGACAATTCAATCAATCGCAAGTATGTATGTGCGGGATGGGGCACTCTGCCCTCGAGTAAGTCGTACAGCGGCGAAGTGGGCAGCTGCAACATCAATGACGACTTGCGCTGGGCTTTGGACCCATGGCTTTTGGCCAACTTGGCATATTTATTAACCAGGTCCTGGCAGCGTTCCGCCTCGTTACTGGGTAAGAATCAGTGTCCTGCCACTGACCTAAGGTCGTTCAAAGGAGGCCATACTTATCGGCAAGAATTTTCCCAAGATTCACGACAACTTGGTGGTAAGAATCCAGCCTGCTCCCACCCTGTTTATCGTATAAGGAAAGCAATCCCTGCCATGCAGTCCTATCGTCGGCCTTGATGCGCGTTGCAGCGATATATGCGTTTTCCGACTCATCGTTCTTATTCAGCTTTTCGCATGCGAGTCCCAAGAAGACAAGTCTGTATGACAAACGGGGTTAGCATGTCCTAGGAGGGACAGGTGCGACCTTACGCATGGTAGTTTTGAGGGTCTTGTTTAGCCAGCGTTCTGGCCTTCTCGGCAGCATCTTGGTAGTCTTTCGACTCCAAAGCTGCGCGAACAGCTTTCAATGCCGCTTTACTCGACATGTTGGTAGAAGCAGAGGTAGCAGAGACGGCGGGGAGAAAGTGTTTGTGGAGCAGAGGACGGTCGGCTAGCCGATACGTCACAGCTTATCGTTATCGTCATCTACCTGTCTCCAGGGCTGGGGGAAGACCGCTCTGACAATTCAGCACTGCTTCGGATTCGAAAGTAAAGCATTTTGGAGATTTGACTTGGATGCTCTGGTGCCCAGTTGGTCTGCAGTGTCACGTGCATTCGTCCGGTAAGGCGGTTCGTTCTCGCGGCGGTTCTCAGCCATCGAGACTGAGTTACTTCATCAAACCTCAAGCAGATCGACAGACTGAGCTGTGACCTTGCTCTGTTTCCGGCTCTTGAATCCACTTCTTTCCCTATCAGTCCGCTGCACTGTGCGCGACTCTCAAGGGATCTTACTACTGTTTAGGCAACGATGGCTCCATTACGCCTCCGCGTCGAGGGTCAGTCATTTCGAGACCCTCACAACAGAGAGATTACCCTACGGGGGATCAACGTCGCGGCCGATGCCAAATATCCCAAGAACCCCGACACACCCTCATACATTGCGGACAAGTTCTTCGATGGGGACAATGTCTCATTTGTTGGACGGCCTTTCCCGCTGAACGATGCCCATACCCATTTCAAGAGACTGAGGAAATGGGGATACAATACAATTCGATACATCTTTACTTGGGAGGCTATTGAGCATGCGGGACCCGGACTCTATGATAACGAGTGGATTGATTTCACTATTGAGGTGCTCCGGATTGCCAAGCAATATGAATTCTATATCTTTATGGATCCGCATCAGGATGTGGTAAGTGATACGGATAAAACTACTAACAGCTTTAAGCTCACAATCTCTAGTGGTCTCGGTTCTCGGGTGGTTCTGGAGCCCCAATGTGGACGCTCTATGCAGCAGGTCTGAACCCTAAGACCTTCAAGACGACGGAGGCTGCCCTGGTGCAAAACACCTATGGTATTCCTGCAGAGTTCCCGAAGATGATTTGGAGCACGAACTATACTAGATTGGTTTGCCAGACCATGTTCACGTTGTTCTGGGCTGGAAGGGACTTTGCTCCTAAAGCTGTGATCGATGGGGTCAACATTCAAGACTATCTTCAGCGTCACTTCATTGACGCATGTGCCCACTTAGCACAGAAGATCCACGATGCAGGAGATCTTGAGGGCGACGTGGTAATCGGCTGGGAGAGCATGAATGAGCCTCATCGCGGTATCATTGGAGTACAAGACATATCGGTGGTCCCGCCAGAGCAACAGCTTCAGCTTGGAACATCTCCTACTCCATTCCAGGCTATTCTCACCGGCTCTGGTCGGGCTTGCGAGCAGACGACATGGGCTTTTGGTAATTTTGGCCCTCACAAGACTGGCACCGAATTAGTGGATCCCGCAGGAGACACGGTCTGGCTCCCAGCTGATTACGACGATACCAAATATGGCTGGAAGCGCGACTCAGGGTGGAAACTTGGGGAGTGCATTTGGGCACAGCATGGGGTGTGGGACCCATCTACTGATACGCTCCTGCAGAAGGACTACTTCTCAAAGAATCCTCAGACCGGCAAAGCATTGGACTATGAAAAGTTTACCAACTCCTACTTCTTGGATCATTACCGGGCATTCAAGGATGCTATTCGGGGCATCTGGTCTGACGCAATAATGTTTTGCCAACCGCCTGTCATGGAGATCCCACCGGATGTCAAGGGCACTTCTGATGATGACCCTAACATGGTCCATGCAGTGCATTACTATGACGGATTAACTCTTATAACAAAGCACTGGTAAGAAGCCACTTGGTCCCATAGGCAAAGTTTATGTACTAAACCCAGCAGGAATCGCCTATACAATGTGGATGTTATTGGCGTTCTTCGAGGCAAGTACCTGACCCCGGCATTTGCTCTCAAGATTGGCGAGTCGGCCATTCGAAACTGTCTGCGTGATCAACTCAAGTTCCTCCGCGAAGAGAGTCGGAACTATATGGGCTCCCATCCTGTCGTCTTCACGGAGATTGGAATCCCCTACGACATGGACGATAAGTATGCATACAAAACTGGCGACTATAGTAGCCAAACCAGCGCCATGGATGCCAATCACTTTGCCTTGGAAGGCAGTACGTCTAACGGTTTTACGCTCTGGGTATACGTCACACAAGTAAGTCTTCTTCCTGGGCTTTGGGGCGTTCCGTGCTGACGTCAATCAGAACGACCACGAATGGGGTGACCAATGGAACGGGGAGGATCTATCCATCTACTCCCTTGACGATCTAGAACTGCCCAGCAGCGCTCGATCCGCCAATCCACTTTCCCCGGCTTATTCCGAAAGCCAAAGTAGTGGAGACGAGCCGGATGTCGGACCTAGCAATCTCAAGGGTGCTATAGCAAGTCCATCAATCTCTAGTGAGCGGTCTCAATCCTTGTCTGTCCGAGAGGGGCAGGGGTACCGTGCGGCAGAGGCATACCTCCGTCCCAACCCAACCTATGTCAGTGGCAAGTTGGATAGTCACGTTTTCGACCTGAAGAACTGCACATTCACCCTCTCATTGACGGCCAAGGGGCCTACTTCAGCCAACGCTCCGACAGAGATATACCTTCCAGACTTCCACTTCCCCAAGACCAACATTGCCGTGACGGTCAGTGGAGGTAAATGGGATATTCATGATGAAGACATCCAAGGAGTCAAGTTGCAGCATCTGCGATGGTGGCATGCAGAGGGACAGCAAGATATCAAGATTGAGGGATTGAAGCGAAAGCCCGGCGATGTCACGAACTCGGAAGGTGAAGACGTTTCTTATTTAGAGCAATGCCAGAAGGGCGAATGTGCTGTGATGTGATTTTTTTTCCAAGGTTCACGAAGAATTACTGTTCAATTTGCGATTACCTATCTTGATCTTATATTGGCGTTCGAATTGAGGCATCTACCTGCTAGCACACAGTACTCAAGACATATCTAAATGAGCTTCCAGTCATTTCCAGAACTTTTATTCAATATCATATGCTCAAGCGGATGCTCTTCCTTCAATTTCGGAATGCGGTGGCAGACAAGCCAAATGTTTGGCGACTTCTGGCATTCTAATTCTTTCTACATGTTGCGGCGTAGATCAAATATCAACATAGATAAAGTTCGTCTAAGTATAATTGAAGCGTCACAGCTACTAACATGAGAGCAACTGCTGTTTAAAGCATGCTAGAATGGTTTTTCTTCTATATCAGTTTTTCACAATGTCACTGCTCGCTAAGAATGGGGTAGTCGGTAGGCTGCAATGAGTGGGAATGCAGAAGATAAAATGAGAAGATTCAAAATACCAATGACCAATGACTGATATCCACTCAACCAAAAAGATCAGCAACACCACCAAGATCAGGGCCGTCATTGATATCGACGCGGTGGCTCTGATCCTGACCATCCATATCAGTGGTCATGTATCGCTCTTGCAATGCCGAGCGTGCTTTGCGGCGGTCCTCGCGAGAGCCAAGGAACATGCCTTGAGCAGAGACACTGACACCGCGCACTGATTCCAAGAAATCAAGGACCCACGCCCTTTGCTGTCGTGGAGAAGTGCATCGGCGGAGATGGCCTTCGGTACGGGCAATCTTGTCCGGGGTGATACCGGGCAAGCTCAGGAAAATGGCGTTGGGGGTTGGGCTGCAGTCGCCGTAGAGAATCCAAATAGATGCAATCAACTGGGCAAAGTCTTTTTGCATGTCGACGAAATAAGATTCATGTACAGAAGTTATGCATGCTTTCAAAACATCGGAACAGATGAACTCGCGAATTGTGCGGATGGTTTGGGTGTCTTCGGTGGCGGGATTAGGCGCGAAGTCCTGTAGAATCGAACGGATAACGCGTGTGATAATACTGCAACAACGGGTATCACGCATACGAAGAGCGTGGGTGCAGAAGAGCATGAGGGGCTCAAAGATCTGGGGAGAGGATAACACAAAGTGGCGGATGGAATCAGAGAGTGCTGGGGTTGGTTGAGTTGCGCTTGGGTCTGATTCAGTTCTGTCTGGGTCTTTATTCCGTTTGATGGCTGTTAGCTTCCACTGTAGGCAAGTATCGGATGTTTTTTGGGGTCGGGAGGTTTTACCGCCTCTCTGCGGATCGAATAGGCTGGCAACCATGATCACAGCAGAATAAGTCAACTGTCGAAGGACACTTTCAGACTTCATCTCGGTAGTGAGATCTCCATCTGGGCCGCTGTCCCGACGTTGCTCAATGAATTCCCATTCTGTCGTAATCTTGCGGTCGATGTTGGTGAAGAGAGTCGAGAGCATCGGCGGCAAGAAGTGGGCACGGAATTGCACCGGACAGTCGTCGATCAAACAGCGCGAGATGTTGAGAAGAACTGAGAACTGGTGAGAGGAGAGATGGGGTGAGTCAACAAACAATGCTTCGGCGAGGGGTCCTGGAAGTTCTTCGAATCCATAGAAGATAAAACCCAGTCGGCTCATGCTGAACAACATGGAATAGCATGCCTCGCGGACAGCTCTGATTTTCCCGCGAACTGACGAAGAAAATCCTTCGAGGGTGGACTTTGACGAAGTAATTTTGGCATAGAACTCGTCACGAGTGCCGGTCGAAATGCCGGCCTGCCAGAATCGGTCTGTCAATATCCGCTCCACGACCGGTTGCATGCCGTCCATCATGTTCCAATTTGCGGGATTGTGGAAGGCATGGGCGTGGCTAAAGGTCTCATTAGTTCAAGGACTTCGGCATCAAGATCAACACTTATTTACCGGACGAGGTGTAGCAAAGTTGGAAGGATCATCCTGGTGGTGTCGCACCAGATCTCCTGGGCGATTCCATAGGCTTGCGTGTCCTTGTTGAGTCGATCTGTGGAAACGGCCAGCATCGTTTTTGTGCCACGTAGCGGCAAGAGCTATTGGCGGGTCAAAATGGTTCCAACAGGTGCAGATGGGAGACTCTTACCTGGAACTTTCGAGTCATTTCTTCTTGAACGAGCTTCCCTTGGTGATCCAATTCAATCTCAGTCCAGTCTGGCATTTTCTGGGCTTGTTTGGCCTGCATGTATTGACCAACGGTTTCCAACCCGAGCATCTCGCAGAACCCTTGGAAAGTAGAGCTACTTTGACGGAATTGTTCATCTTGCCAAGCAATCTTGACGGGTTCCAGGAAGGATTCCAAACGGCTTTTTTGGAGAGCTGGATCAATCTTAATCGCACGTTGTCTATGTCAAGTCAGCATGGAGAATAGATTGATGGGGAACAGCGGGATATTTACGTGATGATTAGTAGAACGGAAGTAAGCTCCATCTGCAATTTGTCGTCGACGCTGTTGGTCATAGTGATTTCCTTGATTTTTGGCTCAATAACATGGTAGAAAGACTGTGAATCAAACGTTAGCAAATCTCATTAATTGATCGCGAGAATGAACAGCTGATACATACAGAGAAGTTGTCGGCATAGCGCATGGCCAGGCGGCGAAGCTCGTGACTAGCAAGCCCATGTAGCTCTTTGACGGCCTCGGAATACATGGGATATTCAGGATGATCTGGTAGGCGCGTCATGAGAATGTGCTCTAGGACCTTGAGCGCGAATCCTGGGTTTTTGTCCAAGGCCCTCGAGGAAATGTCGACAATTAATTTGATCACTCTTTGCTTTATGACCGGATCCTATCATTGAAACATGAGTGACAGCTGTTTATGAGATTGGGTTTCATCGCGGCTTACCTCGTAGGTTCTTGCCATCAAGGTTGAACCCCAACTTTCAACGGCTTGTTCCAATTCGATTCGCTTGGATTCCTAGATGGTTGATCAGTGACTGTGTTCGCTGAGGAATCAAGAATTTCGAAATCTTACATCATTTTGCGGTGCTTTCCCGTGTGCCGAAATCCATTTGTTATAACCCTTAATGACAGCCTCAACGACTGCAAATTGAGAGTCCGCCCGCATCAACGGAATTGATGATTTGCTGAATGTCCCCACTGAGAATTACAACATTAGCCCTATACAAGCTTCTGGACATGGCCGTTTACTCACTGCTGAAGGGTGGGACTCCGTTGTACAGGTTGTCCAAGTTGCTGTCCACTCGGGCAAGAATTTCGCGAACTGCTTCCTGAGGTCTCTTCAAAGTAATGGTTTCTATAATTGAGGAGCAGTATCGACGGTAGTTGCCGACAAAGGCGTGTCGTTCGGGGGCTGTATCAATGTCCTCAAACAAAAACTGCACTGTCGGATCTTCGGAATCGGTGGAGAGAGACTCCCATCGGAGTAGCCGCTCTGTGCAGATATTGAGGAACTGGGGGGTTTGTTGTGCGACAAAGTCCATTTTGTGAATCTTTGAGATCTGCAATAATTTGGACCATAGATGTAAACAGGGAATGGAAACGGTCAAGCTTTGGTGTTGCATGATGGTTATCATGAAATGCAAGAATGGCGGTAGGTCCAAACGGTCCATAGTATCCCGCAAGAACTTCTCATCGTCCAAACACCCAGCAATGTAGGAGACCATCTCGGAGACCTTCTTGGAGACCAGATACCTGGGATCATCAATGTCATCCGGGCCCACGATTGACCACTCATAGAGCCTCTGCAGGGCAACGAGATAGTCCTGTTCAAATATCAAACAGACAAGATCGTGAGACTCTTCGCAGCCAATGGTATTCCTGCCGTACAGTGCATGAAGGGCCTCAATCGCAGCCAGAAGCACTTGCTCATCTTGACAAGACAAAGCTCTGAAGATGCTGAGAATAGTCGTGGAAGCAATGACAGCAGGGTATACGGACCACGAGAGAGCGGATTTCAGTGTTGCCAGGGCTTTCAAAGCTGCGTCTCGAGCTTGCTCGGAGGCGGAGATGTTTTCAATACATTCGTTGAGGAACATACTCACCCGAACCAACCAACCTTCCGAACCGCAACGTAGGGCCGCAGTGCTGTTCTTCTCCGAGGTGATTGCTTCCAGAATGCTGCCGGGTGTAAATATCTCAATAAGCGCCCGGTTGAGCTCGCTGCCTCGGATAGCCGAAACGACATCTTCGCGGAAGAAAATGTCCTCGGACAGGGTTTCAAGCACGGCCAACACCAGTTCTTTGTGCACAAGAGACGCACCCCAGAACTGAACCAGCGTAGCGTCCATATCGTTCCAATCCAGCCCCCAACTCTTTTTCGCGGCCTCGGACCATAGCTGAGGGATTTTGTTTCGGTAATAGGGCGGGTCTTCGTGTCGGACGTTCTCGGCGAGTTGTAGGACCATTGATCGAATGCTGGTAGCCTCCTCCGGGGAGGAAAAGGAGAGTTTGCGCAGCACATGGTCCAGTAGCGTGAGGCCGAAGTAACGGACCACGGGCTCATGCTCCAAGCGCGATGCGAGAAGGAAGCCATTGCGCGCAGCACCCTCGGTCTCCTTCAGTTCTTCCACGAACCGAGAGGCATTTTGTCGAATATCGTTTGATGATGCAGGGTTGTGGATGACTTGCAGGGCCTGGATGATGTCGGCCATGCCGCCCTCCGACAGGTCCTCCGCGGCCATTTCGTAATGATTTGGGGCTCAGGAAAGGTGAGATGAGTTTTTTATATCCCAGCTTAGGTCACAGTCCAAGACCGTGTCTCGTAAGAGGGAACAATGGATGACCGGTTGAAGCCCGTATACTTGAGCGGACACTGCGGCACGCGCCGCTCTTTCGGGGAAGGGACGGGGGACGGTTGCTCGGAAGCGACGAAGTCGACGAGGCGAGGACACGAGGGGGGGGGTCGGGGTGAAGGGAAGACTTGCGGAATTGGAGATGTGCCGGGCTAAGAATTTCCCCCAAACACCAGGGCACACCGCTCACTTGATGCTCCACGCGATGTTCAGTCTGTCTTTGACACCGTCGTCGACGCGAACTACACATAGGTTTTGATTTTATTACTTTCTTAATTCTCGATGTCTCTACGAGAATGCTATATCTGGTATGAATGTAGGTCGAGGTATAAGTAGCTGCCTACATGCCCCTCATCACTGTTTATCTTATCTGTATAGCCGCCATTGACCCGTCACAGCCTTGCAGTTCATACAAGACTGTCAAGACTGTCTCTTGCGAAGAACACTTACAAGATAGCTGTGGCACAGGTGTTTTGAACAAAGAATTGAGACATTGCAAAAGACTGAACTAAAAACCCTTCAACTAGGCAAGTAATATCTACAGTTTTCCTCAAAACTGTCCGGGAGACAGTTCACCCTCACTAGCCACCACGATGCTTCTAGCTCTCCCTGTCATGATCAGAAAGGCCTAGTCCAGTCTATCTGCCATGGAGGCAAGGGGTCGCATAAACAAGCATTCCGAAACACCAGCATCATACAGAGTCAAAAGAGAAAGCGGGTATGGGGAGGGACAAGATCGCTCAGGTCCACAGTGACAAGGTCAAGCTGTTTATTGAGTGAGGTTGGAGGGGGTATAGGCGAAAGTAGGGCGGACGAAGCTGTGCAGACAATGAGTATCAATCCCGAAATCAAACCAGGTGGTCACTGGCGCAGGGGTGGACCAAACATACCGGTCAGAGTTGTAGACCTTGATGTCGGTACCGAGAAGCTCCTTCTCGCGAGCCTTGTCGGCGTAGTGTCGGCGGACCTGGTCACGGTCTTCCTCGGCTTGGAGGAGAGGAGTGAGGTGGTGACGGGACCACATCTTCTCACGGGCAAGCTCGCTGTCGAAATATGTCAGCGACTGGAATCAAAATAACCATCTGGTATCATGTTTGGCTTCGCATCGATTCTAATTCCCATTCCAATTGTTTTCGGGACGATCGGAGTGAAGGATGAGTCCGGATAGGCGCAACGTACCGCTGCTCACGGGCACCGTGGAAGTACTTGTAGAAACCGTAGGCCATGATGACGTGCATGCCAATCATGTAGTAGGCGGGCTTGAAGCCGCGGGCAGGGATGTTCCGCTATAACGAGACCGAGATTAGTCTGAGGACTTGTGTGCTGGGCGCGCAGGGCCTCAATGGCCCCTTGGAACAATTGAACTGCGTACCTTGTACTGGACTTGAGCGTAGCCCCCCGTTGGGGGCATATCCTGAGGCATTGTGGCGGGTAGAGCTGGTGAGGGCTTGGAGGGATAGCGAGGAGTCGCTGTGACGATTGGAGAAGTTGGATCTGGATGGTCACGTGAAACGAGAACTGCACAGTAATGAGGGCTGCGGGGGATCTGATTGGTCGGTGGCTTTTTCGGTTTCCGCTCCGATCTACGAGCAATTGACAGCCCACCTTCAATTTTCGTCAATTCCAACACAACACCATGGACGAGAACGAGAGGCCCCGAAAACTTGTCAAGCTGGATAATGAGAACCAGGACAATACTGAAGTACTTGGTCCAGCCATGACAGGCGCTGGCGATGTGGCCGGAGAGGATCCGGAGCCTGCACTCGCGAACGAGCCTCAAGACCTCTCCGAATTTACGGTCCAACAGGCTGGCACGACTCAAGACACGTCCGTTCCCCCGAGCGCGACAGAAGGCGTGACACCAGCCTTATCCAAAAATCAATTAAAGAAGCTCCGCAAGGCGGAACGGTTCGAAGAAAAGCGCGCATTCATGAAATCGCAGAAGAAGGACAAGCTCATCGAGAAGAAAGAGCGCCTCCAGAAACAGTTCGACGATGCACGAGCTACCGGTGGAGAAGAAGCCGTTGAAAAGCTCCGGCAGGAAATACGAGCTAAAAAGCCCAAGCCCGGCCGAACCACGGTCATACCTATAACATTGGTGATGGACTGCAGCTACGATGAGCTTATGGAGCCGAGAGAGCGAATCTCCCTGGCCGGGCAGCTCACGCGAACATACTCAGACAACAACCGCGCGCCCTATCATGGACAAATTATGTTCTCGTCCTTTGACAGGCTTCTGAAAGAGCGGTTCGATACCGTATTATGGAGTCACAGGAACTGGAAGCATATTCGATTCTTGCAGGAAGACTTCTTGCATGCGGCTGATCTGGCCAAGGAAGTCATGTCCAGCCCGAAGGGAGGCAGGCTGGCTGGACCTTTCGAGGGCCAGCCCGATGCGAAACCCGAAGATGGCGAGATCATCTATCTCAGCAGTGACAGTGAGAATACTTTGACCGAGTTGAAGCCTTACAGCACATATATCGTCGGGGCTCTTGTTGACAAGAACCGACACAAGGCCGTTTGCTACAAGAATGCAGTCGCAAAGGGCGTCAAGACCGCAAAACTGCCCATTGGACAATATATCTCACTTGCGCACCGTCCGGTGCTAGCCACCAACCATGTTGTTGAGATTATGCTGAAGTGGTTGGAAGTGCGAGACTGGGGAGAAGCTTTCATGCAGGTCATCCCGACTCGCAAGGGCGGCGCTTTGAGGGCGGAAAAGTCTGGGGATGGGGAGAGTGCTGAAGTCGCTGAAGACGCAGAATATGATGAGGCAGAGGAGGATCTCAGCGGGGAACAGCTTCAAGCAGAGCAGATGCAACAACTTGGGGAGATCAGCGCCTCGGAAGGAATCGAACATGGCAAGGAGTAGGCTCCACACCCAAAATATTACCCCGGACCTTGTACATACTACCTCATGCCCTTTAACGATCCTTCAATGCCAGAACACATCAGAGTGAATACAGCCCTTGATGCTTTTCTGGGCCGGGCTAAGCTATCATCCCCACTCCTTGGAAACGAGTTCCTATGTATCTATATTTTGAAGACCATCCCCCTGCCGTACCTAGCTACGTGATTTCATCTCTGGACCTCAGGAACTCCCCCCATCCTACCTACCTAGGTACGTAGGTGTCAACCCTTTGAGGTGAATTCCAAGGTTCCAAGGTTTATTACCTACCTACCTACCCGGGTATGAATTGGCCGATGAGCATTTGCTCAACTGTAAGGTGAACCAGCGTATTGTCTAGGTAGTATGCCGTACTTCCAAGGTTCTAAAGTTATAGTTCGGGGGTCTTCAGCCTCATACCTGGGTACAACTTACCTAGTAGAACCTTGAATTCATCGATATATATATCTACATGTGCCAGCATTTGAAACCAGTTAAACTGACTAACTACCCTAACGTCATGGAGCCCTGGGGGGAGTCTTACCTAGTAGAGCACGCTGTATATAGGTAGAGCCCGGGTAAACAAACCTTTGGAAGTGATATAGTGACATACGGGGACCTCGGGACTTCAGAGGGATTATGCAAAGGCTAAGTGGGTGATTTTAGCTGGCCAATTTGGTTTTGGATCATAATGTCAAAGATCGCGGAACTTTCCATCAAGCAGTTTCGTGGTCTAGCGGTTATGATTTTCCGTTAACAATTGCCTCACAGGCGAGAGTTCCGGAAAGGTTCTGGGTTCGATTCCCAGCGAAACTATTTTTTTTGTTTTTGTTGTTGTTTCCTATTTGGGTAAGGCGCTAGAACCACCCACCTTACATAAGCTGCTCATCTATGACGGAGGCGATTTTTCATTGTGATTGCACCTTGCGGGTTTTTTTTTAATCTCTTGATCATCTTGGGATTTCGCAGAAGTCTCTCTTCTCTGGTTTTACAAGGCTGCTTCCGCCGAAAGCCGCTTTCCCCTTCCCACCCCTTCCCACATTTTCCCTTTTGTTTTGGCAGCTGCCCCTCGCAACCATGTTTATGCTCCGCAACGGTAAGCAACGCACTGTGATGCCCCGCCAAACCCCTCCACATAGGCTCATTTGAAATGGAGAAGTATAGCTGACATCTGATTTTTCAAGTGAGCAAATTTATTTTCGGTGACGCCTCAAAAGAAGCCATCATCGAAATCCCCCAGGGCGAGCTGTACCTGGTCAGGCCCCAGTCACCCAAGGGCTACTCCGAGCTTATCTTCAAGGACGCTGCGGCCACGATTCGACGCACAGGCCAGGACTTCCAGTACCAACTTGTGATCCAGAGAGCATACGAAGAGGGCGAGGAAGAACTTGCAGACGACGACGGCGAGCAAGGCTCCGGTGACAGCATCGACAAGGACGAAAAGGTCTTCCTGCTGGACCAAACTATTCACTTCCGCTCCGAGCTTCGTGAAGGGGGAGAGAAGATCTTGGCCTGGGATGATCTGAGTGGTGACCCTGGTGATATCTTCGAGTTCATCTGCGACTCCTCGGTCCCATCCGACAAAGTAGCCACTTTTGAACTTGCTGCCCTCCAGTGCCAGTACGAGCGTAAGCACCGTCGCAGTGCCCAGAAGGCCACAGAAGCCGAATTAGAGGAGTTCTCATACAACGAGGAAAGGCCACTTCCCTCCGCCAGTCCAATCGCCTCCCCAACCACGAAATCACGTGGAAATTCCGTGTCGGCTGAGGAATCCGCTGCTGCCATGGCGCGAGATGTGGAATACGCCCAATCTAAAGGGCAACTTAAGACTGGCAGTGCCGAGGAAGAACCGACAGCTGCCCCACCCTCCGCTGCCCAGCCCGAAGCCAAGGAAATCCTCACCAAGGAGCGCGCAGAGCTGCACCTCTTCGATTTCTCTACTGGAACTTTCGTGCAACAGGAGTCTGATGTTATTGCCACCGTTTCTGAGGTGGGGAACTGGCAGTACTGGCTCCAGATCTCCGGCGAGGAGAAGGAATGGCTCGGACAGGCTGTTGTTGCCGATATCAACCCAGTCTTTAATTTTGAATATCTTTCATTCATCTTCAACGCCTTTGGCGAGGACGGTTCGGCCTTCTCATGGCTTCTGCGTTTCCGAGACCAGGCCTCGGAAGAACGGTTCCAGGAGGGTCTGATGCAGGCCCTTTGGGAACAGCTCAACGAAATGAAGTGGACTAAGGTCAAGGAAAATGACCGGGACTACGTTCTTGATGCCTTCCAGGATCTCACCATGGAGGATGCTGAAGACCAGCCCGAGGAAGAGCCAGAAGAAGAGGAAGAGGTTGAAGAAGAGTATGACGGCGATCAGGATGACGCACAACGTAGTGAACACTACGATAGCGATGAGGAGGAGGAAGATGTTGTTACCCGTGATGCTGATGGAAACGTCAACTCTCAATTGGCGGTTGGCTACAAGCACGATCGGTCATTTGTCGTTCGCGGTTCTAAGATTGGTGTCTTCAAACACACTCCCCACAACAACCTCGAGTTCTCAACCACCATTTCCAAGGTTGAAACCCCCAAGGGAAGCCTTTTCAGCCCCAAGAAGGTTATGCTCCACGCCGAGGACCAGAACATGATTCTTCAGAACGGCGATGATCCCAACTCACTGTTCAAGATGGATCTCGAGTACGGCAAAATTGTGGATGAGTGGAAGGTTCATGATGATATTGGCGTGGAGACATTCGCACCCGAAAACGTGAGTTTACACGCAATCCCCGTTTTTCCAAACATGCTAACTAGAGTTTCAGAAATTTGCCCAAATGACATCCGCACAGCCATTTGTCGGTGTGTCTAAGAACGCTCTTTTCCGCATCGATCCTCGTCTGGCGGGCAACAAGCTCGTTGACTCCGAGCTGAAGCAATATGCTAGCAAGAACGACTTCTCAGCCATGGCCACCACCGAGAAGGGATATCTTGCTGTCGCCTCAAACAAGGGTGATATTCGTATGTTCGATCGCCTGGGTATCAACGCGAAGACGCACATTCCTGCTCTCGGTGAACCCATCATCGGTCTTGATGTGTCTGCTGATGGACGATGGGTACTGGCAACTTGCCGTACCTACCTCCTGCTCATTGACTCTCTGCAGAAGGAAGGCAAGAACGAAGGCAAGCTCGGATTCGAGCGTGCGTTCGCAAAGGACTCGAAGCCCCAGCCTCGTCGCCTTGGTCTGCAGCCTGCCCACGTTGCCCAGTTCCAGCACGAGACTAAGCAACCTCTCTCGTTCACACCCGCTCGCTTCAACACCGGTGTTGATTCAACCGAGACCAGCATCGTCACTGCCACCGGTCCATTCATCATCACCTGGAGCATGAAGAAGGTTGTGGCCAACCGCAAAGACCCGTACACCATCAAGCGTTACGAGCAGAACGTCATGGCCGATAACTTCCGCTTCGGATCCGACAAGAATGTTATTGTTGCCTTGCCCAACGAGGTCAACATGGTCGCAAAGCGTACTTTCCAGAAACCTACACGTGAAAGCATTGCTGGCCCCGCTACACCCAACCGTGCGCGAAACGGATGGAGCAACCGTCTTGGCCGTGATGATGTGGTCAACTCGCCTTACTAGTTGGTTTCGCTCTCTTAATCTTTACGTATCTCACCGACCCCCTTTCCATTCCATGTTATGTACCATTACCCATACCCCCTGATGTTTTGTGCTTTTCAATAATACTTCATTGTGATTTTTTTGGTGTCTTTCAACCTCCCTACACTAGATCGACGAGCTCTTGAACTATTCTACAGTCAGCTACGGTCTGCCATTATGTGGCCATGTCATTTTCGCAAGGAAATCAGACACTGGAGTGAAGACGAGATGGGTTCCAGGTAATAAGCTAGCTTAGTTCAAATTAATCACAAACGAATATTTCCCAACTGCAGCTACGCATACGGATACTCTTGCATCAAGCAAAAATTAAGTATAGTAACTGCCCCCGAAGTCAGAGCCTTGGTGAATATTTTCGTGCAATGCGATGTACTTTTCCGTGCCTATACAATGTGTGTTCGGTTGGTGAACCCCAAGAGCCCCTTAGTCCCCCGGCCGGATTCTCCTGTGACGAACTGCATTAACAAACTTGATAGTCCAACCATGGAACATAGCTATATGCCTCCCCATCTCATCAAATTGTCAAAGAAAGCCATATCAACACCTTGAAACGCCCAATCATCAGTGCCGGCAGTGAGGAGAGGATCTTCAAGCCCTTGCAGAACAGAACCGTCCACGGAGTCGGGATACTGCGATGTGTGATGCGTTTCAGCATCCGGATATAGATCATTGGTAGGTCCAACCGTAGAACCCATATGCGAGATTTCCCCCAAGTTATCGGGTGGAGTGATTCCAGAGCACATGTTTCCGTTCAAAGAGCTCGAATTATTCGGAGTAGATCCAAGAATCGATCGATTCGAGTCATTTTCGGCACTTCCGAGATTGACGGGAAGCTTGGGTAACTTGGAGATGATACCGCTGGGCGTGATCTGGACGGTGCCTGCATACGGAACATTGAGATGAATGTGGTTTTCATCACTGCTGTCCAGCATGGGGATTGTCTTAGAAGGAGTATCACTGGCATTTAAAGCAACTTTGCCTGCTGCCTGGGCCTCAATGTTCATTAACCGCTTTAGCAAGCGCGCGCTCTGCGTGTTCAATGCGTCACCATGCAATTGGCTGGAGTGTACCATACTCTCTTGGATTTGCTCCACCAATGCAAGATCACTAGGTCGTTGATGAGCCAACAGATCCTCTGGTGTCATGGTTTGCACTGGCGAGGAGGCAGCAATAGCTGCAGTGCGACGATGTGAATCGAGGTGCGCAATCAACAGAGTCAAACCGGCCATTAGGCCGAAAAAGTCATATGTTCGACAGGAGAAGGCGAATTTGTTAAAGTTGCGGAAGGCGAGGAATCGCGAAAGGACCTCTCGGGCAGCATTGATACAAGCAATGCGCGAGTAGTTGAAATCCTTGTCCGTAGACGAGTTGATCATGTATGGAAGGTGGAGTTGGACCAGCAGGTTATAATGATACAGCTGATGAAACAGCCTTCTCATTTTCCAGAAAAGCGCATCAGGTTGGTCTTTCACTGAAGCCAGATCTGCAACCAGCCACCATTTGCACGGCAGTTTTGCGGCTGCTTGTTTCAAATCCTCATCTATCGCCTTTGTCAGGGAGTAGTCGTGAATGGGTTGGCTGGAGTGGTTGCGCTCAAGAATGCGCGATGAGATAACACAGTGTATACGCTCTAGACGACCCATTGGTGTGTCATTTTCCAAGCTTTCTTGCGAGGCCATGCTACAGTCGAGAGTTGTCTGAGGGAGACTCAGCATGGTGCAGATATGGCGTTCGAGAAAGACACAATGAAACCATAGGAATCGCGGGTGAGGTTTCGTCTGCGGATCCAAGGCTCTGCACTTGAGATGGCTGACAGGGCGGTGGTATCCCATTAGTTGTGCAATTGTCAGAGCTCTGCGCACTGTTATCAAAGCCTTTCTAAGATTGCCACCGTTGACCTGGAACCAGCTCTCTATCAGCATGCACTCCAATCCTTCAATACAAGCAATGAGATCATCGTTGGAGATGATCAGGTCGCTGACACTGTGGGTTAGTCGATCCATTATTTCTTGCGGCGGTTCCGAGAGCCCGTTGAATATTGAACCTGAGGTTGGATGCATGTGCTGTAGAAGATTTGCGATATAGAGCATGTATCTCGCGATCAAAATAGGGTGGACTGTTGAATTAGGTCTCTTGAAGAGAGATTCTGGGGCCATAGAGCCGTCACGATCGAGTTCGTTATATGGAGTGGCGTTCATTTGGAAGAAGAGGGTGGAAATGCCGCGACTAGATTCAATGATTCTGTCCGCATCCTTTCGGGCAGGGAGGAGTTGGTGAAGGGTTTGAGATAATTCGTTTAGTTGACCAGACGAGCCCCGGAGTCGATGAGTCTTTCGAAACTGAGAGTCGTTTTGGAGAATCCCATATCCCGCTGCCTCTCCCTATGCAAAGACGTTAGCGACCTAATCTGACTCTCGTTTCGTACCGAATCAAAAGCACCTACCTCCGATGATGCGAATGAATTCTGGACACCAGGAGATAAAATATTGCTCGAGCGAGGTGTTAAGATATTGTGAGCTGGTGTCTCATTCTCACTGGACATAAGATGGACAGGAAGCTCCGAGAGCTCGGGAAACTGCTTGCATGCATCATCAACTCGAGAATCTTTCGCAACGCAATCGCCTTCCTGAGGGAGTAGGTTCACAGAATCGCATGTCTCTGGAAATTCCTGGCCGACACATTTCGAACCACGTCGATGGCATCGGATACAAATGTCAGCGGATGAGTCGAATGTGCACTTTTCCTTCCGCCGTCTGCACTCCCAGCAACTGCGGGTTCCTTTTCGAACTTTTCTGCGCTTTGGAGTAGGTTCACTGGAGATATTGAACGTGTCAGCCATGTCAGCGTGTGTGAAGTCGAAGAGAGCGAGCATAGATGATTTCGACCGGGAGTCCGGACCAATTCCAAGGTTGTGGAGTTGTGGAGACCGGACGAATGCTGTTTCCTCCAATCATATTAATCCCACGATCTATAAACAGGAGCCTCGGACGAACATCACTCGACTGTACTCGACCGATTCATTTTCTCCGGAAGTCATGCATAAAGAGATGAGCTCTCTGGGGCTTCAATCGGATCTCTGACAGACATCATAGTTTTACCAATTCTTGTACCCCATCTACAGCTAGTCATGCCCAGTACCTTTGGCATCCCCCCGAAGAATATCTCGGCAGACCTTGAGCCTTTCAAGCTCCACGTGCCGGAATATGAGCTTTTAAGATTCAAAGAGCTTCTGAGACTCTCTGAAATTGGGCCAGAAACATGGTGGAATGTCCAGAATGATCCCCAGGTTGGAATTTCCCGCAAATGGCTGGCCGAGACGAAAGAAACCTGGTTGTATCATTTCGACTGGCGGAAACATGAAGACCAGATCAACAAATTTCCAAGTTTCAAGACCGTCGTTGAGGATAATGAAGCTGGACCGATCGACATTCACTTCACTGCTCTCTTTTCCGCCAAAGAGGATGCCATTCCGATGATTTTTCTGCACGGCTTCCCATCATCTTTCATGGAGTACCTGCCGATGATAGAACTACTAGCCGAGAAGTATACAACTGAAAATCTACCTTATCACATCATAGTTCCCAGTCTGCCTGATTATGGTCTGTCTAGCAGATCTGCTCTCAACATGGAGATGACGGTAGCGACATCAGCACGAATAATGAACAAATTGATGCTGAGCCTGGGCTTTGGCAATGGATATGTTGCTCAGGGAGGTGATCTGGGTAGCATGATTGCCCGTGTTATGTCGGTCAATCACGAGGAATGCAAAGCTCTTCATGGTACGACAAATATCGCTGCGCCCTTGAGCAATGCTAACCGATCCACAAGTCAATATGCTCGTACTGAACCCAGGCGAGAATCCCACTTCTGAAGCAAGTCCCGACGAATTGGAAATCTTGCAACGGTCTGGAGCCTGGATGAAAACAGGCTTAGCTTATGCACTCGTACATGGAACCCGCCCATCTACAGTTGGGTTAGCTATATCTTCAAGCCCGCTTGCATTATTGGCATGGTAAGCCACCCACTTGATTCTCTAGAGAGCCATCTTGACATAGCTTCAGGGTCGGCGAGAAACTACTCGAATGGGTTGATCCGCGAGAGCCGTTGTCGATTGATACTGTGCTAGCCATGATCAGCTTCTATTGGTTTACTCGCACATTCCCTCGCAGCTTATACCACGCAGAGCTTGTCAGAAACATTTCCCAAGGAAAGCCACATCCGATCTCGAAACAGAAACCGCTTGGCTATTCCTTGTTTCCGCATGATCTGGCTGTGCTTCCGAAGGCCTGGGCTGAAGAGCTGTACCCGAATCTCATATTATTCAAAGCCCATTCAGCTGTGAGTAATATTTTGTAATCGATCAGTTGGAATTTGATTGTTGACGACATACAGGGCGGACATTTTGCCAGTCTGGAGCGCCCAACGGAGTTGTTGGAAGATGTTGAAGACTTTTTGGGACGAGTTGGTGGTTTATTTCAGATCAAATAGGGATTCCCAGTGTAATGAACTAGAACCAATCTGTGTGAATGTTTGCTTGGATATTCAAGTGCTCTGATATCTAACAAGACATGTTGTGTTTATGTTTGGATATTGGTGGATTCATATATATGAACCTACAAGTGTATACAAGTGGCCAGAAACTATTCTCAAGGCAATCAATAGATTGGATCAGATTGTTATAGATCTCACTGGATGTGAGGCCATTCCCAACAGCCTTTGCGTGAGGTGCAACTTCCTCCTTCGACCTGCTTCCTGCACTTCTTCTCTTCTTCTCTTCTCTTCTCTTCTTCTCCATTTCTCTCTTTCTCTTTTCTCTCTTTCTCTCTGCTTTTGTCATCTTCATTCACCCGAGATTTTTGTCCTTAGGGAAATTGCCCCCGTGTGCTCGTTATGTCTGAGCCAACCAAGGTGGCTCAGACGGAGCCTCATTTGAGGGATGGTCCTTGCTCACTTTTTGAAAGAATCAGCGAGCTACGCTCTATGAGTATTGGTAGCCTGGTGGACTTGCCTCAACTTCTCATCTGCGGCGATGAAGCCAGCGACAAACACTCCGTTCTTCAGGCAATTGCTCGTATGCCATTCCCGGTCAACAACTCTGCGACTCAATTTGTGACCGAGGTTCATCTTCATCGTCAACCCAAAAGCCTATTCCGAGTCGCCATACGGCCCACAGTCCCAAACAATGATAATGATAAAGATGCACCGATGAAGTCGAGTCTGATAGGACATGTTGCAAACACCAAAGGATTGCTCGCTCTTATTGAGAAAGCTACAAATTTGATTGTTTCAAAATGCAACAGTGGGTTCAGCGAAGAGGTTCTTCAGCTCGAGATTGCTGGCCCTAACAAGCCGAACCTGACTGTTGTTGATCTGCCGGGTCTTCATCACACAGGCGTTGACGAAGGAAATAAACCCGTGGAGATTGCAAGGAAATACATGAAGAGTCCTCGAAGGATCATTCTCGCCGTGCTCTCCGCAGATCTAGAATTCCAAACCCAAAAGGTTCTGGATCTTGCAACGGAATTCGACCCAAAGCAAAAGCGGACACTCGGCATCATCACCCATCCTCACAAACTTGCAGCATTAGGGCACTCAAGCTTGCTTTTTTCGGAAATCGCCAATCGGAAGTTGACCCTTGGGTGGCTTCTATTGCCAGACCATATCGCTCAAAAGCAGAATACTGAACTAACTGAGACGGACAGCGCAGAAATACTCGGAGAGAAAGACTGGGAAGCGTTGGGAAAGTGTGCAAACAACGTCGAAAACCTTCCAGACTGGCTGGGTGATATATTTTCTGAGAAGATCCAAAAGGATGTATCTGGTCTGATTTCCGACATTGACGCTGTGGTGATGGACAGAACCTCGATGTTGCCAAAGTTGGTTCTTCCCAGGGAAACACTTGGACAACAAAAGAACTTCTTATCCAGACTGAGTCATTCTTTCGAGCATGTCTTGAATCAGGCTCTACGCGGTGTTTACACAGAAGCCTTTTTTGATACTCGAAATCAAGGCCCCAATATCAACCTGGACGATCCTCGTCGCCTGTGTGTCATCGTCCATGCACTGAACGAGCACTTTGCGGACGCTATGCAGGCAATCGGATGTCATCGTAAGATCATCAGCTCAGCTGATCGATTGGCCTCCGGGGACTCATTTCGAACGGCATCAAATCCCTACCGCAATATCAGAAGACCAGAAAGTCTGACACGAGCCAACTTTGAACGTGAAGTCGAGCAACGGATACAACGTGACGGTGGACTCACAGGCGTGGGAGGCCTCGAGCACTCTTTATTGGGTGCTTTGTTTCGAGAACAAACACAGCCATGGGAGGAGATAGCCCATGTGCATCTCATCACAACGTGGAAGTCCGTTAGGACCTGCGTGGTTTCTGTGCTACAATATTTCACAGACCAGCCGACATCAGACTTGATTATGAAGCACATCATTGATCCAAAGCTTGAAAGCTTGAAAATAGATCTACTGGAAAAACTGAAAGAATTGGTTGCTTACTACAAGCGAGGTCAACTGTTGCCCTCCAGCAAGACCATTCTTGCGCAGGTCGAGAAACGAAGGAACGACCGTCTATCTGCTTATTTCAAGCAGACTTATCACCTAGCGCATCAGTCAGGGGCTTCTACGGCACAGGTCGAAATGGACACCCAGAGTTTGAGGACATTGAGCGAAGGTTGCATCGCCGCCGATGCTGTTGATCTACTGCAAGCACATTATGATGCAAGTGACTCAAACTCCATCGATTATGGCTTGGACTCCTGGAGATGCTAATGATAAATAGGCTGCTATGAAAGTATTCCTCGACAATGTTTCCATTCTTGCAGTTCAAAACTGCCTTCTTGAACGCCTCCCCCTCCTTCTCACGGCGCAACAGATCAGCAATTTGACCGATGAACGGGTAAGAATGCTTGGAAAGGAGCCACGTCCAGTCGCGATGAGACGCGAGCGCCTGAGTGACGAGGTGAATAAGCTTCGGCTATGCTCTTGGGCATTGAAGGAATTCACCATTCCTGGCTTTCCATTTCCGCTACCCTCAGCCGAGGTCAGCAACGACTTGACATCAGATGCGTTACTTGCGGTATCTCCTGATGGTCAATCATTCCTCATATCTCCCGATCAAGATGGTGTTCACAATACTCTTTCTCAAAACAAAGAGAACATGAGCCCTGGCCCAAGAGGGTTTGGAGCACACGGCCCTAAATATAACTCACTGGGCCTGTTCGGAGCTCTAAAGACACCCAAAGCCACTGAATCTGTGCCCCCTGGTTTCTTATTTGGGATGAGTACTGCCGGTATGCCTACCCAGTCACGTTCGGGCGAACGTCGTCCTCTTTCGGAAGTACCAACCACACTTGGCTTTTCAAGGTAAGTGCAAGAACTTGAATCTAGGCTAATTCGCGGACATATCTGATGCTTTTGCAGCGAATGGGCTTTTGTCGAAAAAGACGCTTTAAATTCCCAGACTCTACGGTATCAAAGCATAGTCTTCATGAAGGACTTTTCCAAATTCTCACCAGAGGTATGTCAATCCACCAGGAAGCTCAAATGGATGTTAACTATGAATAAGGAACTTCGAGTTGCCGACTACATGAACGGTCTCTCAATGCGTGGTAAAAAGCGACCAGGACCACCAGGAGAATCAGGAGGGCGAGCACGAGGACCGCGGAACCCATTTGAACTGTGAGACAACATTGATTGGACAGAAACAAGAGAATTTCGAGGTATTCTAGAGGGAAATTGCAGGAACGATCCACTGCTGGAAGCGATAAGAACATACTTGAGGGCTGCTCCGAAGCATGAAGATTTCGACCATACCTAGGTATTTTTCAGGTGTCTTTTGATGAGCAGATCTCGCATAAGAGCCCTGGAGCCACTTAGTTCTGCCAAGATATTTGCCAAGTTCCAGTGTACAAAGAGTAACCTGCCATTTCATGTTCAGCCGGTTTAAATTAGTGATCAGATTAACAATTCACGCAGTAAAGTTGCAACATGGAAGAACGCTATCAGACAACTCTGGGCCCCGGGGGGAGTGCTGAGATAGCATCCTTCCGAGGTTGTTCCAAAGTAGATACATAGGTATGTATGCCCCAGCCTTGGAGGGCAGAGGTTATCCCTGAGATCTTAATTGAGACCTCGAGAGTCACGAATTGATTTGTATGCAATCTCATGTTGCAACCGCCTTGTAATGCGTATATCGAGGAGACAGGGCCTGTTTACATCCAGTGCAAATGGCCCGGCTAAATACATGCAGTCATCTCAGGAACCGACATACCACACCTCCACGCCCAAGATATCAAACTTGATACCCTCATCGGAAAGCGGTTCGTTGCCAAACGTTTGGCAAGGTGCACTGACACCCTTTTCAAGGCTGTCATCAATCCACAACCCATAGTGACCATCACTGCCAAAAAGTATTAGTCGGGTCCAATTGAAGGGATAAAGAAAAGGGGAAGATCATGTTTACTTACCCGCCTCCAAGACTGAGAAATCCAGTTTCACAAAACATCATATAGTCATTAACGCCACTATACGGGAAAGCCTTGAAGCGGATACGCTCCGGCGTGCTCGCCCCACTGCGCGAAGTATGAATTGACGACGGCGAAGGCGGCGCCAACACGCCCCCACTCGCAGCCGCAAGATTAGTTTTTATACTCATATTGAGATTATGAGAAGGCGACTCGACAGGCTTCGATTTCGGATCATTCCGCAGCGTACTCCATCGGCCAGCGGTAGTGGTATCCGCAGACGGAGGAGGCGGGAGACCAGCTCTCTCGAGGGCCTCCTCGGACTGAGGCCCGTCACCGGGGAGTGAGAGGGGGAAGCTGGCTGGGGGAGGAAGGACGCTAGATCGCCAGAGGAAGCATTCGCCTGTGCCGAAGAACTGTTTGGCTGGACGGGGGGCGTCGGTCATGTAGGCGCCGAAGACGGATGAAGAAGGGGAAGCGTCGTGGATGACGAGGACGTAGCCCGCCCGCGGGCTGCGTTCTGCGAACTCGGCGCAGTTTTCGTACAGGGTTGAGAGGGAGGCGCCGTCGCGGTCGAGGCTGTATGCTAGGCGCCAGGTTTCGGCTAGTTGGAGGCGTGGTGGGACAAGGAGGCGAATCTCCTCTGCTAGGGCGCGGGTTAGGAGTTGTTGTTGGAGGGTGTCTGCGCCAGTGGGGATTTCGAGGGTGAGCGGGGTGAGTGGTGGTGGTTGGAAGGGGGATGCGGTTCGGCGTGGTGTAAAGACTTCTGATGAGGAAGATCTTGACCATGGCATGACGGATGGCATCTCTTTTGGTATATTGGGGTCTGTCAGGCGTCTGTAAAGACCTGAGACGACGTGGCTGACTGGGTAGGAGAAGTAGGAGGCGGCGGATTGATAGGGTGGATTTGGGGGAGGCGAGGATGAGGGGGAGGGAGGTTTTTCTGGTGACGCGGACGACATGCGATTGATTGGCAGCAATCACTAGCGAGGGGGATTGGGCCAGAGGCTGAACAGAGCACCCGGGCAGAGCAGAATGCGGAGGTGAAGTCGAGTCCGCTATCGCTTATCAACCCGACGCTCCACCTGCCTGGCAGCCTGGGCACTGGGCAGGTTAGCAGCCCAAAGGGCCCCCAGGGCTGTTTCGAGTCCACAGGTAGTATGGTGGAAGAGAGGAAGGATTCGAGGCTCGGACTCAAAGCTGTCTCAATATGTGGTTCATCGGAAGATTGCATGTAGGGCCGCTGAAACTAAATTTAAGCATAACCCGCCAAGTCGCGACTTGACGTTTCTGCAGGCCACCATTGTTTATAAATGGGACAGGTTTTACACGTCAATTGAAGTACACAGCCAAATGACCATTCTATTTTGCAAAGATTGGAAAGTAAAATGCATGGTATCATAATCAGGTTCAAGCCAAATTCGAGTCCCTCAGGGACGCAGATCCACCAATTCGAAGTCAAGACCAGCGTGCTCATAAACATGGCCCGGTGGCCGCAAAGCTCCCGTGTAGATGTTTTCTTCAGCGTGTGGGTGGAAGAGCCCGGTTTGAGTGCAATTCAAAACCGACTTGAGCCCGGGGGGATCCGTCAAACGGAATACACCCCAGTCGGGGTCTTTGCTCGGCGCGCACACGATGGCAATGCTTTCGGGGAGCATGACCTGGTATCCGCAGTGGGTGTGAAGATCGCGGGAACTCATGAAGCAGGTCTGCGTGGGATGGGTGTGGATCCAGCCGAGGGTCATCAAGTCTTCCGAGTCGCAGTAATCGAATACGGCAGACTCGTTCACGGTTTCGCAGGTGTCTGACGTGGCCGTCTGCTCGGGGATGACGACTTTGGATATGAACAGCGCGTTGGAGACGAGAGTACCACAAAGCATACCGCATGTTTCGAGGTTGGCGCGGGTGTTGGGAGCAGCCAGAGACAAGAAGCGCGATCGGAGGTTCCCAGGTAGGAAGATTGAGCGCAGAGGGGTGCCGTTCTCCAGGTACGCAGAAGGCTTGAAAGTGTAGCTGGAGGGGTTAAGGTTGGCTTCAGTGGTGGATGTTTCGTCGGTTGGTAGGACCTTGTTGGGGAGTGCCGGGGCTGGTAAAACCTTGGCTGGCAACGAAGGTGCTATATCGTCGATGATTGCTCTGCTAGGCTCCATGTGCTCCTTCGGGGGCAAGATCGGTGGTGCATGCCGTTGGACATTCTTGTCCAGGATGGCAATCTGAGCAGGCGACACGGTGGGCTCCAAGGGCTTTTGACGAGGCACACTTGGATACTTGTATGCGCTCGTCATCGAGAAAGCGTCGGAGGTGTGAGCACGTTGTCCAAGTGGATTATCGATGTTCGATCGGATGTTTTGGATCCGTTGACTCAGATCCTGGTCCGTTGTTCGACTGTCAGGCTTCAACTGGGTATCCCAATGACCCCACACACCGGCCCCTCGACGGCTTTCTAATTCCTCGACCGAGGGCCCTGACGAACCTTTTGAGATTCGCGCCGTTGCTCGCCGGTTGAGTTCCGATTGAGCTAGCCGCACCGCAAGATCCCGGTTCTCCCCAGCTTCCAAGGGTTCTGCCACGCCGGAGAGGGCAGGATCGGGGATGACTGCGCGGGGCTCGGGGGTAAATGTAGCCTGGAGGGGTTGTTTCCGGGAATCGCGCTCGCGCATCAACTGCGTGTAGCGCTCATATCGCTTGTTGATCCGAGGTTTGAGGACTTCCAACTTGCCGAGGTTTTTCTGAACTTCCTTCTCGGCGGCGATCAAAGCCTTGCGATCCTCCTCGTTTTTCTTGGTATCCGGATGCTTGGATAGATTGACGAGGACTAATTGAGCGTGTCGAAAGAGGATAAAGTAAGCTTGTTCATCGTGTCCCTCCCGTTCGTAGATGTCGGCCTGGCAGTTTCCCGGGTCAGTCGAGGGTTCTCTGAGGGCAGCGAGAAACCAACCTCTCGTAGCAGTGTTGCAGCAGTCCGTAGCCAGTATCGCAATGGGACGGAAGAGTTGTACTCATAGACCTGTGCGATTCGTGTGATACTTTCGACGCTTTGAGGGGCAGTACCCCCAGTAGGAATCATATTGGAGGCCATGGCGAGTCAAGGCAATTTATGGGAGATCAAACAACAAGCATAATGAGCCCAAGTCCAGACCTGGCACAGAGACCAGCAAGAGTCGGTGCATTTAGGGCGTCGTGGAGCTGCTGAGGAGAAGTGGGATGGCGGAAGCTCTCTCGCTCTCCGCTCTTAGGCCGCACGCGCCAAAAAAAAGGAACGCGCATTACTTGACTTCCTTTGGAGAGACCATGCTCTACTCCGTACCGGATGTACCCTTTGCATTCAACAGACTGCTCCTGGACTTACAATGGATCCCAGGACAATCCGGCAATTGCTGTCTCGTTTCCCCATAACCGAGTCACTCGACAAGGCAGCAAAAAAGCTCGGAACCGCAAGGCGTCCGGCGGAGGCCGTTAGTGGGGAGTTATGGGGTAAGTCAAGATCTCGGTCCTCCAGGGTGCAATACTCATGCGCTGTAACACGTAGACAGCATCTTCCAGCGCCTGTCGCCCTACCTATCCCAAAGCTCCCCAATCGACATCCTAGATCTCTGGCCAAATTCCGGGCTCCGATCTGCCAAAGCCAACGAGCTCTTGAAACCTCGTCGCCATGTACTCGTTTCTGCGAACGAGGCGTTTAATCCACTTCTCAAACCATTTTTGGATAGCACCAGTGGTTCAAAGCTCATCACCGAGCCCATCTACCAAAAAGAGGATTGGCGCGAGTTCCTGGAGGCTCATTTTCCCGAACAAGTCTCTCCCATACGACAGAAGCCGGGCCAAATATTGCGCAATGATACATTACTGGTCCTAGCCAGTCCGCCTCGGAGCCACTCGAAATCGAACCATTACACTCCGGCCCGTTGGTGGCTCCGGTTCTTGGAGGATTGCATCCAACAGACGGGGTTGAATTCCTTCGGGACTGTGCGAGTCCTTGCCTCCATGCCTTACAGTGAGGCCCCATTAGTTTTGCCACGGTGTGCGCCAGAACGCAAGCGAATCGCTACCTTGCTGGAAGCTGTGAACCTGCATACCTTCGAAGTCGCAAGCTCGGAGGAGCCGGACATTCACCTCGGATGGCGCGAGTGGGACAGTATCCAGGCCAACAAAGCACAAGTCGCTGAAAGAGTCGCCGCGCAGAATGTCCTTACTCCACCCAACCGGGAACGGCCACCGCTGGAAAAGATTCCGCCCTTCGCGCAGCAGATGGGGAAAGACGTCCCATACATTCCACGGGCGTATTTAGCCATCCACAAACAACAAGTCAAGACGATGGAAGAACTAGATGGTGTAAAGTCCGATAAGACAAAGAGCCCTGCCATACAGGCAGCGGCCCGAAAAAGAGCAGGCGCCAAAGCCAAATTGGTTCAAGGGGACAAAATTGCATACACGCGACATATCCTCGCCCGGAAGCTACTGGATATCGATGACAAGGGCCGCCAGCTCGCGCGTGCGGCTGCAGATCCTAACGAAACCCCGCAGTCTTTGAAGGCATTGGATGATGAGATTGCCTCTCTCTGGTCAGAGTATAATACTCAAATGGCCAGCACGCATTACACCCATCTCAAGAATATGACCAACATTGTTGACGACGATCGCTTATCTCTCGCGTCCCGCGAGAATTGTTCCCAGCTTATTTGGGAACGCCGACCGTTTGAGCCGCTGCATATTCATAGGGATGAAGTCTGGCCCAAAGGGGATCCGATCAGCATGATATACTTCGAGGCCAACGAAACCCCTCCCGTCCTCCAGCAGGTCACCCACCCATCAGTCACGCATGAGCAAGTCACAATGGAGCGATTCTACGCCTTGCTATCTGTTCTGACCAACACCGAATTGAATGTTGGCGGGCTCAAAGACTTGATTTTCCCTTTATGGTCGGCCAATGATCTCATCCAGGCCGTCCCTAGTCTTGCCTTCTTTGCCACCAAACGACTCAAGCCCGGCTGCGGGCCTCTCCCTCTCAACGATCCCACTTCCGACCCCGCGGCCAGCTACCAGGATAATCTGGAATACGACCTCAGTGACCTGCGGCTGCATGTTGTTTCCGTCGAAAGCTTTATGGGCATCGCCATTGAATACGAGAAGCTGGAGGACAAGCTCCCAATCAGCCAGTTCACGCGACTCATCGGTGGGACCTTCACTACCCGACAAATGTTGATGGAGAGCGGCTTCCGCAGGCTTTGAATGCGACTTCATCCTGTGTACTAATATATATGTAACAGTATATTGAATGATAATATAATACTCTTTATAGACCTCCCGAGGTCGGGACCTCGGGATGCCAAGACTGTTATGTAAGGCAGTGGGCCCCGATGGCGTGCTCTGTATACTTCGAGAAAAAAAGTATGGGCACTCACCTTGACTCATTGTATCTTTCCAGGGTTGTCTTTGGACTTCAATTGATTCCTATTTCATTCCTCAGTACTCAAGAGTACATACAGGACATCAAAACCCAGCGTTGAAGGAGTGGACAACTCCGCGGGGCTTATCCTTATCCTCTTATCAGTGATCAATCGCATCCGGCCTTTTACTCATCTCCGCGGGGCGTCGGGGATTTGGCATTGGATCACAAAGGTCCCATTTATATCTGCTCGACTTCTTCTACCCTCGAGCATTGGCATTCGAGTCATGAAAGACGCCAGGGATCCCACCCCCGCGCCTTTAATGGCAGCGTGGAACACAGACTCCCAAGTCCACCTCATTGTCGGATCCAATTCTCTCGCCGGCGCACGATGCGCCAAGAGTATCGAGGTCGGCGCAAGGCCGATCATCCTAGCCCCAGAGACTGCAGACATGCACTTCACTCTCGCGGAGCATATCGCAAGCGGCGCGGCCCAGTGGGTCAATCGGGAATTCCAAGATACGGACGTGAGTGTCCTGGGCAGGGAAGAAGTGGACTATGTGGTGGACTTGGTCTTTGTCACCGGTGGTGGCACGAACCTGCAGAGTATGTCTCGAACCGAAGTCGTCGGGACATTGTCACTAACCTCACATAGATGCGCATATCTCCAAGCTCTGCAAGCGATTGAGAATCCCTGTTAATGTGTCAGATGCTCCTGAGCTCTGCTCATTCACGCTTCTCTCGACATATTCCGATGGACCTCTGCATATTGGTATCACGACCTCGGGGCGTGGCTGCAAGCTTGCATCTCGCCTGCGCCGAGAGATTGCCGCATTCTTGCCGCAGAATCTTGGATCGGCTATTGACAGACTGGGTGCTGTGCGCAAGCGCCTGTGGGAAGAGGATCAGGCGGCGGGCTCCGGTGAGACCGCCTTCGATGCAGAGGATGACGACACCACTGGCCAGAAGCACACTTTCAACAACCTCATCACAGAAGGCGATGCCGCCGCCGCAAAGACAAGGAGAGTCCGCTGGCTATCCCAGATCTGCGAATACTGGCCTCTTCGGAAGCTCGTCTCCATCACCGATGCAGACATGGAAACCATCCTCAATGCCTACACGGCAACCAAAACCCCCGCAAGCAGCACAAACGGCGCCGAATCAGTCTCCAAACAAGGGAAGATTGTACTGGCGGGTTCCGGTCCAGGTCATCCTGACCTCCTCACCCGCGCAACCTACCATGCAATCCACAACGCCGATCTCATTCTCGCAGACAAGCTTGTCCCCGCCCCAGTTCTAGATCTCATCCCGCGCCGCACAGAAGTCCACATCGCCCGCAAATTCCCTGGCAACGCAGACCAGGCCCAGGAAGAATTCCTGCAAATGGGTCTCGCGGCCCTCAAACAGGGCCGCCAAGTCCTTCGTCTCAAGCAGGGTGACCCGTACCTCTACGGGCGCGGCGCGGAGGAATTCGAATTCTTCCGGAACGAAGGCTACTCACCCGTCGTCTTGCCCGGTATCACCAGCGCCATGAGCGCGTCCCTCTTCGCCGATATCCCCGCCACTCACCGCGGCGTCTCAGACCAGGTCCTCATCTGCACTGGAACAGGTCGGAAGGGGGCGGCTCCCAATCCCCCGACCTACGTCCCCACACAGACGGTCGTCTTCCTCATGGCTCTCCACAGACTCTCTGCTTTGATCGACTCCCTCACATCGTTCCCCGAAGGTGGCGAGCGGACACGTGCTCTCTGGCCCAAGGAGACACCCTGTGCGATTGTCGAGCGGGCGTCGTGTCCGGATCAGCGCGTGATTCGCTCCACGTTGGAACATGTCTGCCTTGCCTTCGAGGAGGCGGGCTCCCGTCCACCGGGATTGCTTGTTGTTGGAGCCAGTTGTCATGTTTTGCATAATCCACAGGGCCAGCGCTGGGTGATTGAGGAAGGATTCCATGGACTGGATGGGCTGCAGGGTGAATTAGAGGTGGTGGCCGACTTGGCTGAGAAGGCGTGATTCGTCACATTTTGGATTTTAAGCGACTTGCATGGCAGTGTATATAGAGCATTAAATACCCCGAGATATGCATATATGAAATATGAAAATATGAAAATATAACGGAGAAAGTTGAATCTAAAGCAAAATAATTCATTAACTTCAAAGGTTGTGCAGTGTACTGTACTGGCATACTGTACAGTGTACGGAGTAGAGTGTTGACAATGCCCACTTTGCGGCTATATATTTGTGGATCCGGGCTGATCACTCCATCTCCAATCTTCCCGGTCTCGATCAACCAACTCACCTGGCAACCATGTCTGCACCAAAGAAGAGCTATTTCTCCAATGGAGAACTACTCGAGACGTGAATACTCCTATTGCGACCGACTTCTGCCTTGGAACCACGCTAACTGGCAACAGCCCCCCGATAACTGTGCGGTTCAGCCGCTTTTTCGAGAGCATCTACTTTTTCTTCGGCCTGTACTTCAGCAGTCTGTTCGCGGTCAGTCCTTCGCGCCCTTCACATGGCCTCGCCTCGCACGCGGGTCACTCCCTCCTGAATCGAATCTGACAGTCTACAGCTCGACTCCTACGCGGCCGCCGAGAACTCCTCCTTCAACATCCACCACACTGGAAACAAATCCAACACGCGCCCTCGCTGGGGAAACTCTTCTTCCGGAGGGGGCAGTGGCCGAGGTGATGGGCCGGGATCGGGTCCGCGACGCGTAGGTCGCATCGACGACTTCCGCGGGGCCACGGACTCCAGCGGACCCCGGTGCGGCGGTGGTTGCGGGTAAAGTGGCCGTGACATTCCCAGAGATCTTGAGAGTTGAGATATGTGCACAAGGGGATTCAGTGATAGTCCAGAGAGTCGGTGTTATATGCGATGCATGCCCAGATGCTGCAATGCACTACCTAGTACATCCAAAGCTTATAACTGTAGATCGAATAGCAAGTTCTCTACTGTATACTGCACGTACTCGGCCTCTGCGCCACAACTGGTCAACATGACATGAACGCCACGTCACATCGCCTCGACTTGGCAAGAGGGGAAAAAGGTACATCGGACTTCGGCTGGGAACAATTCAGCATTGTAAACAACCATGAGTGCAATTCCAGCCACAGACGCAGAATGGGCGGAGAAAATCTCCAAGATGAAAGAGAACCTACCTGACCGGGTTCTCTCTCAACCTCCAATCCCACTCGGCGTGCACCGAACCATCGACCACACCCTGCTGTCCGAGCCCGTCGAACCATCCCAAATCGACAAACTATGTGCCGAAGCCCGCGAACACAACTTCGCCACCGTCTGCGTGCGTCTTGAAAATGTTCCTAGGGCCGTGGCCCAGCTCAAGGGTTCAGACACTACTATCGCATGTGTCGTTGCCTTTCCTGAGGGGACGCACGAGACGGCGTCGAAAGTCCGCGAGGCACAAGAGGCTGTTTCGCAAGGCGCTTCGGAATTGGACATGGTGATCCATTACCGTCTTTTGAAAGAGGGTCGGTATACGGAAGTATACCAGGTATGGGGAGATTATGGAATTGTAAATTACATTCATGACTGACATGCGTAGGATATTATTGCAGTCCGGAAAGCAGCACCGCCGCCTATTGTCTTGAAGACGATTATCGAGGCATCCGTGCTGGACCGAGACGAGTTGCTGGATGCGACGATCGTATCCTGTATGGCCGGTGCGGACTTCGTGAAGACAAGTACCGGGTGGGAAGGGGGTGCGTGTACTCAAGATGTTACGCTAATGAGGATTGCGGCCGATATGTGCGGACGCAGTACTAAGATCAAGGCGAGTGGGGGACTACGCACGGCGGAGGATGTGGTCAAGATGCTTAAGGCGGGTGCGCATCGGATCGGGACTAGTAACGGGGTGAAGATCATGCAAGAGATGGATGAGGGCGAGATCCTAGAACAGGGGGCGAGTCATGCTGTTTCCTAGAACTTGGGCCCTAGAGTGCCTGTGAAGGCCTCTCGAGGTCGGGATGTTCTGTAGGGCTTCTCGGATAGATTCCAATGTTGGAAAAGCCGATATGATCGGAGACAATATCAAGGGTGCATCACCGGATTGTCTGCATTTGAGCAAGGACCGTCACCTGTAGCTTGTAGCCTTGGACGTGTTGAAACAAATTATATTGATCCTTGCGCGCCGGGAGCCCTGCATGACCCCTTTGGGGTTGCCGCGAGAACTCCCTGGCCCTGATCAGCATTTCAATTGCCGTTTGCCCTTGTTGCCTGGTACCTGAGTTAAGGGAACGAAAGTGGTCACAATTTCCAAAATTGATAGATTAATTGTGTGGTAGAGACTCAGGCAAATTTACAGTCAAATTAGGGGGTGGAGTATATAAGAAATGAAGTATAAGAGAGATGAAGTATAATGTCCACCATGAACGTGGAAGTATAATTGAATTACCTGCCCAAAGCCCAAGGATATATACGTGGTAATCCAAACCTGCGCCGATCCCATGCAAACTTTTAATCACTCTCATCCGAGTCACTGCTAGCGTCGACGTCCATCTTCTGAACTGCCGCGTCTCCACTCTGACCCTTTTTCTCGGCAGCAAGCCAAGCTTCCCGTCTCTGCGTCTCACGCTCCTGCTTCCTTGCTCGGCGCTGGACCTTCGCCTTCCGAGCAGCTTCCTGCTTCTCATGGAGCTCATTGATGTAGTCCTGCAGGTTGGCAAGGTCCGAGCGCAGCTGTACGACCTCGTCGTCCGCATTGTGACGAGCGGTTTCATTCACCGCGACCTTCTTCTTGAGCACGGACACCTCATTCTCTAACTCCGTGACCTGAGCCCGAGAGTCTTCCACAGGGGCCGCCTGAGGCCTGGCGACATTTGCGCGGACTTCTGTGCCCGGCTGGCCGAAGGCAGCGAGTTCTGCTAGGCCTTCGTCAAGCATGGAGTCGGGGAATGAGGCGTGGGTGAGTGCTTGGGAGAATTGCGTGGGTTTGCGGCTGGTTGGTGCGGTGATCTGAGTGTGGAACATGTACTCTGAGGGCACGGCGCCCGGAACATGTGAGGAGAGGGCATTGTCATGACGCGGCTTTACGACTGTGTGTGCTTTCCGGTGCAAGTCCGAGGATGGATGGGGGATTCCACCGGGTGGAAGCATCACCAGGTCCGTGATGGGATGCGTGTAGTCAGCCACTGAGGTGATATACTTGCGGCGCGCAACATTCCAAGACAAAATCTTGCCATTCGCATGGCCAGAGAGTAGGGTGGTCCCGTCATATGTAAGGGAGAGTGTGTTCGCCGATCCTGATTCGGCGGATGGAGGAAGCCACCGGTCTTCGGTGGAGACCTGGACTGGGGTTGACTGCACGGATGGGTCGTGCAGGGCGTGCTGTGCGGAGTGGCCTCGGTAGAAGTCTACCGATTGGACGCTGCCATCTTCATATCCCACGTAGAAAGCACGGTCGACTGGATCCAAAGTGACAGAGATGGCGGAAAAGGGAAGGAGGAAAGTTCTCAATGCGCGACCTGTGTGGTAGTCCCACGCAATGGCGGTGTTGTCCTTCGCGGTTGATACTACGATGTTATTCCGGCCATTGCTGTGTCCGACTGCGAGAGAGGTGATAGCTGCGCGGTGGCCAGAGAAGGTCCGAATGGGCGAGTTGGTGGGTTGGCGAGTTGCGCTCAGAGCAGGCTTGGAGAAAGAGAGAATACCAGGCAACGACCAGACATGCACAATGGCATCGGAAGATCCGGATAGAATGAAGTTGGAGGTCGGGTCGATTACGAGGGAGGTCACTGGTTGCAAATGAGATGCCGTAGTGGCGACTTGGCGTCCTGTACAAGTCTTCACGGTGGTCAGATGGGCGATCATAGAAGAGATTTGTATCCACATACCTCCCAGAGGATCAAACGGCCACCCTCAGTGCCCAGAACTAGAATATCGCCATACTTTCCGCCCGCAACGGCAATGCTGCGTATCCGTTCGGGGAAGGGGACGATTCCCTCTTGATTTCCCTTCTCGCGGCTGTAAACGTGGAGCACGGCCTTATCTGCCTGGGCTGTGAATATATGCGAGGGGCTGACTGCCAGACAATTGGTTGTTGTCGAGCTCTTCTTGAAGGTCGACCGCAGGATCGACGAAGGCTGCAATTCGTGCACGCAGATCCCTACATCTCTGAGCGAGGCTGTCGGAGATTTAGCGGATGACAGGGTCGACGCCACAAATGATTCGGAAAGCATGAGGAATGAGGCTATCGAGCGTAGTGACAAAAAGGCATTCCGAGCTTTTTTTTTCTGAATCGTCGATAAGGTGTTTGCTCCGTTTGCACCCACTCCACCGGGCTGTGAGGCATCCACTTTCTACTCTGCACTCTGCACTCTACTGCGTACGAACGGCTGAAATTGGCATTGAGCTGCTGCAGTGCAGCTGTGCTAATTATATCTCTACTGGCTATGTTTCAACCTCTCTCAAATAATTGCGGCTGGTTTTATATTACCTCGCGTACAAGTTCGACCTGTCATCCCCATGCGCGCTAGTTGGCCGATCTGAGATCAGCTGTATGAGGTATCAACTCTTCGGAACATATTCTGATTCTGCCCTCATTTCCCTCAGGATTGCTGACCGGGCGCGGTTGCAAGCTGTGGTCAAGCATTTATATTCAAACCTCAGCTGAACATGCGAATATCACCCTCCGACTCGGTATGGCCCAGTTGCATGCAAGGGATCGCGGAAAGGGCGCATTGCTGTTGCGACGAGACAAGGTCCAATGAAGATCCGCTTTAATACACCCTCCAGGACGATCCTGTTGCCCTGGCTAAGGGCCTGATTCGCTACGGGTCTGCTTTTCCCTCTCATGCATCCAATTTGTCTCATTCCTGGTCCCCACTCACACTTGGCTATGACGAGACGAGACGCCCGATGGGGACCTCTCCACGTTGACGGGCTGCTGCAGGCTACATATCGAGATCTGGAGCCAATAGCCATCCGTTGTCCCAGTTGCTCATATTCCTTGGAATGCAAGGATGACGCGACCTCATTCTCCCTATTGTCTGTATTGTTGCTGTGGCCCGTGCCTGGACGGAGTTCGTGCTAGATCACTCTCGGCGTGAAGGGGGAGTCCTGCTGAACATTTTCGGGGTTCCTCATGGCAGGGTGTTGGTCCTGTCAAGGGATGTCCACTTGAGCCTGACCCTATCCACTCTGAAATTAGTGGACTAGCGCCACTGTCGCTGTATAAGGACATATCGAGCCCCTGCATGGACAGAGTCCATTTGTTTTGCTTCCAACAATAAACAACCAGCTTAATCTCATCGACGTCTTACTTGTGCCACCACTTTGCTTTTTTGCTACCTCATCGACATTGACTCGCAACTTCAACCAGGTGACCCTTGTCCAGGATGGACTGCGGTGCCACAAGTATGTCTAGGCGGGCTCACCTTCCGGCCCGAATCCAAACACATATTAGGAACCAGGACTCACACTCGTCGGCTGTGAGCCACGATACGTCGCCAATGGCCGACCCTATTCCTTCGCCACGCCGGTGGTCTCCTACCTATCAACCCAGAAGGCGGAGTAAACAGGTTCCTTCCTTATCCTTTGTACCATCCCCAGACATGCCCCGGATAGAAACCCATAATCTATCAGGGCCATCACCAAGAAAGCCCGCGGAGCGGTCGCCGGCATGCATGTCGCCGTTTCGCTCAGTGCGGAGGATGAAAGAACCTTTTCAACTCAGACTTCCGGTCTCGCCGGCATCCATGGATGGCGGACCGACAAATTTCCCAGACAAGCCAGCCCGATCACCAAGACCGCGAGGGGGTCATTCTCTCAGAACGTGGGCATCGGATCAAAATTTGAAATGTGATATTGGAGGTCTCGGCCTCTTACCAAGCCCACCAATGTCTGAATCACGACCTTCCAGCGCAGGCCCGGAGTCTTCATACTTCTCGTTTTCATCGACTGAAAGCAATGATACGGAGCCTGATACCAGCCAACGAATATGCGACATTAATTGTGACATCAGGGAAGATCCAAACGAAGATCTCAATGATGACCAACACCAAGTGAAACATTCTGACGAAACTGATCGGGTTGTTCAGGTGGCTGAGACAAATGATCAGATAGTTGAAGAACTGGAATCGCCTCAGTCTAACTATGCTGAGGAGGACCTTACACCGACGGCTTCTGGGTTCAACATCGATGATACGCTGAGGCGTCAGCCCCATCGCTCATCTGATTGGAACAATCAACCTCGTACTGATGTGATGAATATTCACGAGGCACACTCAGAGCTCGCTCGCCAGTGCGAGTCTGGCAATGAAGGAAACACAAAGCCACCATCTGAGACCCATGAATCACCACTGAAGTCACCAAGCTCAGCCTATAGCTCGAAAGACCTCCCACCAGGAAGATCTCCTAGGCCCCAACGTTCACGTACTGCAACAGTTTCAAGTCAGGCAAGCTGGGATCCAAGGGAAATTTCAGACTGCGAGCGGTGGCTTCAAGGTGTGCCAACAGACGGACTCAGCGACGAAGGCAGCCCGACCAGAGAATTCAATAACAGACGAAAATTCCAGATCGTTGAGAACGATCCCCCAATGCCCGATCTAGATATCATACCAGGCGCGCGAGCACTGGAGGAGCCTGTGGTTAGTTACATTCCCCATCCGACTTGTTCTATGCTAATGTACCCAGCGTTTTGCGGTTATAAGCAACGCGAAACCAAAGCTGGTTGACATCGGGAGACAATCTCCCACAGCCTCACTGCCGCTGCCGCCCCCGCCGCCTCTTCCTGTGTCCCGTCATGCCGTCCCAACGACACCTGACCAGCGATTACAGGAAGTCTCCGCATTCAGTCCTGACACGCCAATGGATGTGTCAGACAGTGGTTATGACACCCGTGATTCTGGATATTCGTTCGACAGCTATGACAGCAAACCTGAAGACGACGACGATGCATACACAGACCCAGGCTCACTCACTTCTTCCGACAGCGTTGGGTCAACGGTTGTTTGCGATAGGCCTGAGTCCGCGCAGGGAGAGCGCGAACTTCAATCACTCGAAATACGCTCTGGAAGCGTAAGCCCCAAAGCATCATCGCCAGCACCACCCCCATCGCCAGGACACAACTCGAACAAGTCCGACAAGCAGGAGGATAAACCACAGCTATGGCCCCAAGACTGGAACTTGGATGACCATGAGTGGACTCTGGATGAGCTGGATCATTCTGTAAAGGACTTCCCCCGCAACATGCTCCGACTTACTTCCCCGGTTATCCTTTTCTTACGCAAAAGCGACGAGGAACCATTCATGAAACCCTTCCGAACAATCTTTCCCAAGGTTTCCGAGAGTCATCTCGATTGCTTATGTGCCGCACTTCTCGCACGAAACTATCTTCTATCTCTCTCATCTGCTCATCGCAGCGCCCCATCTGTCTCTACTCGTCACGACTGGATCCCCGACTCCGTTCCAGCAAAAGCATACAGCACGCTGGGAATACAGATTCCCCCTGCAGCACCTACCAAAAAAGCCCATCCCTTTGCATCTCGCAGCATGAAACTTCGCCCGCATCTTGAGCGAATCGTTGATAACCTCCTCTCTTCCATGTGTGGGCGATCTGACCCAACTCTCAAAGCAGCCGTTGAAGTTCTTGCTCAAGTCCTCGAAACAAAATCTTAGTCGACCTCTGTGAACTTTCCTTCCCTATCTACGCGCGCACAATCTCTTTACATTATCTTCACCTGGCACTCCTGTCAAAATTTCCTTGTCTCCTGATCAACTTCACACCCCTACCTACGGGAATCATCTTCTCTCCGTTCATCTTGCCTTACCTCTCCTCACTCTGTCGAGTTTTCCTTGCTGTCTCATTATACCACGCTCCTTGGCTTCATACCCTTCCAATCATGTCTATCGCCATTTCTTTCATATTCTTTGTCATCTGTTGTTGGTTTTGCTTCTTACACATACCCTCGCATTGCGTTTGGTGCTTGGATTTAGGACTTCCCTCGTTGATAATCTATATCAAAATTACTCCATATACCAACAGTAATAATACTCCACAGTGTCTCTATGTAAATCGTGGACCGATCATCTGCAAAGTTTCCCGTTTCCGCTCCGAGAGGCGAGCGTGACTAAGCCTAGTTTCCCGGCCGGCGAACCTTCCAAGGTTCAAACTCCATGTCGCCTTTTTACCACTCTTACACCAATTTACACACCATGGCAGCTCCAACTAGAACCCTACGACACTTGTCGTCCCTCAAGCCCACTCCCTGTCCCGCTGCAGCAGGAATTGCTCTTCGACGCAGCTATGCTACCACCGATTCCTCATCCGCTACCAACACACCCACCACGCGGCGGAAAGCAACGACCTTCCGGGATAAGCTGAATGCCGGACCTTCGTTCTCCGATTTCGTCTCTGGAGGCGGTGAGCCCCCCCTTGACCCCAACGAAGCCTACGCCCTCAAGACTGCCCTCGCCGGACCCGCCGGCCGCAAGAAGGAAATCACTCGCCTGCCCGAGTGGCTGAAGACCCCGATTCCCGACTCCAAGAACTATCAGCGCTTAAAGAAGGATTTGCGAGGCCTCAATCTGCACACCGTCTGCGAGGAAGCCAGATGTCCCAACATCTCCGACTGCTGGGGCGGTAGCGACAAGTCTTCCGCCACTGCGACCATCATGTTGATGGGTGATACCTGTACCCGAGGATGTCGCTTCTGTAGTGTCAAGACCTCCCGCGCGCCGCCACCCCTCGACCCCCACGAACCCGAGAACACAGCAGAGGCCATCTCCCGCTGGAGCTTGGGATACGTTGTTCTGACAAGTGTGGACCGTGATGATCTGGTTGACGGTGGCGCCCGTCACTTTGCTGAAACCGTTATCAAAATCAAGCAGAAGAAGCCCAGCATGTTGGTCGAGTGTTTGACGGGTGACTACCGGGGCGATCTGGAGATGGCGGCGTTGGTTGCGCGATCTGGACTGGATGTGTACGCGCACAACGTTGAGACGGTCGAGGAGCTTACGCCATTTGTTCGTGACCGTCGCGCCACTTTCCAGCAGTCCATTCGAGTGCTCGATGCTGCTAAGAAGGCTAGCCCGGATCTCATCACTAAAACTTCGCTCATGCTCGGTCTCGGTGAGACTGATGAGCAGCTTTGGGATGCCCTCCGCCAGCTTCGTGCTGTCAATGTCGACGTGGTGACTTTCGGCCAGTACATGCGTCCTACCAAGCGTCACATGGCTGTGCATGAATACGTGACTCCTGATCGCTTCGAGCTGTGGCGCCAGCGCGCCCTTGATATGGGCTTCTTGTACTGTGCTTCCGGTCCCTTGGTTCGTAGCAGTTACAAGGCTGGTGAAGCCTTCATCGAGAACGTTCTCAAGAAGCGTCGCTCCGGTGGCTCCGCGGAAACAGTCGAGAAGACTACTGCCCCCGCAGAGGAAGCTACCCAGTGATTTCAACTCCTCAACATCTACCTTCCGTCCCATTCGTTCATCTTCGTGCTTATATTACCGGAGTTTTCTTGCATATTAGGGTTCTTGGTATGGGGTTTGTATAGGGGTCGTTTGCCATTTCAACATTTCAACAGGAATTGTGCTCTGTATCATCATTTAACCGTGCAATCCTGTTTGTTTCTAATCAAAGCTGAACTGCAAATCAACTTGTTCCAGCTTTAAACTCGATACCAAAAATGATAGACTTTGTCCATGCTACATCTCGTAACCAAGGGTCTTGTAGTTCAAATCATCCAGATAGCATTCATTCATACCCGAAACGTCGTGCGTTGTCATAAAGCATGGCTAGGAACATTCAGCCCAGTTCATACAGCCTCAACCAACCCATGCATTCTACGCTGCAACTCCTACCTATCCCCGCCGTCGGCACCTCTGGACAGACAACTCCAAAATCGCCAACCCAACCGCTCTGGGGCGGTCCAACTTCAAAGGGTATCATCCACCTGATGAGGGCAGCCTATATGCTCTACAAAGGCACTCGCCCATCTACAACTCACTGAGAGGTCAGCTGCGCGATGTCATCGTTATCCAGACCAAGTAGGTAAAGGACATCGACCAGGCTCTGGCCATTGATGCGGGTCGGGGCCTCCAGCTGGACCCTGGACTTGGCACGCCAAGCCACGCCGAGGCCTGCAGCGTGCAACATTAGCAGATCGTTGGCGCCGTCTCCAACAGCCATGGTTTGCGCAATGGGGATGTTGCGCTCCGCAGCGAAAGACTCGAGGAGTGTGCGCTTCTGGGCGGCATCGATGATCGGGTACGAGGAAACCAGCTTGCCAGTTAGGGTTTGAGTGGCCTCGTCGATTTCGAGCTGGTGATGTTAGATGGATTGGTAGACAAGGTTGGGAAAGAAGCTTACGTGGTTGGCAACGGCAATGTCAATGCCTAGCTGTGCGGCCAGCCATTCAGCCAGAGGCTGGAATCCACCGCTGACAACGGCAAGTGTGTAGCCCAGAGTCTTCAGGGCACGGCACAGCTCACGCGCACCATTGGCAATCTTCAAGACGGACTTGAGCTTCTCGAAGACATCGGCGGGGACACCGTTGAGAAGTCCGACGCGCTCGCGCAGAGATGCGGAGAAGTCCAGCTCGCCGTTCATAGCGCGTTCAGTGATGTCCTAATCGTTTCAGCCAGGGCAAAGTAGAGACAAAGCTAGAGCAAAACATACCGAGACCTGCTTCTCAACACCAATGAACTTGGCAATCTCATCAATACACTCATTGTCAATCAGAGTGCTATCCATATCGAAGACAGCCAGACGCTTGTGGCGCCGGAACACATTTTCCTGCTGCAAAACCACCTCGACATTCCACTCGCGCTCAAAGCGCCAGATACTCTCATGCTTCCGCAGATCTGGGAAAGAGAGGTAATCCGGGTTCGGCGGGGGCGAGAAAGTGACCTCCACGACGCGGGGGTTCTCTTCCCGATCCAAGCACCGGTGCGAGGTGTTCATACGCTGGTAAGGCGTGGGCAAGCTCTCCAGGATCTGGAGGAAGTTGGTCAAGCACATCTGCGAGACATACGGGCCGTACAGGTGATCCAGTGGCTCTGGCTCTGGCGCGGGAGGCTCGCGCGGGAACTTGTCCATATCTTCTGTTGGGGCCGAACCCTCGGGGACGGTGGGAGGTGGGATCTGAGAGGCGGGATTGGGCGAGGCATCGGGGTGGTAGTGCGGGTGGACTGGGTTGGCGGATTTGTAGTAGATGGTTGCGACAATCTGCGCGGTGCCACTTGGGAGGGGGTTCTCGTGGTGGTTGAAGATGTTGTGGACGATTCCGCTGTCGGTGACACGCTCGGGATCGGGCTTGATTGGGTTGGCGTTCAAGGCTAGGTCGTCCACTTGGTTTGCGAGAACCTCTCCGATGTTTTGGTTGATCTGGTTGACCGGTGCCATCGGCTTATACTGTTGGTGGTCCTGCAGGAATGAGCTGCTGCGCATTTGGCCGAGCGAGGGCCGCGTGGGACGACTGGATTCTGCCATTGTCTATCGAGAGTGAAGTGAGGATGCAAATTACTCGGCGAGAGGAAAATAATCGGATCGTCGCACGACACGTGATGGACGTTGATAGTGGGGGTTTCCTTGGCGGCCAATGAAACCGCCGCGTAGCCCTACATTGTACCTTTTCTACTGCGTCGGAAATTGTCTGAGATGCCAACTTGAGGATTTCCGAGTTTTTCTTTGTGGTTCATATTCAAACTCTCCAAGCGCGAGGCTGATCTCCCCCATATTGAGGGTGAGCCAGAAAGCTATCCTTTCTACCTCGCTGACCTCGTCACAGCGTCGGTCAATCGAATCTCGCACAGCACGTCAGATCTCTGGAGGCGTAGAATCCGGCTTTGTATCATCCGGTACTATTCGAGCATGTAAATTTGGAATTTATTGAGGATGGCAACTTGAAAATTTCTGATGTTTTGAGACTACTCGAACTGTTGAAGCGAGAGCTCCAGCTCTCGGAGAGTGTGGCCCAACCAGAAAGCCACCCTTTCCATTTCACTGTATTCACCCTGGCGTTGGTGAATCAAATCTCGGTAAGCCCACTGGACGTGGATATCTCCTCCCAGCTCTTCGTATGTCTTAAGTCTTGCTTGCATGACCGCGATAATTTGGTATCCTTTCTCTGCGGATCTTCGGAGGCATAGACTCCGTCTTTGATCCGGTACTCTTCAAGCATGTGAATTTAGTAATTATTTGGGATGACAGTTTGAGAATTCTAGAGTTGGTTTCTGATTCTTATTCAAACCATCCGAGTGCGAGATAGAGCTCCCCCAGGTTGTAGGTCAGTCAGAAGGCGACCCTTTCGAGCTCTTCGACCTCGTGACGGCGACGGTCAATCAACTCGCGCACAACACGCCAAATCTCCACATCCACCCCCTGCTCTTGATAGCTCCGCAGTACTGCCTGCATACTAGCTATATCTCGATGGCCTTCTTGGGCAAATCTTCGCAGGCTGGAAATGCGTGCCCGGATGGCCCGACACTCCTCAAGTATCTGGATTGGGGTGCTCTGCTTTTTTGCTTAGAAGACTGCTCTGCTTAGTTGAGGATTTAAACGGACCGTCATTTCAGGGGCGACAGAGTCAGCACCCTGAGGAACCTGGGGTTCGTCTTCCTCCTGGGTCGAGGACCACCCATCCTGCCATAGTGGAGCCGGGGTCATGGTCTGTGACTGAAGTTGAGGATCAAATATGTCTCGATGAGGATTTGACCTAGACATGTTATACGTACCTCGGATGAAGTTGATAGTTGGATGAATATGATGGTTGTTTGTAATGAGCCAGGATGCAGAGGTCAAATGTGGAAGGTGACAGAGGTAAGAAGGAAAGAGGAAAGAATCTAGAGGGTAGGGACGAGACATTCATGCACTTTCACTATGTTCGAATCCAGCCATTTGGTTTTAATTAAGCTCACTTTAATATCGCCCAGACTTCCAAGCTTCTTCCAAGCTTCTAATCATCTTTGCTGACTCTCCTTGACATGAAATATCACTGGGTGGGATGGATTTATCAACAGTTTACTCTGTCACAAGTCAGTGCCTCTTGAATTCAAATTCAAGCTATAGGGCTCGTCATAACTTCACTTTTACCTCGCAATTCTCCCATGATCAGAGACAATGCCGGCAAATCATGGTCTGGTATATCGCTAATGGCCCCGAACATGATGTCTCCCAAGTGTCTGGCGACAGAACGACAGCGTGAAGGGGTGGAAAGTGGTAAGCTGATCAGCCATTCTACCATTCTATTCAGTCTACGAATTCGGATACTAGCCCACCGAGGATAACGGCAAGTTCTACTACCAGCCTAGCCCTCCTGCCGACAAACATGACGTGTGATTCCGACCGAATCAAGCGCACTGTGGGCGGATACAGATGTCGAGGAAACGACGAAATATTACCTCTCGTCGTTTCAACATATAGGTGGACCAAAAAAGTGACTCAGCGATATGCCAGGAGACTCGCCGCAACTCTACATGGCAGACCATCGCCCGCGACGCTAGAAGATGATATGGATCGTACAAGCGCTTGTTTCCTAAATTGACTTCTCGATGAGTAGGTCGCCTATGGCAAAGGACTTTGATATCTCTGCTGATATACATACAGCTTTCTGGTATATTAATTTTCGAACTTTGGCGCTGAATCAGTGTGGAGATAAGGAACTGCTGCCTCGTGGCTTTGGTCAGAATGGAGTTTCCTGCGTCGCAACATAAGTCACGCATGGACAAAAGATTCTATATTCCATACTTGACATGCAGCGAGTCAATCCAGGGTTCAGTCCTGGTTGTCGCTGACAACGGGAACCTGTTCCAAGCCGACTGAGTTATATCGGCATCCGACCAGGAGATGATACAGGCTGCAAATGAGCTTCCGGGGCGATATTCCCTGGTGTGATATTTAGCAGATTTGCAAAACCGGCCATCGCCCCCGTCCCCACAGGCTGCTCGAACTCACTTGCAACCTTGGAAGCCAATGGAAATTGGACTGAATACATGATACCGATGTTAGTGGCAGCTTTGATCACAGAGCCTTGGAGACACCTAGGGCTATATCCCCATAGTCATGGACGCACTTATCTGCTGGGCTCTCTTGATTTTTTTTTTCCATGATACCAGATTACAGATAGGTCATACTAGGTAGGCTGTTCAGAGCCCACCTGCTATCTTGCTCCTGCTAGCTGTTCTAGTGCCTGATGAGCATGATGTGGAAATTTCGGCTTTTGCCTTCGAACCCCGTCCATACATCCCGAGTGTTTCCAAACACCGCTGATCTCCAAGCCTATGGGGCGTTCGCCCAATAGGGTTTCTGTTAGCGCACTCAATGACGCACATCATTGGTGGAAGGACCCACTTCGTGCATGGCTCCCGCCGGCTTCCAGTCTGAGCTCAACTAATTTCAACGTCAGCCTTGGAGGTGCAGAACCACGAAGAGGAATAACTGCCCTAAGTTTAGTGCTTTGAATTGAATGACTACGAGCTGCTATGCTAGTTGAGGAGCCAATCCATGACGCTACTAGTACTTCCTGCGACCACTATTCATGTGCATTTCTCAAAGATGCGAATATTCCAAAATTGAGTGTACGGAGTACTACTCGTTCTGGCACTTGATGGGAGCCTGGAATAGACAGAATACGGAGTACTACTACTCGGATCGGCAAAATGTGGCCCCGGACATCTGATCACCTAGGAAGGCGGTGAGCTTCTCCATTGAGCCCCTCAATATTGAGCTTACCTGCATACTATCTATCCAGAACACTGGACAAACGACATGAACCCTTTGGTCTAATTACATACAATGTTCTCGCGGTACAAGTTCCTTTGCAAACAGCCCCACCCAGGCCAATCAACCCTTTGTTTCATAGCGTGCCGCTACTTCCGACCGTGATCAACCCTAGCGACAACGGCGAATGAAAGCGACCCACATTCAATCCCGAATTTCAGGGTAATGTACTCCGTACCGCACAGCAGGTCTTGTACAGAGGATCCACCATGACATCGAGTGAAATCACAAGAGATGATATGGGAGTACCATAGTGATGTGCTTCTGAAATCCTGTTATAGTAAGTACTGAGGTATAGGATCATCTCCAGGACTAACACGTCATAGGAAGCTTGATCACAAACCCAATCGCAGAGAAGCCGATGGAATTTGCCCAGGTGAATCAGCAGCGATTACCAATACGGGGTAAAGGCGACTCCGGAGCTGCGTTCCTGAGATTTTATGATTCCTGCCTGAGGCGACAATGGCGTGATCGATTTCCTCATCGTTCGGGTCGCTGATTGGCTGAGCGGCCCATCCGAAAATGGAACATAGTGGAGCCTCCGAAGTAGAGCATCGAAGCACGCAAGAGCCCTTCCTCGTTATAATTCTTGCTAGTGAGGCCTGGCTCTTTACTCTCTACAACATCCTGAGCGTCTTGCCTTTGTGACTAGCCATACATTTGATCACTTTGAACATCTCTTTGATATCGTTCAAACAGTCAACCGCGTTCGCCTCTTGTTTTCATATCATCATCCGGCTTGTTTTACATCATGTCCTCCAAGATTGACTCCTACCCCTCCGAGAAGGAGGAATTCGACTCCCGTGATACTATGACTGAGTCTGGCTATGTCAGTGCTGGTTCGGGTGCCAGCGAAGAATATGTTCCAGAGATTGTCTTCACCAAGCCTCACCTGCAATTCCTCAACCGTCAGCTGCAGTTCCTCGAGCCTCAAGGTATGTGTTGATAGAACCCCTCATTTGAAGACCATCGTATCTAACTATGAAATCAGAGATCCTCCGGTGGTGCATTACCTCCTTGCCCCATCTCTTCCAGACTACTGCCTTCGGCTTGACTGGTCTGGTCACCCTGGATATGCTCTCCAAGCTCGAGGTTCCTCGCCCTCAGATGGTGGACCTCATCTTCCTAGACACCCTCTACCACTTTGATGAGACCAAGGCTCTGGTGGACCGTGTCCGCCGCAAGTACCCCAACAACAACGTGCACATCTTCAAGCCTGCCGGTACCGAAACCACCGCCGAATTCGAAGCCAAGTACGGTGCCAAGCTGTGGGAGGTTGACGACCAACTCTACGACTGGGTTGCCAAGGTCGAGCCTGCTCAGCGTGCCTACCGTGAAATGAACGTCCACGCTGTCCTCACTGGTCGTCGCCGCAGCCAGGGTGGCAAGCGTGGCGATCTCGACATCGTTGAAGTCGACGAGGCCGGCCTCATCAAGATCAACCCCATGGCCAACTGGTCCTTCTCCCAGGTCCAGCAGTACGTCAAGGACAACGATGTTCCTTACAACGAGCTCCTCGACCGTGGCTACAAGAGTGTTGGTGACTGGCACTCCACCCAGCCCGTTGCTGAGGGCGAGGACGAGCGTGCTGGTCGCTGGAAGGGTCAGCAGAAGACCGAGTGCGGCATCCACAACAAGCGATCTGCCTACGCCATGTACTTGATGGAGATGGAACGCAAGCAGCAGGAGGAAGCTCAGGCTCTCACCCAGGCTCTCAATGCTCAGTGCACCCCTGTGGTTTGAGAGTTGTTTTTCCTGCCTTGCCTTCTTGACCTTGCATGATTATCTCCGGCGTTCCCTGCGTGATACCTCTTTCCGACATGCTTTTGAGCGACTTTATGACTTTACTTTTCATTCTAAGGGTTTCAGTCCCTTTCAAAAGACGGTGCTAATGTACCTGTCACCTTTTACCACTCCCCGCCCTGATGGGCACTGTACATAGGGAGTTGAAACTTCTCACTCTGGTTTGAGGATATGATTATGATCTAGCTGCATCACTTATGCACTATTACGAGAAAAGCATCAATGCATTTAATATTCTACACTCTATTCCACTGTAGCATGGGTTTATTTACTCATTTCCTGGCCGACTTTGTGGGCGATCACGTGCGGAAATAACGCGGATGCCAACCCTAATTCATGATCAACTTCATTTTGAGCTTGGTTCAGGCAATGCCACACTTTGATTGAATTTGCTTGAACAATTTAGGTTGTACAAAACATGAATGGGCTCAGGTTTTGCGGACTGTACACACCGAGTCGTGAATTTTAGTCTGTACTGTACTAAGGGAGCGTGAATGAGCGGACATCTCGGACGAAGCAGTTCAAGACAACACGTCCGATCACGGAGCAGCTGGGAAATTAAATACTCGTACATGTATCGGCTTGTAAATCGGGGCGGACACGGTGATAGAGCCAGTTGTTTACGTCCAATGTGCCAAGTGCCATGGTTTTAATCGACTTGCCTACTTTTCAAGATTGCACCCAAGAGCACCACAGCTTAGTGATATCTCAATATCTACTAGCATCGACTTGAAATCAAAGGTAGATATCTGTACTTGTATAACTTTCATGCTCTGGTACTCGGTGGGCCGCTCGTGGGAGCCGATCGCTACGATGTACATAGCAAGGAACGACAAGCAGGGGGCTGGCTTACTCCACTATGAGATAGATAGGAGCCCAAGGTGATGAAATCTCTTCTTAACGCCCAACAGTTTACCCCTCTTTCTTACGCTGCGTGGGACGAGACTTGCTCCTGCCCCGCGCCGATTTAATAGTACACATTACCAGGTGAACAGATTGTTTGTCTTTCTCCAAGCGACACGGAGTACCGTTACAGATTTATGATAATAATACGGCTGATATAACGCTGGTTGCCTCCCAAGTTTCTGTTACGCTCTGGAGGTGTGACTTTAGTCTTTGTTATGCAGTAGAGTGATTAGTTACCGCTTCCAAGGTTGCCGCATACTCGGCTCATTTGAGTGATGTACAGTAGATTGGCTATGCATTTAAGCTCATGTTCATTCGCTCTTTGAAAATGCTATAGAGCGCTTTGCATTTGAATATGGCTAAAGTACGACTCAAAAGATCTCGATCTAATCGTACTCAGAGCATCCCCCAAGTTGATGAATGAGCACTCCGTACCATTGGGTGAAATATGAGGACGCAACTTCCGATGCCTATACAGCCATCTTGATATGAAGCAGACTCCGCATGAAAGAAAATGCCTGCAATAAGCACCAGCTCACATCTACATCCTCAGCACTAAACACGCGGTAAGCCCTAGTCCGGATTGGGCGATGTACAACAAGCTCGGACCACTTCGGCTGAGGCTCTTCCTCAGACCTCGCTGTCACTGAAATTTATTTGATGGGACATTCTGCGGAGCTGGACTTCATCTAATGGCAGGGTATCAGCCGACTGATCGTATTATCAGTTGGTTGGCACAGTCAGGCCCTTCGTCCCCGGGTGGACCCCGCAGCAACGTTCCCGCAGACTCACAGTCTGGGGAACACTCTCACAACTCTGGCTCAGGAAGCCAAAGATCGACCTTGACATGTACCTCGTGCAGGAGTAGCAGGATTAATCAGGTGTTGGGACAGGATATCCTGCCACAGGATATCCTGCCACAGGATATCCCTCTGCCAGAGTCTTATGCATCTTCTTCAAATGGCAGCGACCTTGGAACGGATCCAGGTGGATCTCGAGATTCACAGGATTATTTGAATTCATCACACCAGCACACTCCCCCTGCCGTGGCAACGCAAGCGCCTGAAGTGCATATGCAAACCACACCCCAAGTGCCGAGGCCCATAGTCATTGCAGCGCCATATTACTCGGCACAAAGACCAGTATACCGACAGCGATACCAAAGAACTCTTGACAATGCAGCAAGTGTGTTGGATCACATCAGGGACGGCAATGTTTGCAAATCATCTCGCCACGACCGGGCTTACTTGATCCATTACGACTATTCCAGGCAATATGGATTGTATTCCAAGGAGATTCAAGATGCCCGACAGATCTGGAACCTGGCAAATACACGCAATGATGTCTACCGACGTGTTCTCGTCGTGCAAGACCTATCCAGGTCGACAATACATGCCTTGGGAGAGACATTTCGCATCAACCCGGAGTTTTTCGAAGAGCATTTGCTCAACTCCGGATACGCGGGAGCGGAATATGATATGCTACCAGCCAAAATGTGGACGACTGCAGCGCTGGAGAAATCGTATGCTTCAACAAAGTGGATTCGACCTGTTTATCGACTCCCGATGTACTCCTGGAACTACAGAATGCAGGATATTGCCAAGACTGGGATGCCGGAATCTGGGGGTTCTTATACGAGTGGCGAGAGCGGGGAAGATCCTTCGAACCAGAGTATTGTTGAGCATTTTACGCGGTATGGCACAGTGAGGACTCGTGTCGCGACGAATATCTTCAGATCGGAATCTCGTTTATGGACGAACCCTGACCAGGCGAACAAGACACAGAGAGAGTGTGGTTTGGAAGAGAGAATCTCGATCTGGAGAGGAAGACTTGCTGGGGGGTGTGAGATTGGTAAGTCACTGTGTGATGCGAATGTTTTTGATGATAGAAGACTAATCCACTACGCAGTGATAATACTCACTGATCCTCTGCCGATGGTGGAAGAGTTACACCCCTGTGATGAAACAACCAATTTCGAATTGAACAAGTTTTGGGGACGTGTTCAAAGGAGCAAAAATGAAGTGAAGGTTAGTTTGGAGGAATCTGATGGCGACGAATGGGCTGAAAGAGGCATTTCTCGCGAGGCCGAAAGGCATTCACCGTTTAGAGCAACTGGAGAGCCCTTGCTCATGCAATGGGCCAGGTCTCTCAAGAAGCTCGCGGAGAACCGAAAGGCGAACATGAAAAATGATTCGTTCATTGGTCCATTTTCAGTTCAGCAGTCGTTGCAGAAGATTATTATTAAGGAAATCTCTCCCCGCCACACCGTGGCCGCCGATCTGGATCGGATTTTTGAATCGGAGGAATCAACGGGATTTTTTGAAACAAGAACGCGCTCCTCTTCAACGCTCTATGGGCTCTGTGATGAGATTCAGCAACATGGTGGTCCAATCCTGTTGGGCAGCTCGGTGTTCCACATCATCAAACAAGACACTTTGACATTCCTTCGGCGATTGAGTCACTACGGCCTTGATGAAATGGAGGTCGGGGTTCTCGACGAGACAAAAATGGAAGATCAGCTATCAACTTGGATCCAGGCAATAAGCCATGCGCAGAGAGAGATTGCCGAGCTGCAGGCTTGTCTGGAGCCCTTTGTTGCTTTCTGTGCTTCCCTTGACGCCCCCCATGTCTTCAACGCAAACGAACCCGTCCCAGCCACTGAGCCGAAAGTTCTTCGGGAATTCCAGCAGCTTTCCGAGATGATAACTCAGATGTCTGATCGACTGCAGCGAACATCGGCGCTTCTCACGTCGAACTTAGGCTTATTGGAAAGCCGACGCTCCATCAATGAGGCCCAAGCCGTGAGCAGACTTACCGAGCTCGCATTTGTGTTTGTTCCTCTTTCGTTCGCAGCCTCGATCTTCGGCATGCAGGTCCAATCGTTTGCCGATCCAGTTCCCCTGCGAAGTTTCTTCATAGTTGCAGTTGGAGTCACGCTATTCGCTTACTTCATGCGAATGACCATGCGAAGCCAGTGGCTCGCCTACCTCAAAGTCGTATTGAGGAGCGATGTTCGAAAATACGCTGAAAGCCATGGTCTCCCTGTCCCAACCCGGTCGATTTCAATCCTTCTAATGCTGCAATGGATTGTTCATCACTTGGGCGTGGGTGTGAAGAAAAGCCTGAGCTTCGTCGGCACAGCTTGGATCAAGATTTGGCGGATTTTTGGATTCCTGATTCTCTTCATCTTGTTGAACGGCGTGATTGCCGGAATTCCAGTTGGGATTATCTGGTCTCGAGACTTGAGTCCCGATATTCAATGCGCCGTGACCATTGCGATTGTCATGCTCGTTGTTGGAAGCGTAGGGACATCCTTTTGGAACTGGTGCGAGCCAGAGTTCCGATCTGCATTGCCGATTCTGATTGGCAGGTTCTTCAAGTACCGTTCATACCCGAGTGTCAAGGTGGTCCTAATATCGGGGACAACGGTTGTGACTATGGTGGTCTCGCTAGCATTGCTTTGGACGCGACCACTTGCATTGGGTATCAAGTCGGGACTTACAATTGGCATCCTTTTGTTCATGGTCCCACTTATTGTGGGCTTAATCTTCAACAGGGTGATGAGCTTCTAGGTGGTTGAGGATGAAGTCTGTAATTATCTCCATAGTCGCCTAATTCCACAGAATTCAAATCCAATAACTCAAGAAGCACCAGATATGATATTCACGCTCCCACGTGACTTAGTACATGTAGTGAGACTAGAGAAGTTCCTGTCATCTTTTAGCGTTCTTCACTCTCCCCCTCCACTTTCCCCGGAGCCTCATATTGACTCCAACCCAAAGATGACCAACTCTTCTCGGAGTGGAAGCATACACCGCACCTTCAACAGAACTGGGCTAAGAGGGCGTGTCAACGACTTCTGGAGGTTCAGAAACAAAATAACGCGATTCGCCCCCCACATCGGATATCACCATGTCTTGATGACGCTTCTGCTTTTCCCAATAGTCATGCTATGTAAGGGACCTAGACTGTGAATTCAAGTACTGGAAATTAAATTTCTGCTTAGCGGTACTGCTTGCGGGGTGTACCTCGAATGGTATGAGCGACATCTACCTGATGTCCCTGCGATACAATGCATACAACTATACAATCACCAAAGGCGAAGCGCAATCAAGCTCAATGATAGCACAGGCTGTACAGAATGTGACTCAGACAGGAAATGGGACGACCTTTGAAGTACGCGCTGCATACATGGGTATTTGCGTGGGGCAGAGAGACGAGGACCGCATCTGCTCCAGCAGTGCAAAGGCTTTGGCGAATATGATTGGCGCTGAGCGCAGAACCATCCTGGTCGGCAACAACAGTATAACGACGATGCCGGATCCGCTCAATTTGATCATGATTGCGGAAGAGTTTAGGCGGAAGATTGTGTTCGACGGGTTGATGTAAGTCCCGGCGAAATGTGGATTGTGTAGAACGGAGGGACTTATCAATGCGCAGATATATAGCAATTGTCATGTGTCTGATGTGTTTCATCACCCTGTCCACCATGCCAGGGTGGCATGAGGAAGACGACGCCGAAGGATCCGAGAGGCAGGTCAAACCTTTCCCTGCGCGCTCGGTGTCGCACTTCTCTTTGATCACGTCGGTCCTTGGTTTTGGGTTTGGGTTTGTCTCTGTTCTCTGGCAGCACATCAATAGCAGCTCTACGGCGACAATGGCAGAGATTCTGACATATGGGGCTGTGGAGGGTCATGTTGGGAGTGCTGCGATGGCTCTGGGGTGGATTTCAGTATTCGCCGTCGCATTCGTCGCTATCGGCATTGTCATCATGATCATATCGATCTCTTTACTTGTGAGGTTGTTGGAGAAGGACGATGACTCTTCGGCATCGTCCACATCGACCTCGGGATGAGCTGATCCGTCCAAGGTATACTATTTTCCATCAACGATGCAGTGAGAGACATAGGGATATCAGTCAAATGGCATCTCGCCGTGGAATTTGGCATCCAATTTCTGGCATTCAGTCGAACAGTAAACCACTCCATCACACTCGCCACAAGGGAACAGCGGCTTGTCAAGCGACGGAGTGAAATGGCAATATTCACAACCACCTTCCCACTCAACATTAGCCTCTCCATCATCCTCGGGATAGCCGAACATCATCATAGCCTGTTCGATATCCTTCCGCCACTTCACATAGCACTCTCCGGCAATGCTGACCGTGTTCGCATCAGACACTTGAACCGAGCACAGTTCAGATCTGATGCCAATTGACTTGCACCTGGCAGAGACAGCGCGCGCCAGGGCCGGGTTGCCGGTACTCCAGCTGAACGGAACAAATGGCTTCTCGTCGTTCATTAATTGCTCGGGATCTTCGTCGAATTGCGTGACGAATGCCTCCAGTAGTAGGGGGACGATAACTTTGGCTTGCATTGAGATTGAAAGGTCGGAGATCTTGGTTCGGCCTTCGCCGTGGAATTTTCGGCTGTGTGGATTTGCCAGGAAGACCAGTTCGCCGGGAGCATCGGGCAATTCTCTGATGTCGAAATGCCAGTGGTTTGGGGCTCCTCGTGGATCGAGCTTGGGGCGCTGCAGGGCGTTGAAGATCCGCAGCTGGACGGCGGTGTTGCTGGTCATTTTTGTGAAGTTGTAGTTTAAGTGATGCGTTATTTTGTCTCTTTCTGCTTCTTTTCTGCTTCGGGTCTCGTGTAAAATATCGTAAGTCGCGTCGTGAGAGTTCTTTCAGATTTTTGTATCTTTTCGCGACTGCACACGTCTTCACCCGCGTTTGTTGCCCCCACTGTTTTAATTGCGATCTTAACTCCGATGTATTCCGTGGTGGCAGCTATTCTCGTGGAATTCAGATAGATGTTGTCCTTTTGCATACTAAGAGCTGAGATGTGATCAACTGTCCCAGTCAAGCGACGGAATGAAATATTCATGATGCGTGCAGATACTGGTAGCCTCTGCGATCAATTTCTCAAAAGTGACCTCACATGGCTGGAGAATCAAATACATAGCATCTAGTGTGTTTTATAAAAGCACAAATACAGACTATGTTACTCGAGTGCTGCAACGATTCGTTGCAGAGCAACTGACAACAGCTCGTGGCCCTGCGTGACAACGATCCGGAACCAGCCCTTCTTTTCAGACCCGAACAAAAACCCAGTAGCCAGGAATACCTTCTTCTGAAGAAGGCACTGCATCACCTTTTCTTCAATGTCTTCACTCCCAGCCTCGGGGTGAAGCTCACGATATCGCTTGCCAAGATTCATCCACACAAAGAAAGCGGCATTGCATCCAGTTGCATATTCAATACCATGCTGCTTGAGATAACTCGTAGTGTACCCATGGGCTTCGGATAGCTTCTTCTGATTTTGTTGAATATATTGGTTGGTGAAGTCGTAGTCTTCAAGTAGGAGAGAGGTCAGGTGGTCCGTGATTCCCGAAGCTTGGGAATAAAGAGCAGTTCCCTGTAAGGCGCTGTGTACATTGCGATTGGCCTGGGAAATAATGACTCCCAGTCGGATTCCATTCGCGCCGAAATCCTTGCTCATGCCCCACAGGACATGGACAAGACCCGGGTCAATGATACCGGCTGGGTCGATGGACAGGGCAGACTCGAACGGGACAGGTGCGGGATGATCGTCGACTGTATTCTCGAATATTGAGAGAGCATAGATCTCATCGCTGATCAGATGGACTTGGTATTTCTGACAAAGCCGCATAATCTTAATGAGGACTTCTCTGGGATAGCAGCGTCCGAGTGGATTATGGGGATGGCAAAGCATCAAGGCCTTGACTTTCTTTCCAGTCCGCTGTTGAAATTCCAAAATAGCCTCCTCGTACTTGTCCACGCCCTCCAGGCTGAGAGGGTCGTGTTCGTCAAATTTCACGGGCACGACGGGACTACCGGAACGGAGCGAGATATCAGGGATAAACATGCCGTAATACGGTCTGCCCAACAAGATGCCCTCTCCGGGATCTGCGAATGCCCATGCAACATGCTCGATTGCAGGCGAGACGCCATTGGTGGTCATCAGGTGGCTGGGCTCAATGGGTGTGACAGGCTTGAGATGATGATTCAAGAATGAAGCAATGGATTTCTTCAATCTGGATGATCCCGTTCCGCCCTCATTGTATGTGAGGTATTTGGCGGGCAGTTCGAGCTTTTGGTTGAGAAACTTCAATAGTTCGTCATGCATTAATGTGTTCTCTGCCACGCCGACGTTGATGTATCCATTGGGGTTTTTGGCGGGACACCACACATCGCTCATCACATCCCACATGGGATTACCAGCTCCTGCATTGACCACGGCTTGTGCTCGGTTGGAGAGCACTGACTGAGTCATGGCGGTTCAAGGTTTTCACGGGGATCTCCGTCTGGTCAAAAATTCCAATTTCCCAGTATTGAAAGGAATGAATGAAGAGACCTATATAAAACCTGTAACTCTTGAACGCAAGCGCAATTATACTCGGCCAGAGATGCGAAGGAAGCAGAGATGCGATGTGGAGACAGATCTCGTCGGTACGAGCTGACATAAGGACAGCTTCAACATCAATTGATCATTAATCTGAAAGGGCAGAGTAAAGAATACATTGATGTGCAAATTAGAAGTTGGTCTCCAATTCAAGAATGTTTGCAGTAATTGGACAAAATTTAGGTCAACTGTGAAGATCCCCGCATTCTTCAACTTCTGCACGCATTTGACTCAACCTCGAACACCACTCTCCTACCAGTGACTATCGCCAAGCACATACACATACATATAGCTATGGATATCAATATGGAGATGAGACATTTCAAATTCATATTTCTGCAGCTAACAGAACCCAAGACAGGAACCTTGGAACAAAACCAAGTGAACAGAACCAAGCCCAAATCACAATTCCAAACCAATCAAGCCTCACCAAAAGTGACCTTGACGCGATGTCCAAACTCCAGATTCCGAGGCACCAAAGCAACAATGACAGAGTCATTAGCAGCCGCATGGGCCTGCATCCGGGGAATAGACTTGATCTTCACGTCGAGCTTGTGAGATCGGATTTTCACAGGGACGACTTCCCGCTGCATCATGCTGGCATAGTATTTCGCCCTGTTGGTCGCTTCTTCGAAAGCCATGCGTCGAACCTCGTTCTCGACTAGCTTGATAGTGGCTGGAGTGAGATGCCAGTTGACCTCGTGGATTTGGATCATAGGGATCGAGGTTAATCCGTTAGCGAAGATGCGCATCTGCTGAAAGTTGCGGAATGTGACTTGGCACATGAAGATGGCGCGGTAGGTGATTGTTTCCGCGGTGTTGGTTTGCGGGTTGGCGGGGCGGATGAGGGCCCGGCATAGAATTGGCAGGATACTGCATTCGACGATTGGGGAGGCCTGGGTGGGGATATTCTGCTCGTTGGTGATAGTGTGATCTTTGAGGCGTGTTTGCAGGGTATTGCATGCTGCTTCGACCTCGGTGAGGATGCTTGCACGGTCTGTGCCTTCTACGCCTCCGTTGAGGAGGATGGAGCAGAGCTCTGGGATTCGGGTGATCTTGGCTTGGCCATGGAGTACAATCCGAAGAGGAGCCATGGTGGGACAGGTTCTGGGAGAGTGAGGTTGGGAAAGATGGTGGAAGTCAGACGTGAAAGTAAACGAGAGATGAGAGCACGGTGTGTTGATACGCGGGGACTAATCTCCCAGGTGATATTGTGAATATCAAGATGAGATGGAAATCCATGCACTTATTTGGCTTGCCCTCCATAACTAGATTGAGCCTACAAGACTCTCACCTGAACAAGACTAGGAGTATCAATCAAGTCCAATGTTGCATTCCATTGATCTGGACATAAAGACATAACACTAAGGCCAAGTCATCTTAACCGAACATCGGCTCCTGCTTAGCACCCTCAACAGGAGCAAGGTAGCTAGGACGATCCTTCACGTAGAACTCGATATCAATCTTGCCCCGGAGGTTCGCCTCGCCACCGTCCAAGCCTCCGGCCTTGACGACCGTGTTGTCAGGCATGATTTCCAGCTCGGTGTAGAGACTGGAGCCACAGGTCGGGCAGAAGAAGTGCTTGTTGACCTTACCACTGGCGCCGACAGCGTCATAGGCGCTGGGTGTGCCTATGGCTTGTTAGTGGGGACTCTTGCTGAAGAGGTGGGGTCTTACCCTTGGTCACTTTGAAGCTGGAGCGGGGCACGACGGCATTGGAGGTGAAGGCACCGCCGGTCCACTGTCTCTGGTTAAGTTATGCCGGAGTTGAATAATAAAGGAGAATTACCTTTTGGCAGTCGGTGCAGTGGCACAAGGCGGCCAGGTAGCTGTCGGCTGGAGATTGTTAGAAGCTAAGCTTGGCATGCAATTGCAGTTGGATACATACCTTCAATGGCGTAGGTGGTGCCACCACACATGCAGCTTCCGGTGATAGTCATTTTGGATAGTATGATACTTAGAAGTATAGAGTGTAAGATGAGGACCCTTGAGGAATCGAGGACTGGGGATTAAATAGACGCGGGGGAGCTGTCGGCCTTCGGTGTTCCCCACTTCAAACACCGAGTGGCCAGACAATGTCTTTGTGAGAGGGTTCAATGTTACGGTGATCGGTTTGCAGAAGATGGATATTCCTAACCTGCTTTATGTACACAGAAAGCAGAAAAATCAAAACGCCGGGGTTCTAGAACCGAATCAGACTTGGAGCATTCACAGATAAGAAAGGTGGACAAGACGGCACTGGTATATCACGAAATCCATGTGAAAATAAGGGGTCATTGAAGACAGAGACAGAAGGAAATGGGAAAGAATGGATGACCGGGGTATAGAGAAGATACAGACTGGAATCTTGATCGAACTAGAATGGAACGGCTCAAAGCTCACAGGGCAGGAGTTAAAGGAGTAGGGTATTGACAAGAAGTGAGGATGTTCTGGACAGTCTCTGGAAGGGCCCAGTGCTTTACATGGTCGTCATTTTGAAGCCAAATCAGGCTTTGGGTCTTTTATTTGCACCTTCTCCCCCGGTCCCTCCCTCCGGACTCTTGCGCTTCTTGTCTTGTTCGTCGTCCCGGGAAAAGCTCGGGCCACTGGGCACTGCCGGGGTCGGGAAGGTGAGGGGACTGGGCAGCATGTTGGAGTCGGGCCCCGAGCGGCCAAAGCCCCATTCGGGGAAGAAGCTGGAGGGTGAGGGGAGGAGAGCATCGGAGACAAAGCGGCTCGGCAGGGCTGAGATGGGGGTCTCGATATTATTCGAGGCAGTCACGCCCCCGGGATTGCCACTATTGCTGCCGTAGGAATCATTGCGAACTGCGGGAACCGGGGGCGGGGGTCGTGCGAATGGGTTGGGCGGGCCCTGGGCGCCGGCGCTCAGTATTGCGCCGGCCGAAGGCGATGGAGGGGGGAGGACCACGCCCGAGCCACTATTTTCGGCGCTCGTTTTCGCAGGGGTGGAAGTCTTGTTCCCGGCCGAATCACGCGAGGAGTCGGCCGTGGCACTTCCACCGCCATCGGAGTGTTCGCTGGGAATCTGCACCTTCAGTTGAGGTCGCTTGGGTGGTAACGGGCCGCTGTGTGTTCGAGATGCCTTGGATTCTGACTCTGGACGAGGCGCCTCCGTGGCAGCTCGGACGGGGATCGACTGTAGGCCAGGTGACCCTTGGGGTCGTCCTTCGACCTTGAGGGGGTGATTATTGTGTGGCATCTCATACGACGCCCCTGCACCGAAATGACGGGCGAGCACGGATCCTCGGTCATCAATAGGCGTGAAGATACTGCGAGATTTAGACAACGATTTGATCTGGGGTGGCGATTGGCTGTGGTCCGGTTTTAAGCCGGCTGGCTCCTCTTGAGGGTGTTCCGACCCGGGTCGCTCTTGATGACCCTCGGGCGCAAACCCTGGGGGAAGGGAGCCTCTACCATGCTCTTGCATGTACGATTGCGAAACCTGCGGGACTTGAGGGAGGGCGCCAGGCGGCATTCCTACCGGATGGCCGTGCTGCTGGAAATGTTGCTGAGTTTGGTGCTGGGGCTGCATCTGCTGGGGAGGTATTCCATGGTGCATGGGAGGCGTTCCTTGATGATGTCCGGGGGGGTGTCCATAGTGTGCGAATTGACCGGGTCGAGGCTGTTGATTCATGGGGTGAATGTTCGGGTTATACATGGACGGATTTGGCATGTAACCAAAATTGCCATTTTGGGGACCGGGGGGCGGAGGCGGAGGAGGTGTACCGTGTTGCTGGGGACCGAGATTCGAGCTGACGCGACGTATGTGATTCCTCGACGAAGGGCGCGAGGTGCCTTGAGACTGCGGGGTGCCATGTCGTGTGATAGTCATGCCATGATGAATCGGGGGAGACGCGGATGGTGCATGGGTGATGTGCTGGAAGGCGGGCGTATTCTGAAGGTGAGCGGGCAGAGCGGGGTGGTTTTGAGCCTGAACGGCTTGAATTTCCTCGGGGGCTGGTGAAGCCTCGTCGTCGTCGTCATCGTCCTCTCGCTTGTTGGCAAAATCTTCCCGTCCTTTATGCTCGTGAGGCGGCCCAAACTGAACGATCCACATTAGCATTGGCTCGATGGAGGGTCCCCGAGCATGACCTCGGGAACCACGGAGCCATGTTACTCACGTATTGGTAACGACCCAGCGCATCGTGCATGTCGCATGATGAGTACTCGTATAACTTCTTGTTCTGTCCGAAAATAATCACTGCGACGTCCACGGAGCAGAGCACAGCCAGCTCATGAGCCTTCTTGAACAAACCACCCTTGCGCTTCAAAAACGTCCTGCACACGAGCGCTGGTCAGTCGCGGCCCTCACAACGGGCGGAAGATCCACTTACACCGAGCGGTTGCGGTCATCCTTGATGGCCTTGATCTCGATCTTTCTCCGGCCCATGATATACTACGAGCGCACGAAATACGCGCTCCGACGATAACAGGCTTGCGGGGTCGGACTAAGCAGCGGATTGCGCTGAAAATTTACAGGAAGCCCAGGGCGGGAGTTCCTTCAATGTGTCCGGCGACGCGATAGCGATCGTAGACACGGTGTGTAGAGAACCGTTTCAGACGGGGAAACTCAAGTAACAAAGCGTGCAACCATCAGTCGTGTCTTTGGGTGATGGACCCGTCTTGGACTCGGGGGCAGACAAGGCGACCCCAAACAAGCAAAGAAAATAGGACCCCTTGGGGTTCAACGTCGAATGAAACCACAAAAGCGTGAAAGACACGAGTGAACCGATGCAAAGGATGTTGCTAAATTTAGGATCGAGGAGAGGATTTGCAGGGTGGCCGCTGGGTGCTGACTCAGCACTTAAGCGCCGGGGCTATATTTAGCTGCACGTCACATAGTGCTGAGCCTGTCTACAGTACATAAGGGAATATCAGAGTCGAGATCAACCTCACTAGTTCATATGTGCATGTACTCCATATCTCATACTGCACATATGATGGAGTACATATATGGAGCACAGAGGTTCCAAGGTTCTAGGCGTAGGGCTAAGGCCTTGGCCAGTTTAGGTTTAGTGGCATTTAGCATCGCTTTCACGGTTTCTGCAGCTTTCTTTCTCCCCTTGGAACAATGACTATCGATTCATATCAGTCCTTTGCTTTCACGCCAGGATAGCGGATGTTTTGACCTATGGTCATCCATGGATGTTGAGCGCTTGGTTGAATACATATCACACTCTTCACCTCGTGTAAAGAGCATTCCATCTGCCATGGAATATGATGAGGCCATCACATCCATGGATACATCTGGGATAGCTCGAAACTGGGGTATGACTCAGTTCCTATGAAGTACCCGTGGACTCCACAAGAACTATTAAATAGGTAGAGGCAAGAGACAAGAGACATGTCCTCCAGACTGCTGTTTCGTATGTTCGACACAGATCGAGCTAAGGGGCGGCGCCGCAGAATCCCCGCAAATAATCCACCAAACTCGTAAGGCCTCCAATAAACCAGGCCTCAGGCTCGTATCTAGTCATTGAAACTTCAAGGCTGTGATTGGACTGGGCGCCAAATGGCTATGCGGTAACTGCGGGTTCGAACGGCCTCCAATGCCAGGTGGTAGATCAGGGATGTCCAAGACCACAAGACAGACCCAAAACATCATTTGTCTCGGAAAAGGGTTAGCTCTGGATTGGGCCTAACCCAACGTACTTAGTACACAAAATTCTTATTCTTCATGCCTAACATGGGATATCCGAGATGTCGCCGATCTCCCGAATCAGCAGAGCGGGTCACTGCCCAGGTGTCAAGATGCTTGGGCAGACCTAAGGAATCAGGGGAATCAGGGTTGATATGCGTGGAGACCTAAGGTTGAAACCTGTACGGAGTAACTATTGGTCGTGTTGGTAGGTGTAAGGGAATGCGAAACGGAAGATGAAACTATATAGAATGTGTGGATATAGACTCCGCCAGATCAATATATATCTACTGTATCTGCGAGAACCCACGGCCCCGCATGGTGATGCAATGTTAATCACTCGACGTCTGCCCAGTTACCTAGTAGGTAGCTGTCAAAAGGCAATATATCAGAGTGCTATGAAGTATATTTGCCTGCTTGGAAGTACTACTAGTAGTAGATAACTACTATTCTGGAACACACCCGTCCGTTTCAACCATTAGCGCGACACAGCCGTGGGCCTCTGTACTCTCATTTGACACGTTAAATAGGCTAGGGAGATTGGACACGTCGAAGTAAGTCCGGTCAGGCAGCGACCGATATAACAGAACCAAAGATCGGAGATGATGATCGCCGTCATCATCCATTGAGCCTTTACTGTTTTTACCCCTGACCATCTACACCTTTTCCTTCTTCTGGCTTTTGCCTCAGCACAGACTCAATTCTCCCTTTTTTCTGGGTCGATTTTCTGATCTTCTCCAGATCGGTGTTAAAGACTAAACTCACAGATCCTGGAGGACTGAGAGTCAACACCCTGCTGCACGGGGCTAATCGATTAATTGCTGAACAGAAAAAAAAAAAAAAAGCGGACCCCGATCTTCCCCCACAACTCGATTCCTGACGCGCAAAGCTCAGTCGCGGTCGCATTTCCGTTAAAATGTCCTTCTTCTCAAGAGTCTTCAGGGGCAAAGACTCCGGCGTGAAGAAACCGTCCCACCCCACCGTCGTGGACACCTCGCCCGCGAAGCCCAAGTGGACCGATGCCTGGGAGCGGACAGAGGTCGCCCCGGAGGAAGTTCAAGACCTGGTGCGAGGCTGTGTGCATGAACTCAAGGCTCGAGGTATGCATTGATATCTAGACTGGAATCCTGGCGCATCGTCCGGACCGCTGATCATTCGTCCAGCGCTCGACACTCCATTCCTCCTCCTGCCATTCCGCCCGAGCTCCGATCCGAGCGCGGCTCGCACGTTCATTCGCAATTACTTCAATCAGTCGTTCGAGAAGGGGTCGCCCGTGAATGGGGATGTCTTGGGCCAGGAACTCCGACTCACGGAGCCGATGGTGAGATGGGTACGAGTGGGCTAGGGGTCAAGCGCTAACGCCGCTGTAGGTGCTCTGCGGGGTGATGAAATGGTGCTGGAGCAGATTGCCCGGAGGTGTGGTGACCTGGGAGGCATATGAGACCTTCAAGATGGGCGAACATGGTATGTGATGAGTGGGACGCGGGGAAAGCACAGCGTTGATGGATTTCCAGATTCGGACATGGCTCGGGACGCCTTCTCAACCTTCATTCCGATCGGTGGCGACTCCGAAGCCCGAACGAACATCATCATCGACTTCTTCGACCTGCTGGCCGCCATTGCAGCCCACGGCAAGTCCAATGGACTGGGAGGACGCAAGCTGTCCCGATATGCGGGATGGTGGGCCTTTGAGCACGCCGATACAGGCGGTGGCTTTGAAGCTGCCTACAAGAGTTGGGCTGCGTATGAGCCCTCATTTCACCTGCCCCAGAGCGATGCTAATTGATGTACAGGGCCGCCGACGCGACTAGCCATCTGTTCTTCGCCTACCTCCGTTCCTTGACTCCCGACGTCCCGCGCGGCGTGAGCGGTATTTCCTCGCTGCCGATCTCCCTCCAAACTCTCGTCGAAGCAACCGAATACCCCCCGGAGACCCCAACCTTGCTACAGGTCACGACCACGAAGGTGGTAATGATTGTGGAGAATGTCTCGCCAACACCGTTCGCTCTTCTCCGACGCGCCAAGAACTTCGAATACCGCGACGACGACTGGCATTTGCAGGAATTCGCCAACTACGAGGATCCCATCAGCGCATTGACCGACGAATGTCTCCGCGTTCTCAAGTGCATCTCCTCCGCCAACGAGTCCAGCGTGTCGAGCACGAAACAGTCCACCAGCTTGCGGGATGCTTCCTGGTCTCGGTTCGAAGACATTGGATTTGGTGGCTCAATTGAATCCGACGAGGAGGATAAGAAGGAATCGTTGTCTCCACCGTCAAGGAAGAGTGGATCCGCCGGTGGATTGAGCAACGTGCCCAAATCGGGAACTGGGGATCTCGGCCGTCCCACCACTCCCTCGTGGGCAGACTTCATGTCTGCTGGGTTTGCGGACGAGAACGCCCTAAAGACCCATGTGAGCCCTTTGCTTTTGCCTCCGGACAAGGTCCTTCCACCAATCGCAACCACCCGTGGCCAGAGCTCTCAGTCTCACAAGCGCTCATTGGATGATGAGCCCGCTCTTGAGCCCGCCGAGCTGGCCAGCATCAATACTCTGGATATGGATGACTCCTTCTGGTGGGTGTGGATCAGCAGTCTGTCGGCCGACGAGCCTTCTGCTCGCAAGGCAGTGTTCGGTCGATGTGCCCTCCTGGAGACCGTCATCCGGGACACCAAGTGGTTGGTTCTTGAGGAGCAAGTCAAGGGCGCTGCTCCAGAGCCCGAGGCTGGTGCGCAGATCGTCGAGAAGAAGAGATTCTTCAGCTTTGGTAGCCGCAAGGGCAAGCTCAACCGCCGCAAGTCTTCCGCTAAGAAGGTCTCGATTGAAGACACATATAAGAGGCCCAACAACCCGGGCTCCCAGAGCAAGACTAGCATTGGCCCTGACCAGCACAAGCGGATTCAAGCAGCTGCAGCCGCTCTCCAAAAGAAGCACCGCGAGCATGAAGAAGAGGCAAACCAGAACAAGATGGATACCAAGGCGGAGCGTTACTCCAAGACTAATTCCGTCATGACCCTTCAGCCTGCTATTGTGAATGAAGCCTCCCAAGCCATGAAGTGGACCAAGAACTACGACAAGGGTGCTTTCCGGGCCGCCTACCTCAAGGATGAGCGTGCCGGAACCGGTGCGGCGGAGGAAGGGAACGATGCCGAGCATCAGGCAGAGGATGCAGAGAAGCCCAGCACGCCCTCGGTGCCTGCCGCTGAATCTACAAATGACACTCCCGCGCCCCCTCCCAAGGAGACGCCCGCTGCAGCCATTGCGGCCCCTCTTCCACCATCCCCCGAACCGGAGGCCAAGAAGACCGTCAACGTGACCACCCCCGAGGAGGAGAAGGCCGCTAGCAAGCCCGCAACCCCTGACCAGACTACCGAGCGCCGTGACTCCGTCGACGAGACCAAGAAGCTCAAGAAGAAGAACGGCAACTCCACCTTCAAGAGCATGTTCGGCACCAAAAAGAAGCCCGAACAACAACCTCCCATGAAGAACATCGGCACCAAAGAAGTCTCCAGCGTAGCAGCCGCCCGCGCCGCCCTGGAAGCGAAGCACAAAGCAGCCCAAGAATCCACCCCAGTGAAGAAGAAGCCCCTCCCCAAGCACGCCGCCATTGTAATCGAGCCCGTGGCCCAGACTCCCTCCAAGCCCTCCACCCCACAAGCCGAACCGCAGCCCGAGGCGCGCGAACCCGTCCTCGAGCCCCAGACCCCAGCCAAGCCCTCAACCGAAGAGACCGGCCAACCCCCACGAACCAGACGCGCCATCGAATGCGACGCTCTCTCCCGCATCGACACATTGGAGCGCGATGCCGCTGACAAGGAATTCTCCAAATTCGACCAAGGCCCTCTAGCCGACCAGCCTGCCTTCGTGCCTGATTCTCCCGTCCGCGAACCAGAACCCACTGCGCTTCCCCAGACCCCGGTTAAGGGCCATGAGAATGGTCACGGTAATGGTGTTCTGCATGAGGTTTCGCCTGAAACCTCCGACCCCCAGCAGGATCGGTGGAAGGCGATTCGCGAAGCTGCGGCTGAGCGTAGTCGCACTGCGAAGGGGGAAATGCACGAGCCTGAACAGGAGACTGAGCCGGAGACCGAGACTACGACTCGGACCAGCCAGTCTGAGCGTACTGATGAGGGCGAAACCAGTGGTGAAGAGAGTAAGTTTACATGAGTATTGCTTTTTCGAGTTCAAGTACTGACGATGTTCCAGCTATCGAGTCTCGCGTTGCTCGTATCAAGGCCCGCGTTGCTGAATTGACCGGTGCTACTGAAGATGGACATAAGGCCTAGCCTTGTTTTGTTCCCTTATTTTCTCGCTGATTTAATTTCTATTTGTTAATCATATACCCTTCTCCCGACCGATCAAGGTCCCTTGAACACGGTCTGTTTTGTCACCATGACAATCCCCTGCAATGTCCCTTGATGTCTCCGGGTATTTTCACATCCAAACTGTCACTTTGCTCTATTCCCCTCTTGCTAATATTGAATTTTGATCGCTCAATATGACATGCCTTGTACTATCGGAAACCGTAACCTCATCAATTTCAGGCTATAAACGGAGTACTCCGTACATGCCTGGCTACCTAGGTATATAGTAGACTAAGTATTTTAAAGGAAATTTACAATCCCAAAGCCTCCAAAATAGCCTTACCAACACCAGTAGCAGAAGCAGGGTTCTGGCCGGTAATCAGCACAGAGCCAGTAGAAGCCTTGTCGACAACGACCTTCTCGCCCCACGCCTGATCAGCCTTCACATACTTGCCACCCGAGACACGGCCCAGTTCCGTCTCAAGCATGAATGGCATAGCGGAGGAGAGCTGCACGGCGTCTTCCTCCTCGTTCGAGAATCCGGTGACTGTGGCGCCGGAAATCAGAGGCACGCCGGAGGGTGCGGTGGCGTTCAAGAGGACGCAGGGTCCGTGGCAGACGGCCGCGACGGGCTTGTTGGCCGCGGCGAAAGTCTGGATCAGAGCCAGGGAGACGGGGTCGGTGGTGAGATCGAACATGGCTGTTTTAATTAGTTTTGATTTCCTTTATTTTTCTTTAGTTATGATTAAGGGAAACGTACGTCCGTGACCGCCGACGTAGAAGATGGCGTCGAACTCGGCGGCGCGGGGCACAATGTCCGAGAGCTTGTGGGTGTTTGTCCACAGGGCCTTTTGCTCCTTGAGGAAGGTCTGGGAGGTGGCGTCTGACTCGAACATCTTCACGGAGGCCGGGTCCAGGGGGGCTTCGCCGCCCTTGGGGGAGGCAATGGTCAGAGAGACCTTGTTGTGGAGGACTTCATGGGGGTGGGCGAACTCGGGCTGGGGGTTGTTAGGGATGCTGGGTGGACTATGATATTGGGGGATTTACCAGATACCAGCCGGTGGGGTGGCCGGTGTCGCCGAGCTTGTCGTGGGAGGTGAGGACAACGAGAACCTTGGGAGTCATTTTGGGTGTTGGATATAGATGTGTATGAGTATACTACTAGTAATCGACTAGTCTGGGTCCAAGCCCATTCTTATAAAACGCCCCTCGTCGCATGCGGTGAAGCATAGCTCACAGTCTCGTCACTCACCCCACCAAGGTTGCCGCCATTGAGCCAATGAAGAAGCTGAAAAGGAGTGTCTTGGTTCTTCACGCAGATCATACGGGGTGATGTCATGCCGAAGGTCTAAAAGTCTCCGATTAATAAACGTATATACTCGCTGTACTATGTAGGTTATCGTAGGCTCATAGAATATATCGTAGCCGACGGGTGGCTTCGGCCGCGATGAGGGCACTGATGGCCCCGATGAAAAGGCAGATTGCAATGGCATTGGGACGATCCTTGTCAAGGTTCATCCATTGCGCGTCTTTATTTTTGTCCGACGGCTCGGCGCCGGGTTCAAGGATGCTGAAAACAATCCAACTGATGAACGTGCCCACGAATTGGGGGAGGGTCGTGTAGACATTCAGTACACCTAGATAGATGCCGGCCAATTCGCCTGTGGAAGGGATGTTAGAGGAAGGATCTTCCTCGTCGGTGTCACTGTCGAAAGAGTCATGGTGGTTGAGGCGGAGGACATCGAGTTCGGTGTCAGCGGCGTTGTTGCGCAGACTGGCAGAGGTGATCATGGTAACACCGGATCGTGAAGCCGGGACGACGGGCGAATAACCGCCCGTGGTCAGCTTGTTGATTTCCACGCCCATGAAAGCGAACGGTGCCCAGCCACTGATGGCCCAGGGGATACCGCAGACGGCGACGAGGAAGGTCGCGAAGGCGCGGGAGTGGGCCAGCGGCGCGAAGATCATTGTGGCCGCGAACATGATCTGAGAAATGAGCCAGGCGGTTTGGAGATCCGGGCGCACAGAGGTGACGGCCTTGAGAACGGCTGCTACGCCGGGTGGAGGACGAGGGGTGAAGCGGGTTCGCTTGGAATCCGGCGGCTGGATGCAGAATGGTAGGAGCACGGAGCTGAGGAATGTGATGGAGGAGAAGACGGTTAACGACAGACTTCCCACGCGACCAACCTCGCCGAGCATGTCTGTCGCTTTCGCCATGTCGTCTTTAGGAACTTCGTAGCGGAAGTAGGTCTCACCGACCCAGGTCGTACTGTAGAACAGGAAAGGGAACCAGCCTGTAGTTATTAGCGTTTAGTTCCGGATAGTCCAACACATTGAGCATACCAATCCAGGCCCAGAATTGGGCCCAGCAAATAGCCTGAATGCGAGGTGGCAGCTCGAAAGTAGTTTTGAACAGCTGAGAAAGGACCTGGATTGCACCAGCACCACCATCGTCCCTTTACCATGTTAGCTTGGACCATCGGCTTCATTGCGATGCTCACTAACCTCGCTGTGATAAGAACGCGCTCCTTCACGGAGTACGAGGTGATCGCCACTGCCAGCACTAATGAGAAGGCAGCGATGACAGTCATCTGCTTGAACTGGGTGTCTCCAATGAAGGTGCCAAATATACTGACGGTGTCAATGGCACCCACCACATAGGCAAAGAGCTGGCCGATGGCGCACATTCTCCCAGCTATAGATCATTAGCACATGTTTTAGACTGAGACATGGGGAAGAACCATACCCCATGCGGATCCAGCCTGCTGCGAAGGAATGGGTAGCGTATCCACAATCAGACTGCGACAGCATGCTTGCACTAAAAGAGTGTAAGTGAACTAGATCGAGATCCAATCATCCACATCCACATACCAACATTGATCGAGAAATCTACAGCATAGATACTCAAAACCGCGAGCGCAATCGTGCCATTCTTCGCCTGCGCAAGCGTTAGTATTCCTTCCAAAGTTCCGAGTAAAAAGAACATCCTACCTTTTCAGGGTCTTTCACAAACAGCCCGACGATCTCCGCCGTCCACCCCAGCACCAACAGACAGAAGGCAACAACAAACGACCCAAAGATCATAAAGGGTCTCCTCCGACCCCATTTCGACCGCGACCGATCAGCAATAACACCAATCAACGGCTGGATAATCAAGCCAGACAGAGGGCCAGCAATCCACACGAGCGAAGTTTTGGATTTCGTCAACCCCAGCTGAAGCAGATACGGCGTACAATCTACCCAGTATTAGCAACGAAGTGTGACCATTTCTCTTCCACGCCCTTACATGTCATTTCCGTGCCCCATGTAAACCTAAGCACCGGTCAGCGACATTAGACACGATATGCACGGAGTACGCACTGCAGTCCGACCAAACTGAGCGTCAACAGCGCCATGCGGGTCGACTCATTCCGACCCTTGATGGAAGGCGTCCCTGCCCACCTCGCACCCGGCATCCTGTACAATCATGCGTCGTCGAATAAGGGGTTCCGAGTATGCCGGGGAAAGTGATCCGGTGTGGGTTGGGAAAACGGCCCGTTCAGGGTTTCGGGGAATTGTGTCGCGTGCTCTGCACGGGGGCCGATTCGGAGGATTCCGTGGGGGTGCGCGGGTTCGGATCGGGTCGCGAAAGTACTAGTTGATTGATGTTGGAGTTGGAGTTGGACTTGGTCGTCAATTGTCTATTCTGGAGAAATACAAAGGCAAGAAGGAACCAGAGAGAGAAGTCCGAAGGAAATCCACTGGCCTGAGCGCCATGCGGGACCCCCGTATCGATTTATTAAAAGACCCATTCAGCTGCCGATCCGGCACTCTGACAGGCTACTTGGTCTTTCTAGGGTCTTTTTTTCGCCTGGGAATGTCACTGTTTGCAGAGCTCCAGAGCTCAGGAGAGTCAGGGACCATGACATAAGCATTCCAAATATAGAACTGACAGTTGACCAGTTGGCAAGCACAACAATAACTTACTATGACTACTATTTACTACGAATATCAATCCTAATAGCAGAGTACTGATATGATCTCAGATAATAACATAGTATCTTTCATTGCGTCGCCTGAGTTAAAAGCACAATATGACGCGACTCCTGATCCAACAGAAATCCAGCAAAAAAAGAGATTTTAATTTCTTCGTATCCCATCCACTTCCCATAATCGTCGTAAATAGCTATACGCTGAGGGTTCACAGCCGGTTGGGGGCCGAGGTCGTGACGGGCCACTGGTAGCCGGCGGCGTCACTGAACTTGTAGCCGTACGAGGCGGTGAAGTCATCGAGGACAGCGGGGCCACGGGAGCCTAGAAAGAATTAGTAAAAGCCATATCAAAAGTGAGAAGGTAACATACCGTAGGGGTATTCCATGGGGATGATCTCCTTGTTATCATCGAGGTAGTGGAGGAGGGGAGTGAAGATGCGCCAGCTGGCATCCAACTCGTCGTCACGGACAAAGTTGGAGTGGTCGCCCTTGAAGGCGTCGAGGATCAGAGACTCGTAGGCCTCGGGGATCTTGAGGTCGGAGAAGCGGCGGCGGTAGGTGAGGTCCAGCTCGGTAACCACCGTCTGCATGGAGAGACCGGGCAACTTGGAGTTCATCTTGATGTAGACGGACTCGTTGGGCTGGACACGGATGACAAGCTCGTTGCGGGGAATGTCCTTGAAGATACCGGAGGTGACGTCCTTGAACTGGATGCGGACCTCGGTCTTCTGCTCGTTCAGAGCCTTACCGGCCTTGAGGATGAAGGGAACACCGTCCCAGCGCTCGTTCTTAATGTAGGCCACCAGCGCGCAGAAGGTGGGGCAGCGGGACTCCTTGGGCACGGTGTCGTCCTCCAGGTAGCCGGGCTTGCTGCCGTCGAGGGAGCGGCCGTACTGGCCGATGATGACGTTCTTGGGCTCGATGGCACCCATGGCGCGGAGAACACGGACCTTCTCGTCGCGAATGTCCTCGGAGGAGAAGGAGATGGGGCGCTCCATGGCGAGCAGTGTGAGGACCTGGAGAAGGTCTTCAAAATGTCAGAATTAGGTCTTCACGATGGGATTGGAGATACGTACGGTTCTGCATGACATCACGGATGATGCCGAACTCATCGAAGTAACCACCACGACCCTCGGTGCCGAAGGGCTCCTTGAATGTGATCTGCCGGGAATATTAGCGCTCATTCATACTCAGGTATCAAGAACACTGCCATACCTGAACGTTGTCGATGTGGTGACGGTTCCATGTAGCGTTGAAGAACTCGTTGCCGAATCGCAGAATCAAAATGTTCTTAACCATCTCCTTACCGAGGTAGTGATCGATACGGAAGATCTCCTCCTCCTTCCAGTTGGGGTCCAGAGCCTTCTGCAGGTCGCGCGAGCTCTGAAGGTCCTTACCGAAGGGCTTCTCGACCTATCGCCAGCGTATTAGCACCGCCCCGCGTCCAACCATCATCTCCACTCACAATAATACGGGCAAGACCGCTCTTGGGGTAGCAGTTGCGCTTCAACTGCTCGGAGACGGTAATGAAAACACTGGGGGGCAGAGCCATGTAGAAGACACGGTTCTGCTCCTTTCCTTGGCGACCCTGCTCAATGCTCTCGAGGTGCTTGTTGAGGTTGATGAAGGAGTCATCCTCGTCGTATTGGCCGGAAACGTAGGTGCACATCTTGCAGAATTGGTCTAATTGCTCCTCAATCTCCTTTGTAGGGACCTTGATGTAAGAGCGAACGCGCTTCAGGTATTCCTCGTGGTCCATCTTTGTCCGCGCATATCCGACGATCTGAATGTCCTTGGGGAGGAACTTGTTACGGAACTGGAGGGTCTGGTCAGTCGATTGCACCGGGCTGCGTCGGATTCACACCTACAAGACCGAATAGTGCAGGGAACTGCCGAATGGTTAGTACGAGTCATCGGCATTCGGGGAGGGGGCACGAACAGTCTTCTTCTTGGCCAGGTCGCCGGAGGCGCCTAGTACCACGATGATGGTATCATCCTTAAGTTCGATGGTGCTGAATGCAATATCCATTGTCAGTTCGAGTTCACAGAATTTGCGTTCGGCGCGGGCAATGGAGGGGCTGAGAGGGGGAGCTCGGTCTCTTTCTCTCTCTCTGTCTTTCTCTCTCGGGGGCAGCCAGGACAGATGGCTGCAATATAATCGAGGAAATTGATGACAGTCACGATCACAAAGATGCAGAATTGGGACACGTTGAGGTTGGGAAGATCCGGCTATCCGCCGGAGGGGGGAGTGATGTCACCAAGCCAGGGGAAGCAACTTACCCTGCGTTACCGCGCTCGTCGTTCTGGGTGATCACGTTAGACATCTTGCGCTGTACAGGAAAATGGGAAGAGGAAAGAGAAATGTTGAACAGGATCCGCGGCGGAGTAAGTACTTTAACACTCACAGCTCTGGTGGTGGGGCTTATTGTATGTATTTTATTTCATGACTTCAAGGTATTCGTGATGACGATACCTCGGTTTTATTGGATTTCTTGTCAATGTCTTATATCCTCTAACCCCGAGCCTGTGCTTCAAGCAGGTCCTTTCCTCCCAGTGACCCCTTGTTTCCGCTGATTCGTGACTCTACAGACACATCGGAGTCTTGCCAGGGATGTTCGGTTCGGGGCTTATGCGAGTGCCAGTCCACAGTCTGTCCTTCCATGATTTTGTCGGAAAAACTGGCAGGTCATCTGATAAGACGGACTCTCACTTATAGGTGCGGACCACATTGCCCCAAACAGGCTGAATTGGGGTGGACCCTACGTAGTTAAGGTATCTCGTACATACATAGAACCTCAAGCTATGCGGTCAGCTTGTACTCCGTACACAGATACAGTACGGAGTATTGAGAGTGGAGCTACTACGTCGGCGTGAAGGTTGCAGAGAGGTGATATCTCCACTACTAGTACGGTTCTCAACTTAAGAAGCATCACATCCACGCGGAAGCCGACCCGAATGTATCTGTAGGTCCAGCAAAAATACCGAGTCCTTGCCGTACGGGCATACGAGCACGCAAGTCGATAAGAGTCTCGGTGACCCAAATCGTGGGGAGCCCTAGGATCGGCAACTCTCATACCACCTGCTAGGTCCGGATTTTGTTTTCCCGAACGCGGAGCATATTAACCGTCGAGTGCTACCTTCATTAACCACCTTTTGCGGATTCGGTCTCGTACGAGTCCGCTTGGGAATTTCTCCGAGCACCTAGTATTGCCGTACTCGCCGTACCGGTCTTAAATGTAATCATCCCGACTGGTGGGGCTGGAGGAGGAACTTCTAGATTTCCCAATGGGTGGTCTCGGTCTGAACTACACCGGAGGAGACGGACTATGTCATCGGTACTGGGAGATAGACTCAAGTCATGGAGGGATGGGTGGGCGCAATTGAGCCCTGGAGGCAGGTGAAGAGGCCAAGGGACTGCACAATGGCTGAGACCTGAAAAAGAGGCCAGCAACAAGGCCAAATGCCGAGTGTCATTGCACGTTTCTTTTTCCAGACCAGATGGACCCTTGTCGTCATCGCTCCAAGGGCCGCCAACGTTTGTCAGCTAAAAAAACTGCATCGGAGGCCTGTCGCCCGGAAAGATAAAGATGGGATCGACCTGCGGGGTCCCGTGATGAGAGGGTCCCGTGATGGCAAAGTCACATGACACAGAAAGGACCATTCTGATTATGTAACAAAGATTGGATTATCTAAGATGGACCAGCCACATCACGGGACTGCAATGGCCCTAAATCAGTTAGGGCCTGGCCGAATTCCCGAATGTGCGTTCGCTAGACAGCCCTTCGGATTTCGACTCTACACGCCTAACGACCATCGACAATCGGGACCGGGACATCCTTCGACTTTCTTTCCTTGCCCGATCACAGAAAAGCCGACAAAATGCCTTCCGAACAAGGACACCGCCGTGAGTGAATCCCCCTTGGACTTCGCCATCGATCGATTTGGCGGTCTCGAATCCGTCAAAGGCGCATCGGGAGAGCCCATGTGTGCGATCTTTAAATGACAATTATGCTAACCAAATTTCTGTTCTAGTCTACGTCAAGTAAGTTACCATCGCACATCCACATTCGCATTCGAGACCCCGGTTGGAAAATAGAGGGACACATTGGAGGACTCGACCCAACGCCACTCGAACCGATGAGAACAGAGAGTTAATACGAACTTCACAGGGGACGTCACCTCAGCTACCAGCGTAGCAAGCACGCCCTTACCCCCAACACCAGGTATCTATACCCTGCGCACAAACGCGATAACGAACGGAATCTGATATGTGGAATACAGCTTGGTCAAGATCGAGGGTGTTGATGACACCAAGTCCGCCAACTTCTACCTTGGCAAGAAGGTCGCTTTCGTCTACCGTGCCAAGCGTGAGGTCCGCGGCTCCAACATTCGCGTGATCTGGGGCAAGGTCACCCGGCCACACGGTACGTGCCCAAACCCGAAAGGCTCCCAGGGCTGCGACCAGCACCGCAGTTCGCAGGAGCCGCCATTACGAACCATCCACTAATATATCTCCCAGGCAACTCCGGTGTTGTGCGCGCCAAGTTCCGCAACAACCTCCCCCCCAAGTCCCTCGGCGCTACCGTCCGCGTTATGCTCTACCCCTCCAACATCTAAACGGCTTCTCTGTGTTGTTTTTAGTGGGCGATTCCCTTCTTCGCGCAGACGGTCGGTCAGGCAAGGAAAAGTCGACGGAACGAGCCGATGTTGATTTGACGTGATGGAGTTGGCGGGTTGATAACGTTCTATTCGTGGGAGAAGGAAGGGTCCCCGAGCCCTACGAATCAAAATTTTTACACTTTCATTGCTGTGTTGGCCCCGAGGCACTGGGAACGAGCCCCGTCTCGATATTTCTCCTTGTTCTACAATTCGCGAGCATGATGTGTCTGGTCGCGCAGCGTCACCTTTTCCCACTTCGTATCTGACGCTAATACGCACCAAATTCCATACCATTTCAAATTCCAGCACGGTCAATCGTTCCGCTTCCTGTCAGCCTTCGTCTGTTGTTAAGACAAAATTGCATTTTTTGCTCTGGCTCCTCTTCACCACAGCATGCTTGTTTTCACCATCCATTTCGTCACTGTAAGCTGTCATACAAATCAATCAGCTATAGCTCTGGCGCAGATGGGTCCCTGGCTACGTAGCGACTAGATTCCCCAGACTGTGTGGGCCCGCACCCCCAACTAGACTCAAAAGCCCGCGGGCTTGTGGACTCTGAACTTCCTGAACTTTACTGCACACATTGGTTTCCAAGGCTGATTCCCAATGACTGTCAACGAATCCCCTGGCCCTAGTTAGAAGTATAATCGAGTAGTAGTCTCCAGGCATACAGCATGTTGGATAGTCCCCCCGGTGGGCGTTCATGTCGGCGCCTTGGTCTAGCAGCATTCGGACTATCTCTTGATGGCCCTGTGCTGATGCTGCTGTAAAGGGATTGCCATGGATTCCACCCTGCACATTGACTGGACTTGGCAGAGTGGAAGACCTATACTCACATGGTAGAAGTTTCCTTAAGATGGATTCGAGTCTTAAAAGGGATGCATAATATATAGCTGATCCCAAACATTCGAGGCGTCTTTGGAGATTGAGTCGACCCGTCGATGGATATTCAAAGTCATGTAACCTGCAAGGCCAGGAAAGAATTTGATCCCTCTTGGAAAAGTCTCAGTAGTAGCAGCATCTCGGATGCTCCATCCTCTCCAGATGCCCGATAATATCCTCTCCTGAATCTCACGATGTCTCGATTTCCGACTCTGAAGCCTCGTGTCATTTTCGAGCTAATGAGAGACAAAGTCAAATATGTCTTGGTTGATTCCTGGATTTGCCATCCGTATGTCGTTGTTAGAGGAGGGGTCCAGTGAGCGGCGGATATCAAGGCTATCGCGGCTGGTTATCAAGAGATGAACACCGGGTAAGCGCCAATCCCGTATCATTTGTATCACTCGGAGAACATCTTCTCTGGATGTATCTTGAGGGCATTCATCCAATGCATCGAGAAAGACATAGCAGTCTTGAAAATGACCAAGGAAATCTTGAAGAGTCCGAAGTAGCATTTCCTGAGAAGGAGTGGATGGGTTGGTCAAGACGCAGAGCTTCTCTAGTTCGCTTTCACCGTCTTGAAATAGAACTGACAGCTGTAGCAGCAACGAGCATAACATCCCGTGAGCATCTTGCTTCGAGTTGTCGCTGAAAGAAAAATAGTAGAATGCAATTCCGACTCCGCTTTTATGCAGCGTCTCCGCGAAATGTACTCTGAATTGCAGCTGCACAGAGAACGGATTTCCCGCACCCCGCGAACCCATTCAGCCAGAGGAACGAGCTTGACTCTACTAGCCAGTTCGCAAACTGAGGACTGTCGGTCAACCAAAGTCCGGTGTTTGGGTGGTGTTTTGGATACACGGCGTTGTGGTTGACAGATGCATCAGGCTCCTGGAGCCATGCACGAATAGCGAAAGATGTTTGACTTGAGTGTGTTCGCTCGAGAAGGGATCGGACTGCCGAAACCCCGTCCTCGATCCGATTGTTGCTTTTGAGCTGCAGTATGTCGAGTGCAAATGATACACTGTCACGGGTATGGCTGGCATCCTCTTCGATCTTCTGCAGCGTGCTCTTTCGGAATGGATAGGAGACGCGGCGTCCGGCAAATTGGATACGACTTTTCAAGCAGAGATTCGGTTCGGCACGGAACTTTTCGCACTCAGTCTGGACTCTGGAGCTCCTCAATAACATCTAAGCATCTCTGGGTCTCTTTGCCGACTTTATCGAGTAGCTTTTCTGCATCGGGCTGAGACTGGCGTTACTGGACTGCGGTCTCCAGAAGCCGGAAACTGGCTTCAAGGCTCTCCATGTTTTGAGTAATCTTTGCAATATCGGCATCTTGGTCTTTGTAAGTCGAATAAAACTCAACCAAGGAGTGCGTGACTTCGATCCCAAGAGAGAGGAATCCGGCGACGCCAGCGGCAATCGAGAGCGGGTCACTCATGATAGCGAGTTGCCAGTTGAATGGGATGGCCTGTTTTTGGAAGCTATAGGCTTTTCTCCGATGAGTAGATCTTCCTTTTTTGTCTTTTCAAGACTGAATAAGAGAAGAAATGTTCAGCAGAGGGTGGAAGAGAGGTCACTGGCAAGATGGGGAAACAACAATCCCACCCCACCGGCCAGCTGGACAGCGGAGAACGAGATGTCTGATGCAGCGGGCAGTCACAGTTAGCGCCGAAAGACATCCTCTAACCAATACAAGATTGGTAGAGACAGGGGGGTTTGGGAACAGATTACTAGGTAGTCTGTCTTGGCAGCGATGAACGAGACCCAGCCAATCGAAGAGTGTGTACTTTTTGTGCTCTGATACAAGTTAGCGTATGCCTTTGTAAAGGCTAGTAGATCGCAGACGATGGTAAGTTTCGTATTCATCGTTCTTCCACAGGATCACAGTCCTGCTTGGTTTATATTGGTTTATTATAGCATAAGCTCACGTTCACCGACCCGGTCCTTGGGAATTAAATGAAAAGAAAAGAGGAAACCCCAGAAAGAATAATTCACCAGATATGCGCCAAATATCGCCAAATATACACTGAGGAAATGCAGCCTATCCTATCGACTCCACTGTATACGAAATTCGCATATCACCACTCATAGATCATCCCAAAACAGACCTGGTATCTCCAAACCAAACTCCCATTGAATCATAAATATTACACGACAGTCTCCCGATGCACCGACTGCCTGTGTGCCTTCATATTCTCCTTGCGATTGGAAGTCCGGTCGCAGAACGGATGGGGACACTTGAACGCCTTGGGGTTGAGGTGCTGAGTCTGGATGTGCCGCTTCAAGACGCCCTTGCGAGAAAAGAAGCGGTCGTAGGTACAGCCCTCGATATCGCATCGATAGGTCCCGTAGTCTTTGTTCTCACTAGCGGGTATACAGTTAGCACGTGGTGGATCGGAGTCTGCGAAGCATAGGACTAACCGCTTTTTGCTTGCAGGGCCACGAGGTCGACATGGTCCTCTCAGTTGGGTGGGTACTTCTCTCGCCTTGGGGACGAGAACATCCTGTGTCTCGGGGGCGGATGAGGGTAGCGGCACCGACGGAGCCCACGGGCTGGAGCCCGGGTCGCACATGCTTGCGGGAGTGAGGGCGCCATGATCCTGATCCGAGAAGGGGCTTGGAAACTCGTCTTCGGTGGATCTCTCGACTGGTTTCGGGTTCAGGAAGGTCGAGGTAGGCACCGGTGAGGCCGTTGCATTGGTCCAAGGACTGCGACATCTTGGATCGTACTGGTTGGACGACACCGCTGGCATGCCGGCTGAGGTTGGAGCCAGATGGTTCTGGTCGATGTAGCCTCTGAGAGACCTCGAGTCCAGATAGCAGTCGGAAGAAGCAGGCGAGGGGGCAGGCGACAACATGCGCTCAAACCCGGCCGGCTGTAGCTCATAGTTGTATGAGGGGTTCCTTGCGGGTCGCAAGGGTGCGGTGACGGCTAGATCAGGTAGAGGCATGGGGAAGGCCTGGGACGCTTCCCAATACTTCTCTTCAGCGGGAGGCCACTGATACATGGGTTCAACGTTTGGGGGGTTTCTCCACTCCATGGTGACCGGTGCTCATGCACTAGGATGAAATGAGTGGCCAGAGGATGGTTGATGGGAGAATGATATGGAGGGGCGTCGGTCATGCAGAGAAATTAATTTTCGGGCTAACCTGGGCTCAAGGGTATTTATGGCGAGAAGAGGGCCGTGACAATAATGACTCGTTAGGAAAGACCAAAGATAGAGCACAAATGTACCTAACGAATGTGTCGACGCCGATGCCCTGAGATGTCACCAGTCCTATTTGGGATCTAGTACAATCGTAGGGTCTTCTCCACTTTATCACATATTCCGTTGACCACCAGAACAGCAAGAAGTGCGAGCAAATCACAGTCGCAACCGCCGAGTGGGGGGTTTGGACGGATGGCAGGACCCCTGACTTAGCGAACTTGGCTGCAGAGACTTCGTAATCCATATCCTTTCCGTGCCCCGTCTGCTCGAGCCAGAATTGGAAGTTAACGGCGTGGGGAGTGTCATTTCTGGTCATTACAAGTATTGACTAGTGAGGGCATTGAACAAGTAGGTATTGACATCTAAGGAATGACCACACGGAGTGATCGACGTGGATGTGAGCTCGTCCATGTGGAATTTTGGCATTCTACTCAGTGGCTCGTGGGCACGGATGTAATTCAGACTCAGATGTGTTATATCCCAGGGTGAACCGTCGAAGCGATCGAAGTTTCTAAATTCCATCGCCATGGACCTGGGACATTAGCCCCTGTTCGATGAACCGAGAGATCGGGGGTTTACGCGACATCGTGGGAAGTCTGATAGATACCGTTACTATAAATCAACATCGTCAAGCCCGTAAACCAATCCCGCCGCATGGACCTGGGGGTGGAAATTACTTCCCACGCAATGCCACGGACGTATGCCGCATCTCCCCAGATGAATCGGATGGGTCATGAAGGCGTGGAGCCGCTAGGCTCATGGCAAACCACCATTCAGCGCCCGTGGTGTTTCTTTAGTGTCGTTTTCCCGCCCCTTGACAAATACCAACTTTACCGCATGTTGGCCCCCTGCCTTTAGTGTCTGGGGCTTTTGGTTTTAATTTAATTCCCCTGCTGCAGCATCTCGTAATTGTGAGCCAATAGGAGTCGACAAAGGAAGAAAAAGAAAGGAAAAGACACCTCAGCCGTGTTATGAAATTGCAAATGTCCAGGGATCCGAGGGTTGCATTGCGTCGAACGGCCTGCATTCAACACCCTGGGGGCCGATGGCCATGGGTGGTGTACTACTGTAAATAACTTGACATTTTTTTAGTGGTCATAATCCTTGTGAGGAATGATAAAGAAAAGATGATTTCCCTGGTCCTGCGGTGATCAGCCCCATCGGGGATCTATAGTTTCCACATGGCGACCATCCGAATGACGAGTACAGTATGGAGTTCCCCATACGGGGTCACCTCTGACGATCCTCAACCGAATATTCCTGAACCGTGGCAGATCGTCGAAATACGATGTACTAATCCAACGGTTAGAGCAGGGTCGATCATGGCCCGTGGATATGTGACGTGTGCGGGAAACCCGGGCGAAGCGCGTGTATGCAAGTCAAGATTAGGTAGTTCAGCCGCACAAAAACCAACCTTGGAAGAACTGGGGGCCTGAGCCCTCATCCCCCCATCAGTCAACGCCATCCATGGATAATACCATCCATGACAAAATATCACAATTCTAGGCGTGCGCGATTATTCTTCACTTCTAGAGAATACTTCCGGGCTAGAATTTTGACCGTTATTGGTAAACGTATTTGTCGATCTGAGGCTGAACTCTGGTTCTTTATCATTGGAGGAAAGGGGTGGAGAAGTGCCTATCTGCGACGAAGCTAAGCCTACTTGGAAGAGGCTTGGTAGGAAAGCAATCGCTTGAACTTTGCTACACAGCCTGATAAGGTTCTGATGTCATGCGACAGCTCGGGACTAGACTCACGAACCTCAGAGCATGCAACTGCGTATTCACCATGTCCGCTCACATGAGGGTACCATATAAGCTAGGGGGGAGAACGTGTACTATAAGCGGTGTTTGCACAAAGTACGACAGCCACGAGAGAACACGCAGAAGGAAGCAAGGAACTACGAATTTGCACCAAGTCCAGGCTCGAAGAAAGCATCTCGCACGATCGGACCCGAAAGAGAATGATGCAGATTTCTGGGCATTCGTCAGGTCCGAACAGAAAGGTGTCAGTTGCACTACCCACCTACTAGTATGTAGGTATGTCCAGAACAGCGTCCACGGTAGGATCTCGGGAGTTGAAGGGATTTCCGGGAGGGATAGTGGGGCCGACGCGCTGTGGGGCGAATCAGCGAGGGCCCCCGGGGCAGTCCCAACCCAATTCATCCCGAGGCGCTGGTACAACGGGAGTGCCATGTTTCTGGAACGAACCTTCAAGCATGATATAGATCTTATTTTAACGATTTGAATGACTTCAAGTACTCCATGCTGTTGGTGAAGCCGGCTCCCAGGAGAAGATACGAGCCACGGCCTCCACAGCGGTAAAGATGCAAGCGCTCAGGCCCAGACTGGTCCGAACTTTACCTTTACTCCCGGCCGGGTCATTGTAATTCAAAACCAATGAATGAATCAAGAATGAAGAGCATGGACACCTCAGCCATCTACTATGGGGTAGTTGCACCGCACTAGAGCGGGGAAGCAGACTGCTTTTCCGCAGCGAGGTTCGTAATTTTACACATCTCCATGCAAGTCCATAGCCACTGTCTATCTGGAATGCCGCGGAGACATGCTGGCTAGACATATGACCTGTGAGATAAGGAAGGGACCGCATACCGAATGCGGTTTGAGGTGCAGCTGGCAGTCGGAATAGCGAGGATGGTTGGCTTGGAAAATGTTTGTAGGGTCAAATGGGGGAAAGGGGTAAATATCAAATTGAACAAGCCAATCACAGACGCATTCCTTGAGGGAGTAGATGACCCAAATGCAACGGGACAATTTCAAAATGCGTCATCTCCTTGGAGGCAGAGAAATTACCTCATCCTCTATGCACCATCAAACACCAAGAGACTTTGAACACTGACAGCCCCAAATCCACACCGATGCAGAAGTTTCCGGCCAGCATGAAGAGGAAATTCAGCCACAACCAAGACACTGACATCTTGAATACAGACATGGGCTTTCTCCAAGAGCCGGAGCATTGCACAGATTGTCCTTCCTGACGCAAAGACATCGTCAACCATCACCACCGAAGCCCCCCTGGGAATCGCGTTTCGTTCCAGCTCAATCTTGCTTTCCGTTGATTGAAGCGATTCCGAGATGTGAGAAGCAACTTTGGAAACGCTATATGTCGGTGGTGGTAGTTTGCCAGCATTTCGAACCAACACCACTGGTGTATCGGTGATCAACGCTAGGGGCGAGGCAAATACAAATCCGCCGGCCTCGCAAGATACTATGACATTGACTGGGGCCTTTTGAATGAAGTGATCTCTCAGCAAAGATACACAATGGGCAAGCCCAGAGGGTTGTTGAAGCAAGCTGAGCACATGCCGGAAATTGATGCCTCGAGATGGAAAGTTGGGTACTACCCGGACCATGTCAGCTAGCTTCTGAAGGCGGTTATCGAGAAAAGGGGGCAGGAATTGGCTCGCAAATTGCTCAACTGCCTCGCTTCCCGTCATGTCATTATCGAAGACTAAAGCTGGGCTGTAGTCCAATTCAGTCACGCTGGAAACCTCATGGTCCTGAAGAGTTTCATTGTCATTAACTCCCTTTCGAGCTTGTTTTGTCGCTTCACTGGCTCGGACATGAATGTCAGCCAGTTTCGTGTCTGGCACTAGATGCGAGAGGGATGCGACCGGGGCTTTGTCCCGCATTCCAGTGATGAAAAGCACGTCGACATCAAGATTATCTTTGACCACATCGACAAATTGCTCTTCCAGCAATCGAGGTCTCTGCTCCAACTGCTTCTGGAAAAATGAACCAATCGCAGCCCGATGTTGCTCCTTGTAGGGCCGATCATTAAGCAAACGGGCCGCGTCCGCACCAGTAGCGGTCGCATAGGCCATCTTCGTCGCAGTGCTGATGCTCACAACGCGAGCCGTAAGGGGCTTCTGCCTGCGCGCACGTAACACAGAAGCCCAAATAGGAGCGCAGTAGTCTTTGCCAGCGCAACTATCACCAGAAACAAGGAAAGTAACTCTTTGTCTGTTGCATTTTGTCGATCTCGGAATCGGGCAGGTAAATGCGAGAACGTTGTGCGGATCTGCCCTGTGTCTTATACCGACAAGGCGTTCTGCATTTGGCCCGAACGCATTGGCTACCAGTGCTGCATCTCGGGGGTCTGGCCCAAGATCTGCATTGTATACCCCACAATCCAGTTGCAGTAGATCATTGGCTACTTTGTACACCCAGTCGATGGCTGCTCGGGCAACTTGGGTATCATCGTCATTTCGACGCCAGACCCCAGTGATCACGCAGGCATATTCCCAGTCGCGACAACCAAAAGCTGTGGCATTGAACGCAACTTCGCGAACTGCACCGCCTCCATGTAATAAATGGAAGTAGCAGAAACTCGTTGGGCGACTCTCGAGAGCGGATACCAGAATGGAGGTCATTGGTGATCCGAGATCTTTCAGGAATAAACACCGTTTGAATGAAGATGTTTTGGCAGCGTCATGACCGCCATGCATGAGCGACATGTGCATTTCAGCTTCAAAGAGTTCAACGCCATTCATTGTTCTGATCTCACTTCCCTGTCCCAGAATTGGATCGAGATTTGGCAGGTTGAGCATCGGCATTTCCTGACCTCTGGAGATGAATGATTCAAGTCTTGTTACCCCGAGGTGTAATTGATCATTATCACAGTACAGGTAAGCATCAACGGAACAGTTGCGAGGCAAATTACTTCCAGTGAGCCGTCCAATCTGATCCAGTTTGACATCGGCTGTGGATTTGTCTGGGAGAGGAATAACCCAATTTTGAACCGAGTAATTTCGGACTTTGGTGGCCTTGAAAACAACGTTTGCCACAATGCCAACACTCGTTCCAGCCCCTTTGATGGCCCAGAGCAAGTCGGCCTCGTTACCTGGACGGATGGCACCCCCTGGCCAGTGTTCAGAAGGTACTGAGCCAATGCAAAAGATCTGACCAGATTCAACGCCAACGACAACGGCACCAACTATAGCGTCGCATGTGAGACCGTGAACTCGAGCCAAATGTCCGATACCTCCCTGCAGCCATAAGCCAGCGCCCACGCTTGGGCGAGACCCCAGCGGCACTGTGAGGCCTGCTTCCATGGTTTTTTTGATGATATTTCCCGTCGTGCAGCCGGCTTCAGCAATGACTAGCGGACAGGGACTGGATTCGGATTCTGCCGTGTCGTTGGCCCCGATGATGTTGATTTTGTTCATGTCGGCCATGTCAACTGCGACGACGTGAGACCTCATGCAGTGCCCGCTATGACCTCCACCGATGACACTCAGCCCGACATTGTGCTCGAGAGCCCATTTCACGCACCGCTGAATATGATAGATTTCCGATGGTCGAACGACGCAAGACGGTTTGGAGAGACGAGCTTCTCGATTTTTGACTTCTCGGTTGCCGAACAGGAGTGGCACCTTGCCTTTGAGCTTGGATAATGCAGTGGCAGATTTCTTGAAAGTAACCATGATCTCAGGCGAGCTAAACACCAGATGGTCTGGGTGAGATACGTCACGCCGGCCGAGCTCGCGGCATACCTCTCGCCGTCCGAGTCGAATAGTTTCAAAGTTATGTGAAGAATAACCAGACACAAAGCTTGCAAAGCAGTCCAATGATGCGTTATCGTCGGGCACGCAAACGGTCCCTGTTGGGAAAGAAGCCGTTTGATCACAGGCCAGCCCGCCGAGACTCAGGGATCCATCACGGTGAAATACCACAACCATTCCAATTGCAGGCATCCCAGCCAACATCCCGAGTGCTTTATTAATGCACTTGTTCTGTTCTTTCATGCCATACATGCTGTGACAGAACAGAACCAAGTCAAATTTCTCGCTCTCGTGTCCGCTGGCACTCAAATCACTTCCATTTTCATAGTATGGGTCAAACGGAGCCTGATGGAGGATGACCGGGCCATCAAGAGACGGAAAAGAAGGCTTGGTACCTACCGAAGAGCCGAGATGTGTTTCAAGGCTGCTGGCGAATATTTTGTTGGGCTCGTATGCGGTGTATTTTGTAATTCGAGCTCTGAGGTACTCAGGGAGATGAGTCAAAACGCTTTCCGGGCCAGGTCCGATCTCCAGTATCGAAAAGCGAGCGCGCAAGTGTAAAAGTGGGACGAGGAGATGACATAGCTGGGGGACAATGAAGTCCTTGTATACAGTCAAATGAGACCCCTTTGCCAAGATACTGAAGCCGTCTCTGTACTGCTCTTCTGATAATGGTGACCCCAGGGCAGGGGTCATTTGATTGTCACTTTGCCTCAGAGCTACCTTGAGAGAGTTGAGAGTAGCCATGACGATATGGGTAGATGAGGAAATATGGAAAGGAATGACAGCCGTGGAAGAAGTTGAGAATTGTGTACCATGTTTGTAGTTTTGTGTGGACTTTGACGCAAGTGATCAAACAATCCACGGGTTTCCATATGTGATGATTGATGACTGCAGATAAATCGAGAGCTTCATTTGGTCATCACTCATCTCCAGATATCTTCATCTCCCCCCACCAACGGGCGAGTGGATCCATAGGTTACAATCAGGAATCACAATAGAAGACCTCACACTCAAGAGCTTGGCTTCTCGGTGACATCTCAAATCTTGGACATGGAGCAACAACCATTCAAAGCAAGCCGGTCTGACGATCCAAAAGACGACGGCAATCCAGAATCTCAATCAAGGGCCTCACACCTTCAGGCCACTTCCTCCGCTCTGGCATCAGCGATAAACGCCAAGAACACCGGCGGAATACGTGAGTTGAAGATGCTCTGAAGAACAACAGACCATATCTGATCCTGTTATCTAGCCACCAACCCGGATCAACAAGAGACCTGCAGCCTAGAAACTGATGAGCCACGAGTCCAGAGGCTCGCAGCAGCAGTCCGAGAAATACTCGAAGGTGTTGGCGAAGACCCAGAGCGAGAAGGCCTTCTCGACACACCAGAGCGCTATGCGAAAGCAATGCTCTATTTCACAAAAGGATACAGAGAAGACGTCCAGGAGCTAGTCAATGGAGCAATCTTCAAAGAGGATTGTGATGAGCTTGTGCTTGTGCGGGACATAGATGTGTCTTCGCTATGTGAGCACCATCTAGTTCCATTCAATGGAAAGGTACAGCCTTTGGTCAATTCTAGAGTGATACTGACCCTGTGAGACAGATTCATATTGGTTACATTCCAGACGGACGGGTACTCGGTCTTTCCAAATTGGCACGAATTGCTGAAGCCTTCTCGAGAAGACTCCAGAATCAAGAGCGCTTGACAAAGCAAGTTGCTTCGTGTGTTTTTGAGCTGCTCAAGCCTCAGGGAGTGGCTGTTGTCATGGAGGCTTCTCATCTATGCATGACTATGCGTGGGGTAGAGAAGGTTGGCAGCAGCACGATCACTAGCTGTATGCTGGGGTGTATGAGATCTGATGGGAAGACCAGAGAGGAGTTCTTGACACTTCTACGTCGAGCGTGATGAGCTGGAGCTTTCTACGTTGGCGACAGACACTGCTTCTGGCGGCCATGCAACGAAACAAATGAGTTGGACTATCTCTCTTTAGATTTTGAATATCGATGCCAGATATCATTCCTGACAAATTCACTTCGCTTCCGTGCGATTCCATGTTGTACAATAGGGGGTCACGTCGTGAGTTAATACGAGGTCTGCCGATACCCGGTCCCGTATTCATTGGCGCATACTTGGTAGGAAGCAGCGTAGTCGGCGGTGCCAATCCAATCTAAAAGCTTAGAATCGCAATACTTGCTGTGTCCTTCGGTATAACAGTGAGTACCAAACCAAGGGGCAAAACCACTTCTGGCGGACTTGAACCAACACTGAGATAACACGTTCCCTCTAGCTCTGGTTCCTCTTCCATCTTCTCAATGGATCAACACAGCTGCCTTAAATACTCTGAAGTCACAATCTCACCCCTCAAGGGTCGGGAGAAATCTTGGAGTGCCGTACACCCGAGCCCGTTAGCTTCTTCCCGTCCTCATCCTTGCTGCAATGGAGTGAAGCTGACTACTAGTGAGAATTGACCAGTCTCGAAGGCCGTGTCTTCCTAGGAATACGCTATACCCACGAGCCACATTGAAAAGGAGCGCAAGATGATAGCCTGCTATCTGGTTGAACAGTGCTCTGCACTAGTATCGCTTCTTGTGCACCCTGCCCCGATGTTCCGTCATATTATCCTTCCGACTGAACGACTTGTCGCATTCACGACAGTCGAATGCACGCGGATTGACATGCTGTGTCTCAATATGCCGCATCAACACTCCTTTGCGAGAGAATACGCCGGAATAATTGCATCCCCTCCAGAGACATTGCAGATGACCGCCAGAGTGCCTGGATTATAATCAGGAATGTCAGCATATATGACATTACTCAAATCGTTACATACATACCTCGAGGTCGAAGCTGATCGGAAATCAGCTTGGGGTGATGGTTCCTGGGAGAAACCATTGTTGGAATCAATTAAGCTGTGAGACTCTTGCCCCCAGACATTGAAAGTAAGCGGGGAGGTAGTGTCCGGGGCACTCTGGACCTCGAGGGAGGCCATGCCTGGAGATTCAGTAGTGCAGTGCCTGTCGAGCGAGGCGCCAGGCATCTCGTTTCGTAATATGGGGCCCCAATCGAAGTGTCTGGGAGCGACTGGTGATGTGAAGTTAGAGTAAAATGGCGCAGTTCAGGCTTGCGATGTTTGATCTTGATACATGTTTGAGGAAATGACAGTGCCAGTGACAGTGCCAGATTGACTGATTGGGAGGCGATCCCCACGAAAGGCATTCAGATCCATTCCTCTCCAGTCTTCTTCGGTAAATACCCTTACATCATCCGCGGAAAGACTATAAGGGGAGTTCACCATTGTGTCTCGTTTGTGGAGAGAGAATCTTTGCGGAGAGGGAATATCATGCATTAAATAATAATAGAGAGCCTCTGGCTCAACCTCAGGTCACTTGGCGGGGAGAAAAGCTTTATATATCAGAATTCTTTTGTCTGCGGCTATATCATTGTGCAGGATAGGACATCCATGCATGAACAGGTGTACAACCGGTCAGTAAGATCCGAAACAGGCACCTATGTACCGTAAGCCGTGAAACGCCAAAGCGTTCTCGGAGTGTGCGGTGTGCAACACAGGCTCCTCGGTTCTAGAAGGGTTCCAGCGGAGGAGAGATGAAACAGATCTGCGTGCATAAAAAGGAAGGAGGAGCCCCTGGCAAAAGTTGAAACGGCATGAAACGGTATGTTTGTCCATAGAGCAGGGGAAAGAGAACAGGGGGCAGCCAAGCACGATTTCACCCATAGCCCCCGAGGCCTTCAAGAAGGTCACACTGAGCCCTTGACCTCATCTGCAGCGGCATAGCGAGACCATTTCCGAATGACGGGTCCATAACGGTAGAACACATATGGCACGGGAACCATGATCGCGCTGATACATCCCAGGATCGTCAGGGTCCAGTGGACACCCATGTTCTTATAGAAAGGAACCCCAACAACGGTCATACCCCCGGCTGCAAAGTATCGTGACACAGTCATGAAACCCAGGGCAGATGCGGCATAAATGCCATAAGAGTCGATGATGTACATGTAAGAGCTGATGAAAATGCAGATACAGCCGAAGCCAAAAAAGCTTGATGCCACGATAGGTGACCAAATTGAGACAGAAGCCTGGTAAAACATTAGCCTGTCGAATCAGAATGAGGGATTTGGTAAAAGAACTTACAAAGTCAGTCCAACCCATCCAGAAGAGGCTGATAGGAATAAGCGGCGCCCCAAACATGGCAAACCAGAGCCGAACTTCCGGCTTGGTGTGCACATTATCCAAGGCATGACGGTCAGATGCAGGGTCTATACCATTGACCTCCTCCGCAGCTGCGGTAAAATCTCCCTTGGTCCAGCGGTAGATTGGAAGAACCAGAAGCCCAGCAAGTGATATGCCAATATACATTGCCACCCAGGAAATATTCGTGAGACCTTGAGAGAGACCGTGGACCTCAGTGAAAATGTCGGCATAGCCATCAAAGAACGTAAACAAGACAATGTACAGGACAGTCATGTAAAGAGAGATCAGCAAGATAATGGGCTCGTGGAATGTGATGAGAAACTGCCGCTTCAACGCGCCTGCAATCCGGTTAAGCAGCGAGACCTTGTCCATATCCATGGCGGAACGGAAACGAGGATCACCCGTCTTCTGACGCAGATGCTTCCCTTTCCATTTCAACAGCAGCGGAGCGTATGTCTCAGGCTGGAAAAGAAGAACAAGGACAAAGATAGCCCCGGAAGCAATGAGTATAATCCACGCCGTCCACTCCCAACTCAAAACACCTGTTTGTCCAATGAAGGAAGCAATCACCGGAGCCAGAACAGGTCCACCGAATGATAATATGGCATATATGGGGAAGGTGATGGTCTTTTCGAGTGGATTCCACAGGTCCGCAATGGTTCCGCCCGCGCATGTCAAAGGTGGGCAGCCAAAGATACCAGCCAGGAAGCGGAAGGCAAGCTGGGCACCAAGGTTCGGGGCCAGAGCCGATCCCATGATGAAGATCATGAATAGAGTAAGGGAACCGGCGTATACGGCGTTGCGACCGAGGATTTCCGAAAGAGGTCCACTGAACAGCGAGCCGGTGGCGAAACCGAGGAGATAGACGCCTATTTGGATGGTCAGATCATCAATTGATACGCACCTTTGAGATTAGTCCGTAGGGACTTACCTGTCACCAATGATCCAACAACCTCACTGACGCCATACGCCTCCGTAATCTGGGGCAGAACTCCAGACTCAATGGCTGAGGCCGCACCGACGATGAAAGCCAGTGCAGTCACGAGCAGCGTTGCCACCATTCGCCGAGCATAGCTGAAGTTATATGGATTGAGAGGGTCATTCTCGCCTTCCCAGCCAACAACGAAGATATGTGAGTTTGGAGACGACGCATCGAGTTGTTTTTGGATCTCAATGCCGGGAAGGGACTGAGCCAGAGGGGACTTTTCAGAGCCATGTGAGGCTTTCTGAGACAGCGGATTTGTGGTTTGGTCGGCGCGGTGGCCTTGGTTCGAGAGCACCGACGTCGCGCCGACCGGGGCGTCAACGTTCACGGCACCGGTCGCATCATGCTCTGGGGCGTTCTCGAGCTGCTTGTGGACGACATGGCCCAACTGTCGGTATTGCAGATAGGACTGCATTATTGAATCCAAGATTAGACTGAACCTGGGTTCCCTTGGATTGTGTTCTCACCGGTTAGGTATTGTACTAACTGTCACTGCGCGATGCACAGATATGGATGTGAGGATTCGAAGAAGCATGCGAGGGAGAGCGAGACCTTGATTTGAAATGCGTTGATGAGCAACTTGACCCACAGCTGAGAAATTGGACTTGCCTTCGGGGATTAGTGATGTCCTGTCGGCCCGAGGACCCAGAGCCCCTCTGGGATCAGAACAAATCAGATCCTCCAAGAGTCAGGAGTCGGATATCAGGCAAAAGCCGATGCCGTTGGGATACGAGTGATTCGTCCCAAGGCCAGTTGTTTCCGAGCGCCACCACGTGGGTCTCCGAGATCTCCGACAAGGTTTCCGATCGTATCTCCGACGCTATCTCCGACATACACAGTGCTTGTCCGAGGTCCTAATCACCGCCTTAGGGGGGCATTATTTAAATCAAGCGATGGAATTATCCAGACATTAAGTGCATTTTCTGTGATATCCATTATTGTCAGCTGAATTGGTCACAAATTGCCAAATACAAAGAGCGTGAACATGTCAACGCAGATCAGACGAAAGCTAAATCAGATGAAACAGCAGATCAGACAAAACCCAGATCAGACGAAAGTGCCATGTTCATGTGCATACAACCTCTTGATCAAAGCATAAAAGGAATGCCTTGCCACACATCGCGAAGGATCTGATCCGCATCCAATCCAGGGCGGCTCATGATTCTGTCAATGATATCCCTGAGTTCAAGATGTGGATGCATGTCACAAAATGCTTCCAGTTCGACTGGGTGGGCTGCTTCGAATACGTTCCCGAGGAAATTGTCGATCATCATCAATTCCCAACTCGAAGACACGGCAAGCTCCATATGCTGACACAATTCCAGAATGCGTCCTTGCTCTAGGAGCGAATCAACAGTGCCGGTGGCTATGAAGTTCTGAGCTGCATCAATCACTTCAATATGGCGGTCCATTTCGCGAAGCTCCTCTTCCACGCGGCGTGACTAGGAACAGGCACTATAAGCATTTGCTTTGAAGTTTGCAGAACTGTGACCTACCGGAAAAGGTGGTCGTTCATTCATGTTGAAGTGGGTTTGGTTTCTTGACGTGCTTGGGTGCAGTCTTATGACCAGTGGTTTGTATGGGTATTGCAGAGCTGGACTTCAGGTGCGAGAGGTGTGGGGCAACAAAAACGAGTTGCAAAGGTCGAGAAAAGGAAGAGACAGGTTCCTCGTGGGAAATAAATAAGCACAAGGTTTCCTGGTTCGGAAGGCGCCTCCCGCGACGCTTATTCTTAACCTTAATGGGTCTCAGGGGAAATCTAATTGTTCTTTCCTACGAATGCATTCTTGTGCTAGCTCCTGATTCGGGTCTGGAGACTCAATTGGAGTCTTATTCTATGAGTCCCGAGTCTACAGTAGTATTACCTGCTGTTCAGCAACGGGTGATTCAGAATGTCCAACCTTGAAGAGCCAATGGAGCAAGACTGGCGATGTCCTTCAAAGGGGATGGTTGTATTGTTGCTAGAGCCTACCACAAAGAATATGTTCTCATAGCCAGAAATATCTAGTTGATTCTATTGGAAGAGTTTTATTGCCAGGGCTCGATATTTACAACGGTTGAGAATCTCGCTATGGTGTTCCCCTGGGAAACTTTTGGAGAACGAGAAACCACTTGGGCAACGAACATTCCGAATAACCTTGCAAAGGAGAAGAGGGAACCAATGTGGGACACCGCGACTGTCTGGAACCATTTCATAGCAAAAAGACATTTTTCAATACGGCGGATATATTTTCAGAGATCCAAAAAATTTGCTCGGTTGGAAGTTTGAGGGTATACAATACAGGATCCATGAGATGAAAAAGAAGAACGAGGATTTTAGATGAATACATACCTAGGTAGGGACTGGATCAAATCCGAATATACTACCTAGGTAGTAATTGTACAGCTTCCATCATTGTAGTCCTTTCAATTGCAAGTAGACAGTACATAGGCTCAATCGGGAAAGTGGAACATATTCACGGATACAAAGAGCCTCACTAGCCCCAAAGCGGCACACTTGAGAAATGCAAATGGTCTCTTTTGAAATCCCCGGGTGCTTGAACGTTCAATCCAACCCTGGGACTTCCCTTGCCCACGTTCTCTCATATAGCCAATTAAATCACTATATTCAAATCTTGGAAGGCTTGGAAGTCTTGGAAGTAAAAGAACAAGCCCCACCGGGGCCTGGGCAGACTGGGCAGATTGGGCCTCCACACAACGGGCGATCAGTAAGTTCCGCTTCCAGCTGCCCAGACGGGAAGCCAAGGATACACACGGAAGCATCCAATCTCTGTGTCTGGTGTCCCCCACCATCCAAGTCCAGAGTCCAGAGAAATACTTAAGACCGACAGCGCCCTGATTTTCTCATTCTCAGTCAAATCCGCCATGGCCAACGGCTTCCTCCCATACCATGAACCTGGAAGTGTGTACCCTTACACAACCCAATTGAGCCACATCCACTTTCTCACTAATTCACAGTTGTCCAAATCCTGATTATCATCTCATTCTTCTTCTTCCTCTCGTTAGCGAAATGGTTCTCCGCGAAGATCATCCACGCGGGCATCATCGGGCAGATCGCCGTCGGCATCATCTACGGTGTTCCCCTGGCCAATATCCTCGAACATACATGGCAAGAGACATTCCTGGCCCTGGGATATGTCGGGCTCATCCTGATCATCTTTGAAGGTGAAGTTTTTTCTCGTCGGGGCTTGGCGGTCTCTGATGTCATCTCTTCTAGGCGGTCTTGGCACGCGTGTGGATCTGCTGAAGCAGAATTTCACGCTGAGCATGATCGGCGCGGCGACGGGCGTTTGTTTCCCAATTGGCTTGTCGTACTTGCTGCTCTATCTCGGGTTTGGTTATGGTGAGTGGTTGTTCGATGCGTGTGGGGTGAGGCTGATGTGGACCAGGCGCGGTGGAGACGTTCATCATAGGCGCCGCGCTGTCGGCTACCTCTTTGGGTAAGTCATGTCTTACACCTTGTACTCCTTACATATGTCGCTAATAGAGATCAGGGACTACATTCGCGGTGATCAGCTCCGCATCGAGCTCGGTCAATCTCGCCGAAACTCGAGTCGGATCAGTCCTTGTCAGCGCCGCTGTTATCGATGATGTCGTCGGGCTTGTCATGTTGAGGTACGTTATTCTCAAAACAGAAATCGAATTAACTAACCGGAATTTAGTGTTATCGGCGATCTAGGCAAACTCTCCGGCGACACCAATCTCGGCTGGCTGATCGGCCGCCCGATAGTAGCCTCAGCAGGCATGGCCATTGTAACGCCCATCGTCACAAAATGGGTCTTCGCCCCCTTCTTCCGCAAATACATCGAATACCATTTCGCGCGCTTCGACCACGTCTCCAACATCATTCTCATGATCCTTGTTCTGTCGGCATTCATCTCCATCGCTGGGTTTACCGGTACATCGGTGTTGTTTGGGGCTTTCTTGGCCGGCGTGTTCCTCACATATATCCCGAGCAAGAGACCGGAGGGACCGTTTGTTGTCATGAGTCGTGAACAGGGCGAGCGCGAAGACGACAAGAGTCCTACGTTTGTTCACACCTTCGAGAAATACTTGCTTGGTACGCAGGAGTATTTGATGGAACCTTTGTTCTTCTCAAGTATTGGGTTTGCGATTCCTTTCGTACAGCTGTGGACGGGGAAGAGGATCTGGAGGGGTATTGTTTATACGCTGCTTATGGCATTTGCGAAGGTATGCATATTCCAAATTGGAACCTTGATGCTTTGGCTAACTGATCACTCTAGTGCATTGTCGGTATCTGGGTCCCACTATGGCAACTCACAATGGGGGCCAAATCGCGCGACAAAGGGCCGAAACAGCCCAAAGGCGAAAAGAAACGGAAAGCAAGCCACAGCGAGCAGATCGAGCGGAAAGAGAAGTGGTCGCGGGCCTGGCTCGCCGCAGCGCTGTTGGGATCGGCCATGGTGGCGCGTGGTGAGATTGGTCTGTTGATCATTGAGATCGGACACAATGAGACCCCATATGTCAGTGATGATGGGTTTATCACTGGCGTTTGGGCCATTCTGCTGAACACCATCATCGGTCCGGTTGCGGTCGGTCTCATGGTTCGATTCTATGCTGCCAAATTAGAAGAGGGGGATTGGGGTGTGCAAAGTCCTGCTATTCCCATAGAAAGCCGGGAGACTGGCCCCGATGCTGTCTAGCATTGTGTGGTGATGTGGATAGGCGGTAGTGGTAAATGCAGTACTGTAGGATTTAGAACCAACATAGTTTAGGTTACTGAAATGCAAGATTTGATCATGATAGAGGGTTCGTTTTTTGAATAAATAACAAAAAAGGAACATCCAAAGCTGATGCTTGATTAATTTGTCCGAGAAGTAGAGCGTAGATATCTAGACTCCCCAGAAACAGCAAGACGCTAGGAGCAGGAGAGGCCTGAGATGCATTATGATTCATGAAAAAAAGAGGCGATAGATCCGTGAAGGCCTGGGGGTATTCGGTGATCAAAGCGAACTTCAATCAATGAGATGTGCGTGAACTTTTGAGAAATTAGATGCGACTCGGCGCGAAGCTAAAGAATTAAAAATATGCATGAAGAAAGGAGGTAAAATTAAACCTCAGCCTCGGGCTTTGAGGCGTCCTTGCGCTCGGAGTCAATCAACTCCTGGCGGGCACGCTCTTGCTCGGCCAGACCCGTCTTTTGGATAGTGTGCTGGGTGCTCAGCTCACGGCGACGAATGAAAAGGGAGAGGATGAAACCGACGCCTGCGACGGCAGTGTAGAAGATCCACATGCGATTCAGGGAATGGGTGAAGGCACCGAATACGACCTCACGCTGAGATGGGGTGAAGGTTGCCAGCAGCTCTTTCGAGGGGCCGGCGAAGGAGGCGGAGATGGTTGCGGCGTTCTCACGGCCAACGGAGGCAATGATTTTGGCGGATTGTTGGGACATGATGTTTTGGTAGATGACAGTTCCCAGGACCACGGAAATGGACGTGGAGAGCTGGCGGACGAAGCCGAATGTGGCGGTTGCCGTGGCCATGTCGGCGGGGCGGATGTTGGCCTGGAATGCGACGAGGGGGGCCTGGAAGTTGGGTCCAACACCGATACCAGCGAGAATCTGGTAGATGATAATACGAGGCCATGAAGCGTAGGCCTTGAGGTCGATAAACAGACCGAATCCAAGCAGGAGGAATGACATTCCAAAGATGATCAACTCACGGAAACGACCTGTCTTTTTCATGGTGATGCCGGTAATAATCGACATGACGGATAAGGATAGAACCAAAGGCAAAACATAGACGCCGCTCATGATGGGAGATGCTTGCAGGACGATCTGGAAGTAGAGTGGCATGTAGTAGGTACCAGCGATGAACACAAAGCCGTGGCAGAAACAAACCATCATGATCAGAATGTTGTACCACTCATTGAACAGTCGCGCGGGAATGATTGGGAACTTGGCGAACCTCCACTCGTAGAGCATTGCAAGAACCCAAGTCACGACACCAAAGACGATCAGGCAGATCACCGTAGCAGAAGCCCAAGGATAGTTGACGCCTCCAAACTCCAAACCAAAGAGGAACATGAGGGTTCCACCAATGATCAAGAAAGTACCCACCCAATCAATGTTGCGAAGACCGGCCAGCAACGGGGTCTTTGGAGACTCGATGTGAAGGAACAAGACGAGGATGATCAGCGAGAAACCTCCAATGGGAAGATTCAGGTAGAAGCACCAGCGCCAGGTGACTCTGGTGGTAAATGCACCACCCACGATAGGGCCCAAGGCACCTGCGATGGCCCAGGTTGCACCGAAAAGGCCATAGTACATCGGGCGATCCCTGTGTCATAGTCAGACTTACTCTCACAGACATTCGTCATCGGCCATACCTCATGCTGAACAGATCTGAAACACTGATGTTGGCCAGACTGATGATGCCACCACCGCCAACACCTTGAATGGCTCGACCGGCCAGGATCATGCCCATGTTGTGAGCCAGTGCGCAGATCAGACTGCCCACCAGAAAAGCAACATTGGCCATCAAAATAATGTACTTCCTCCCCCAAATATCGCTGATCTTTCCCCATAGTGGAATGCAGGCGGCGTTTGCGAGGAGGTACGATGAGGCGATCCATGAGTAACCACTTTCCGAGGCCCCAAATTGCTTCGCGATGGTCGGCAGGGCAGTGGAGATGATAGTCTGGACAGTCCACGTTAGACCAGCCAAGCCGGGAAAGGGGTGGATCCAAGCAACTTACCATATCCAGCGCAGCAAGGAACAAGGCCAACTAAAATCCCGAAATTAGTATTCTTCATGCGAAACATATGCCTGGTCGCATATCGACACGGCTGCGACGGTGGCTTACACAAAGCGCCGTCATCACAGCGACGATCTTCTTCTTGGTCATTTTGGCGGCTTGTGAGGGTGTCCGATCTAGGGCGGCCGTCTGGGGCTCAGCGACTGGGCCAGGGGATTGAGGGACATCGTGAGGCTTCTCGGTGTAGTCCTCAGAGACAGTCTCGCCGCTTGAGACCGGGTTGCTCATGATGCGGGCGTTGAGGAGAGAAAGTTCGGGTCGGAGTGTGGAATGAGGTCCGAAGTACGCTAACCCTTACATGCAGGATCATCAAGATTTAAAGAAGATGTCGGAGCGCGCATTTTCGGACTTTCAAAAAAAGTTGCCGAATCAGACTCCACGTCGGTGGTTGCGAACTGCCGACGCCGACTTTCTGGGTCACCTGGTCTCTTCCACTCAGCCCTGGAGGTAGCAAGGATAGGGATATATAACTCCATATCGAACATGTACTCCGTACAATGCAATATTTAGATTTGCTGAGACTTTGTTAATTTCCCTCCGTGAAGACCAGACTCCACTAAATAAATAATAGGCTTGGTATATGCTTATATCTATGTTTATACCAGATGGCCCACCTGGCCAGGCATATACAACGTAGTGCAAGTAATTTGAATTTGACTATTCTTATATTCTCATGCGATTTGAGAATCAAACAAAGTGAATGCCTACCCAGGTAGTGAATACCTAGGTAGGAACCCTTGACACTTCCAACGTCTGAAAAGTGATCGCCCGAATAGGCGTCGGCGCAACCAAAAGAACTTCAGAAAAGCTCACTTCCCACCTGGGCAGTGGTCGATCACTTTCAAACACGAAGAAGACACAGGTAACAATGTTCAAACATCTAAAAGACATAATCCACCCCAAAAGAGTATCGAAAACCCTCAAATCCGCACTGAACGCACACCGTGCAAAAGCATCCCGCCCAAGAAAGCGAAGCCCAATCTTCAACCTTCCAAAGGACATATTGGTGAAGATATACTACCTTCTCGATCCAGTCGATCAAGCATGTCTCGCGCTAACCTGCACCGACTACCTATATCTTTTCTGGAAGGTGGAAGGAATCACAATTTGGGGCCTCCCCACTGGCGCACATGCGATTGGACCAGCGGTCACGGTTCATTCGCGCTATACGACACGAGAGAAACTGAGTTGTCGGCTGCAGAATCGGGACTGGATATTCTGCGGGAAGTGTCGACGATTACACCCTCGGAAGGCATATGAAGCACAGGAGCGTGCAAGGCAGGGGGAGTCTAGACGGCAGAGGACTGGGCTCTAGGCCAAGGCCAAAGATTGTATCGGCGTTCATGTTGGTGCTGGGTTTCAGGGTTGATCCAGAGCCCTTCGGTCCCGCATTGAGGCCTTCAAAAGACTGGGTATCCGAGATGCGCGAAGTGTGTCATGCTGTTTAGATTCAAGTAGTAAACCAGGAAGCGTCCTGACAGCTCAAACATGCAATGTCGATTCATTTCCGGTGATCCTATAAAAAACCGGGGGGTATAATATGAACAATATGCAAGACAAAATGAAGACCAATGAAGCACCAGCACAGCTCCAAACGTATGTGATAATCTACTCCTGCAACAGGAGGATTTCTGCAACCGCATTAGCCAAAATCCACGCATCCGGCGCATATTCAACTCACCCGTCAAAGCTTCCTCAAAGCTAAGAGTAATATACCCATCCCGATCCTCATCGTACCGCTTGAAAACATCCGTCATGCGCTTCAGACTAATACAAGCCTGAACGAACAGGTCAAAGCTCATACCATTCCGCACAGGATCCTTGGAAGTATGCATCTGTTTCCCCTTCGCCTCGAAAACACCGAAGATCACACCAATGAACTTCGGACTCAGCCTGTACCCGAATGCGACGAGCGCGTTCTCAAATTCGGGCTTGCTGATGCGCCCGCTGCGGTCCTCGTCGAATCGGTCGAACAACTCCCGCCACGCAGCCAGATACCGCCATAGCGAAACGAACTCGTCGAAGTTGATCGTCCCACTGCCGTCCCGGTCGAACATTCGAATCATCAATCTGACCGTACGCGGGTGGAAGGATGTGTAGTCCCCGTTGACCAGGGCGGAGCCAAGCTCATTCTCCGTCAGCGTACCGGAGTGAGAAGAGTTCGCGGCGCGGAAGAGTGGAAAGAGCTGTTGGGGATCATTGCTGGGGGCAGTCAGAGGAGGCGGAGCGGGAGATTGAGGCGGGCGCGACGAAGGCGCGGGTCGCGGGCGCTGCGCGGGTGGAGGGCCAAAGCCGTAGTTTTGGGGTGGTGGGGAAGGGTGCAGGGGGTGTGGACGACTTTGGCTCTGGCTGTAACTCTGGCTGTGGCTGTGGGATTGGCTGGGGAGGGGTTTTGTGGAGGAGCGGCCGCTGTAGGAGTGGTGGGTTTGGGGGTCGAGGCGCGGGGGCGCGGCGACGTATGCGTTTTGGGGCGGTGCGCTGGAGACAGGGACGCGAGGAGGCACTCCGCCTGGTCCTGTTGGTGGGCGTGAGGGGAGTGGCTTTTGGGTCATGCTTGGACTGTGTCCGGAGGGATGGCTGGAGTGACTTTGGCCTGATACACTCAAAGAGCCTATCATCTGCGCAACCTGGAGAGTTGTTAGCAGGGACGTATGGAGCGCGGCGACGGCTTAAATACTTGTTCTGGCTCAGCGTGACTGTGGATTCATGTTAGCAAGGTTAGGCTTCCACGTATCTTGAGACTTACGCTGGCAGCGCATCGGGGTTGTAGGATTTGTTGTACGCCATTGTCGGTGGCGCAATAGACGGGATCGAGGTGAGACAGACACTGTAACCGGTAGAGAGAGGAGTCTCGCTAAATACCCGTGGACAGCGCTGGCGAGGATGAGGAAAGGAGGTGGGATTCGCAGCGCAAGCGGAGCCGTGGGGCGCTGGTTTAAACACTTTAGCGCGCCAAGTGATAACGTGAACTCGCACTTAGTACTACAGTAGCACAGTTCGTGTGAATGAAAATACTACTACTGTAGCCTGATATATTTGGATATGAATCGCTGGTTCCCTTCTGCTAAGCTATTGTTTCCGCCTACCGATCAGCCCTACGGAGGCTATAGAATCGAACATAAGCGCCTACTAAAAATACATTGGGGGCGATGCGAACCCGTTGCTCGTATTCGTATCAGGCGTTTTATGGGGCTGTGGGGAATCAAGATTTGTCGCATATTACATATGTGCGCTTGAACAGCCTCAGTGGGATTCCTTCGACTAAAAAATGCTATGGTAACTGGGGTATCTCTTGACACAACGCTTGGGGTCACAAATAAACGCCAGGAAGAATGCATTTGCGCGCGCTAACTCACTTTTGACGCCTCCCTGCTTCACAGGAGGCGGGGCCTAAACACCCTGGTACACACCGCGAGAGATGATGGACACCTCGGGGGCTTCTTCTTCCAGCACAGCGATGACCTCTGCCCAGACCTTCTCCCGAAGCTCCTCTGCGTGGGGACCGGTTGTCAGAGCACGGGATTCACTATACGGTTAGCCAAAGGAACAAGCATGGCAGGGAAGAAGCTTACTTGACATATGTGTCACTGTACCAGCATTTGCCCTGAGACTCCACGCCCTGGACGGTGGCGCTGACCAACGATCGACTGCCTTCCTCGGAGGTTCGGGCAAACAACTTGGTGAACAGCCACATAAAGCACTTCTCGTACCATTGGTTGTACTGACGGCCCAAGCCCGAGGCGCAAAAGCCGGGGCTCACGGTGTTGACAATCAGTGGATGAGAGCCATCTTCATTGCGAGACAGACCGGCGATTTTCTTCACCACGAACTCGAGGAGCAGCTTTGAAATGCTATACTGCTTGGGGCCGTTGAAGTTGACTTGCTGGTTCAGGTGCGGCAAGAGGAGGTCGTCAGTTTGCAGGGTCTCAGCCTTCACACGGACAAACTTCTGACTTGAGACGACGCTGAGATGAGCGGGTTCAGTGGCCGTGGCGCTCCTCCTGAGCTTGGGGATCAAGAGCAGAGCCAGCAACGAGGTGGACAGGGTGTTGACCTGGAGAGTCTCCTCCCAGCCTTCGGCGGATTGATTGTATGTGGCGTTCCAGATACCGGCGTTGAGGAGTGCAATGTCGAGGCGTGGCAGCTCGGCGTTGACACGATCAGTGAAGGACTTGACGCTCTGGAAGGAGCTCATTTCTAGCTCCCAGACTTTGATAGTGTTGGGTCGATGGGTGGCCCTCTCAATTTCCATCCTGGCTGCTTTGCCTCGTTCAATATCGCGTGATCCAATAATGAGTCTGTCGGCACCTAGGTTGAGGATCTTGATGGCTGCTTCAAACCCCAGACCTGAGGTGGCACCTGTCAGAAGCACCACTTTGCCGGAGAATGAGATGTCCTGGGGGTCATTGGGTGGGCTGCACCGCATGTGAAAGAGCTGAAAGAGACCAGCCATGGCCGTGGAATGTCTAGATTTCAGTTTCCAAGCTTTGGAAGAAGAAAAGGTGTGAGTTGAGAGTGTCAGGAACGAAGTACGCGCCTGGCGAGGATAAGATAAACACCGATAAGATTGCGCGATAAGATAAGACAGCCCACTTCCCGATCGGGAAGGAGTGGGCAGACGGACAGCCATTTCTACTTGGACTGTTTGCTTTGCGTGAGTCTCAGCAGTGAAGGTAAAGTGAATAACTTCTGAAGAAGGTTACCACATCATAACTTGTGATATCCCCGGAAATTCTATCATGCTGATATACTGCTCTATGCTCTATACCCCGTAGGTACTAATAGATCACATTAAAAGCTCTCTATAGCTCTTTCATAGCTTCAATATAGGGTATATTATATTTTTAGACTTGTGTTTCTCCAAATTTCCAGATGTTTGAGAGATAGTAGTACACTTGATATACCCTCATGTCTTGCACAAATGGCGAATGAAACAAACACTGCAAACAACCGCGACCGAACATCTTGATTTCTACAGAAATCACAGAGTTGTAGACATACACACCGAAATATCTAGAAATTACGTAAATCCAGAGCTCGTTCCCTTTCAAAAGGAGTCGACTTGACTTCTTGCCCACTCGTCTCCGATCGACCTGTACCCGAACAACCACTCGGGCATCGCGGGGCAATTATTAATCCACAATTCTCGCTGGGTGCCATCAATTGATCTAAGCATTCCACTGCTCTATCGGCGTGGCCATTTTCAACATGGCAGCTGCTCTACAGGGACACCTGGTCCATCCAGAAGGTCGAACATGGAAGACTCACTTCCCGGAAGGCGATCTCTGGGTATTTGGTTATGGGTGAGTTGACTCATAGATCTGCCAGTCAGAAGCAATGCTGATACAGGTACAGGAGCTTGATCTGGAAGCCACCTCCACATTATGGTATGTGAAACCGATTGGGTCATCTCAAGAACTGCATCGTCCGAAGCCGTAAGAAGAAACTGACTCGACGCAGACCAACGTGTGCCAGGCTATGTCAGTGGCTACGTGCGACGATTCTGGCAGGTATGTGAAATGAACCGTGCTCAATGGCCTCAAAGTCTGGGAATATACTAACTGACAATTCTACAGGCTAGGTATGTGCATGGCTATGCGAAACTCGTCCTCAAATGCTAACAACCTAGCTCTGATCACCGAGGCACTCACGAAAATCCCGGTCGAGTAGTTACTGTCATTGAACGAAGCTTCTGGGAGACTCTAGACGACCCAGTAAGTGATATGCTCTCGACACCAAGCTCAAGACTGATCATCGCAGCTCGCACAGCTAGAATCTGAATCCGCTTCCACCGGCAAAGTCTGGGGAGCAGCATACCACATCCCAGCCTCGCATGCCGAGGAAGTTCACGACTATCTCGATGAGCGAGAAATCAACGGCTACACAGCCCACTACACGCCATTCCATCCCACAGTCGACATGGCCGGGGATCAAGGCACACCCATCATTTGTATGGTCTACATTGGCCAACCGTCTAACTCGCAGTTCCTGCGGGAGGCGGAGGATCGGGACCCGCAGCAGGTTGCTCAGGTTATCAGCTCGAGTCATGGTGCTAGCGGGAAGAATACCGAGTATCTGTTCATGCTGGAGAAGGCGCTCGAGGGGATTGGACTTGGCACGGCGGATGTGCACGTTACGGATCTGGTGAAGAGGGTCAAGGCCATTGAAGCTGAGGGTCTGGGAGATGCAGAGGAGAAGGACGCTGAGCTTTATGTGACCAAGTCTTTGGAGGGGGCAGCCAAAGATCCTGCTCATGCCAATGGCCGTGCGACGATCGAGTGAATTACGATGCCGCTCTGACCGCGTCTTCAATGCCTTGCGAGACTTGACATTCCATTCTATATCATCTATCAGATTTAGAATGAAGACATAATGGACACCTCCTGATAGCGTACTGCGGTATTGATGGCTTCCAAGTATCATTCCAAAGGATCACTTGAGGTCGTTCCAAGATTTAGACTCAATACACCCCCTGGTCCTTCTTCGCTTCCAGAGGTAGGAAACTTCTTAGGGGTAAGTGAAACTGGAATTTGGAAGTGCAAATCATGTAAAGCCACGCATATGTAGATCATTCTGTGAAATAAAGCAAAACACCAAAATAACTTTGTAGACGGGGCCAAATGCAACCATATAAATGCACAAAATTGGCATCTCAGGACCCAACACCAGCTACGAAAACCCATATACCCTTCATAGCTTGTCGAGAATGAACGAAATACAAAGACCTTGTTGCAGAATTTGAAAATGAGCACCCGCCATCCCTAAACCATCATTCGTCGCATCCTCGCCGTGGTCTGACGTCGCTTCTTTTTGAAAGTATGACCGTAAAAGAATAATCATGAAAGGAGGAGCTGGAAGTTTGTCCGATCGTTAGTGGGAGTGGTGTCCGTCCTGGGGGGCTTGCTCGTTGTTGTTGCCACGCCAGCCTGCGGGTGTCAGTGGAAATTGTTTCCGGGAATTCGGACTTTGGGCTCACCTCCACCACCACCGTATCCGGTGTTGGGGCCACCGCCTGACTCAGAGTGAGTATTCGAGAGTGTGATGCCAAAATCATTCCACATACCGTAGCCACCACCTCCATAACCCCCCGCACCGTAACCGGTGGGACCACTTGGAGCGTTGTTGTACCCGCGGTTGTATCCACCGTACCCACCGCCCCCGTTGTTGTACCCGGGAGAAGCGTTGTAGTTACCCCCGTAGCCGGCATTGCCCTGGTAGCCGGAGGTGGGTTGCGAGTTGTATCCGCCCCGGCCCTGGAAGCCACCATCGGTACGCTGCGGGCGGTCAAACGCCTTGTCGACACGAATAACCCGTCCGTCGAATCTGAAACATGCATGAGATTGCTGCGCTTGATTCCAAATGCGAGGTTCCGGCCAAGTCTTACTCCTGGTTGTTCATGGCTTCCATTGCGGCATCCGCTTCGGCATCCGAAGCAAAGCGGACGAAGCCAAATCCACGGCTACGCAAAGTGGCACGATCTTTCACCACGATCTGCAAGAGCGGACTTTAGCGCAAGCCGCAACATTTCCGGTTGCTGGGTTAAATGAAACTGACGGCTTCTTGAATCTCACCGAATTGCTCAAATCCCTGGCGCAAGGCATCATCATTTGTGTGCCAAGACAGACCGCTGAACGAGATCGCAATAATGGTTAGCCTGGCTCAATGAGCCTAACTCTTTTCCCAAAAGACGGGTACACACTGCACGAATAGCTTAGACATCCTGTCGAGACACTGACGCGAGCTGAGTAACTAAAGATGATCGAACCTACGCGGTTCGAGGAAGGGGATGGGAGATGGAGAGGAGGGTGATACACGAAGAGAAGAAGAAAAATCAGAGTCCGTCCGGGCTGCAAAGGAACAGGGTGATCCTAGTGGTTGCGAGGCGAGTCAGCATCCAGTCCCGTGTAACAATCACACTGCGTTAGGGCTTCCACGCCGCTGGGATATTTCGACTGGCCAGATACCAACAAGATGCCCACAACGCGCAATATAATGCTTACTGTGTCTTTGTCCGAGAGCTTGGCCAGGGCCCCATAAAAGCGCGGACTCCGCTCGAAAGAGTACGAAGTGGGGGAGCTGCAGAGCGATAAACCCGTCCACGGCCACGGGGCTGAACCTTGAATTGATTCATGTGCGGGTCGGGTCGGGCTCTCCTTCAGCAATCAATCAAAATGCGTCCGATGCTCCGTTTCCATGAAGGATTGGCGGCACTAAGGGTGACGGCCGGTGTACTTTGCCCCTCACCTGGCTCAAAAATTCAAACCCTGCTGATCCAGCTTAAAAGGCTGAATTATGTGCCGGGGATTGGGCTCCCGGCAGACATGGCGCGATAAAGCACATGCACCGTGGGAGAGAGCCATCGCCAGCTGAGCGGGGCGTTTGTGGACCGTCGAGGTTGGGTAGATTTCGTACCTCGCAGGTGTATGCACCATTGGTCGTACGCGTGCTTATGCAATGTTGCTTGTGCACCCTATTCGGCAGGGAAATGATTGCCCAAGGCGGCTGAGGGTCTGGCCATGCACCATGGAGAGATGCAGTCGATTGCTTCGGTCTAGCCCAGCTTTGGCCTTTGTCACGGTGGTTTGGTGCGTGTATCCGCAAGGGCGGGCAGTGCCCGTAGGCCCACTGACGGCTTGGACCGTGTCCACCGGAGAGGTTCCGGGAGGATCGCCACATGGATTGGATCTATACAATCTCAACGGGGAGCTGGCTTGGACACACGTTGGGAGAGTCTGAAAACTCCCGAGAACATATGGGTTGATGCAAAAATCAGCAGTTGATAATTTGTGTCTTGGTGCCCGGTCAAGTCTGTGGGGAGAGCAAGTCAGCAGAAGCAAGTCAGCAGAATCGAGAGAATTGGCATTTGAGCTACATTACAGCTCACCACTGGCAATCTCGATGATATCGAATGTCAAGAGGGTGCGAAATGGAGAGAGACGAGATGGAGCGATGGACTTGGTCGTGCTTGCTTTGGCGGTGACGTCGCAAATGTCAACCTCCCCATTTATCACTTCGACTGTTTACTCGCATCTACAGACAGTTTGCTCCGAACCCGAGACAAGATGAAAAGTCAGGACGGTTCAATTCAGCGATGGCTATCCTCTGTGCAGGACCAGCCGCCAAACGATGGAGGTATATATCACTGTAGCCGGTTGACAGGTCGAACCTTGGAATTACCACAAGCTGACAGCGACGCAGGATTGGAGGGACATCGAGACCCAATCCGAAACACAAACACGAAAATACCAGACATACAACTGGAGGTGTCAGAGAGTGCGAGGCGAAGGCATACGCCCTCCAAGAAGAGGACTGGTCACTACGAAACCACTGCGTCACCTGTCAGAGCCAACCGCAAGAAGCCTCGTCAGAACTTTGAGTTGCGGCCACGAAACAAGACTCGAGAGGATCGCTACGTGTATAAGTCCAGTTCGGTTCAGAACCAGTCGCATACCAAGAAAGTCAAGCCTAGAGCCAGAAGACACACCATGAACGATGATTTCCAAGCCATCAATGTGACCCAGAATAGACTGACGGTGCGTAGAGCTTCAGAGCTCAGGGAAACAATGCTGACCTGGGTTAGATGCGCAACATTGTCAATCTGGGGATTTTCGGCAAGGGCAAGACCTCTTCTCCCAACTGTCCCCCTGATGACCCATCGATCTCTTGCACCAAACCGTTGCCATACAAAAGCTCCAGCAAGCGAAAATCCGGGTCTGATCTTGCTTTTTCTGAGATGACGTTTTTTTCAAACCCATTCTCACAAAAGAGTCATCCTGGGAATAACCCTCGTCCAGCGCTCGCCGAAAAGACCTTGTTCAACCATAGTGATAAGCATCAAGTTCCGACCAACCCGTCCGAGGCCGAGATACTATCCACACAGATTCCGCCCATCGTGATGGAGCGAGAGGTCTCCAACTCGCCGCCGCCGCCTCCCCTCGATTATTTCAAAGACCTTGCCCATCGGGGTCCACCAAAGAGTGACGTGTTTGAAGATGCTCACGTCGAACATGCCCAAGAGCCTCACTCACTCACTTCTCCATCAAGAGACCCCGGTCAAATTTCAAATCATCAATCTAAAGTTGACATCTTTTTCAAATTGGGGCGACGAAAGAGAACCTCCTCCCGGCGACCCTCAAACGGACATGAGGCCTCCCTGGAACCTCCAAACAAGAGGGGGAGAATATCGAAAAGGTCATCCTCGACTCTTTACACATGGAGCGAGAGTGAGAAGGGCCACCCAGGAGATGATCACGCCCTCGAGCAACACCTGCTTGCCCTGATGCATGTCGGGCTGAACCGCGAAGAGATATCGCGTGCAAATTCACTCCCATGCTTCTCGGACAAATATTGGAGTTTACCAGAGTTGAAAACTTTGCTACACGAGAGGATGGGGCTGTGGTCGGATGAGCTTGATCATACAGGCCCGACCCAGCAGATACCAGACCCGTCGATCCAGTCACTAACACCAAACTCGTCTGCCCGGGGTGGCTCTGGTCTGTTCAATGTTGGCAGCATACGTGAAAAGGTTTTCGGCAGACTTTCAGGCCAAAAGACCGCGTCTGATACCAGCTGCGATATGTGTAGTGATATTTCCCAGACAAGTTCTACTCCATTCACAAAGCCAAATGCCGCGTGCACAGCTGAGAACGAACAAGGCAGTGATGAGCATTCGCCACAGCAAGTACCTAGCGAGAGAAACAGGTCCCAGGATGTCCTGAATGATAATGATGCTATATTCATTCCTGAAGATGGAGCGAATGATCCACACGACTCTGCTTTGATGCCGACCGAGAAGTTACGACCACTCACATGTCCCGTTGACTTTCATGACATCAATCAAGTCGAAGACGACGATTTGTTCTATCAAACACTGGATGCGGCCTTTAACAATATTATGGCCCCGAACCTTCAGAAAATAGCTGCTTCACGTCTGCAGAGACATTCATCGGGGATGATGACACACCAGGCTATTGAGCAAGAATTGGAAGACTATGCCGTTTCTCTAGCAAGATTGAGCCCGACCTGCCATGGCGCCGAGAAGGACCAAGGGGGAGGGCATCCGGCCATCTCAGTGGCAGATAATGAGTGCACAAATACAGGAATACAAGAGACAGACCGAGCCGAGTCTGATTCAAAAGCCATTGAGAACGAACATCATGGTACCGGCTCCAAGACGCCCTGGATGGTTGAAGGACAGCCCGGGTTGAGTTCTTCAACAGCGAACCAGACTGGGCAGAGAAATGACTCGATGCTAGCTGGATTTTGGCGGAAGAACAGACTTTACTGACTGTCACCTTGAGGATGGGGTTAGACAGGAAGAGAGAGGAAAAAAACAGTTACCCAAAACGTACTTTGGACTGATACAACAAAGCATGTCTGAGCGCATAGGTGATCGATAATCAAACACTATATCCTGGCTTCGGAAAGAAACAATCGAGCATCCGCAGACTTTCTAAATCAACCTTGGCAGTTTCATGTTGAAGCTGGTTTACTGCATCGTATGACCAAAAATGGCATCTCGTGGTGGGCCCCGAAAACCCAAACAAGACAATCCCGCCTTATAGCGGAATGAAATGTGCATGGAATGTACGATAGAAACATCGCAGTAGATGTAAATCGAGGCCAGGGCCCTGCCCTCGGATGCATTCTACTACCTGAGCAGGTTTGTTTGAGGTTGATGACACCGGTGGACCGAAATTGGTAGGATGTGATTAATTCAGTGGGTATAGAGCAATCCTAGATAACAGGGAAATCAAATGCATCTTTTGATAGACAATGTCCAATCTTTGTTTCTATTCAAGATATGGACATGCCTCATCTATGCAAGCCGTCAAGGAACACCACGCACCAGAATCCCGCATTTTCACTCCTCGCCAGACTCTCCAAAGTTGTGAAGCGGTGTAGTGCCAGAATATTTCGTTCGTGGACGCGATTCCAAGACCGCGAAAATAAGCCGGGTGCGGATTGAGGTGTTCAATAGAACAAGCATCATGCGGGGAAACAGTCGGTGTAAACTATCAAGATATCGCAAGATACTTCACGAGGGGACTTGGGTATTGGTCGAGAGATCCGTAGATCATAAAGTTGCCGCCGCCTCGACTACGCCCGCCGCCTTGAATGCGGCCGGGTTTTGCATAACAATCTCAACCGGATACTTCCACTGCATGAACCGTGACCAGCCTGTAAAACAAAATGTTAGGAACTCATTCCGCGCGGAAACCGTCTCTCCGATTGCTTGTACTCACTCCAATACGCGCACCGCCGGCCCATGAGTTTCCCGATGAAGGGAACCAGGACCATGCTCAGGAGCAGTTCCAGCTGCTGAATGCTTTCTCGCCATTCTTCCTCGGCGTCGGAGGAGTATTCTGAGAGTGTGTCGAGGTCGGAGTCGGTGGTTGATTCGGAGGGGAGGGAGGCGACCTCGTCGTCGGACTCGTATGAGTTCTGTTGGGAGGGGACCATGTATGCGGACATGGAAAATGAGGGATTTGAGCTTTCTGGCGAGTTGGCGGACATGGTGAGGGGTGTTTCCAAGGAGTTACGGCTCAGAAGCGAAATGGGCAGCCTGCCTTGCTGTTGATGGACTCGTCCTCGTCCCAGGCGGTGGGTCAACAATGATGAGGTAATCTGAGGTACATAGTCACGTGTCGGTCCGATAGCGGCGATAAGCTCTACGTTCACCCGGCCCCGGGGGGCTCTCCAGGGCTAAGCTGGAACTCCAGGGCTGCACCTACAACATTCCCGAGGTCAAAGTAGAGATTGACTCTACTGGTACTTCGATACGATAAATACTCTTATTTCCTTGCCCTCTAAACCTGGTCTATGGAGGACGAATACCAGAAGAGAACTCTATACGGGAAAAAAAAGCACTTATTCGAAGGCTCTGATGTTCCAATCCTTGTAAGGGTCAACCGATTGAAAGGTGACTGATATAGGCATTGACTAAAACCTTGGAAACGCCGACGGGATTCACAAATTGGTACAAAAACGAGCTACCTGAGCTCGATCAGCTTGTCCCCTGCACTGGGTAAATATACAATGAACTAGAAATCCAAAAAGCATGCAATCATTGAAATCCACCTGGTAGAAGACAGCAGCATGTTGAATTTAACCACTGGCCGTGCTGAGCTTCAACTGGGCAGCAAAAGCGTTCAGGTTTCGGGTCTGTATATATACCGTTCCTGGGCCGGTGAATCTGCAGACAAGACCCTCGCCGGAGCTGAAGCTTGACAGGAGACCACCTGAGGCAACACGAGTAATCTCGTATTTGCAGTTCCAGGCGACAAGATGGCCATTGTCGACAATGTAAAGCTCCTTAGGGGCAAGCTGATAGACCTGCGCATTAGTCGAGTGTCGAAAGCTTCCGGACAGAGGTTTCTTACATCTTTTTTCACAATTGCGCCAAAGCTCTGCATCCAAAGCAATCCCTCGCCTGTGATACTGTACACGAAGAGACCTTCGCCGGAGAAGAATGCCTGTGTGATCGACTGGCTCGCATCTTTGTGTGTCACGCCACTGGTGTGGGCTAAGAATGCATCTCTGCTAATTCTCCACCCCTCCTCGCCCTTCACAACCCGATGAACTATGATATCTCCCAGCATAGGCGGTGCAAGTAAGAGCTCGCCTGGGCCGTTATATTTCGACATAGACATACTTCCACCCGCAAGAACCTTCTTCCAGGTTACATGTATAGTTCCCCGGAGTGTGATTGTGTGGGACATTGCAATCATTGCACCTAAGGATGAGAATTAGAACCACGCCGTATTTTGAGAAACGGGCGAAATAGCTCCTACCTGGTCTGACCGTCAAAGGAGCCATCATTGCTAGTTGAATGGTCAAGAGTGAGTTGGTGTCCCGGTGACTGATCCTGTAACTTCCTCCATTGAATGTTCCAACGTCATCTTGAGTAGATGCATATGCTCCAACGAATTCTCCAGGTGGTGGGGCACCTGGTAATTGAGATACCAGCTGCTCTCCAGTGGCGTTATTGTGCTTGTGTGCCGCGCTATTATTTCGCTGGATCTTTTCTTGGTCGAAAGACGGAGGAGTTGTCGAAACCGGAGGAGGGGGGAACTGAGGGCCCGCGTAGCCCGGAAGAGTTGGTTGCGGACTCACGGATGGTGGGCTCGATGGAGGCGGGGGCATCGTATGGCCTCCATTGGCGGGTGGGGTTCCCCGGGGAGGTGGTGGGTAGCTATAGTTTGTAGTTGGGGTCCCGGAATATTGTCTTGAATGCTGTTGAGGGGGTTGTGCAAACGCTATTCGTAATATCAGTATCAATGCTAACATTGGGCTTCGTGCAGGAAGCTGTACACGTTACATGTGCTGGCGCTGCGTCGATTTGTTAGCGACCTGCCGGATTTCGCAACGCGCATCACTGTATCTCACCGGACATTGGGGGCGCGGCCCAATTCTGTTCTTGATTCATACTCTTCTGTCAAGTCTTGCTCTCCGTATCCTTTTGCGGTGTTGATAAACTGTAACATCCGATAATTTAGCAATGCCTTCCTGCCTGTTCGTGTCAGTCTCACCAATGCTTTCCGTGAGATGCGGGGTAGCGACGAGAGTGGATTGTGATACAGCGCCAGTGACAAAATGATAAATAAATATAAGTATCCCGAGAACTCTCAAGGCAGGTGTGAAATGCGATAATGCGCTAGAATGGGAGGTGACGACGAAAGAGCCCTGGAGTCTTTCAGGGAGGGGGGAATCTGGCGGGCCATTCTGTTTAAGAGCACAGCTCAAAGTCTACACTAATAGCTCTCGGCTAAAATTAGACCAGAAATGGCTTAGGAGGTGATCCGTGTGAAATTGGTTGCAGAGACCTAATTGACCACCCGCGAGTCACATTTCACTACTGCACGTCTCTTCCCGCCGGGCGCTTAAGACATCCTCTTACCCGATGTGATAGGCCGACCCCACAGAGCACAACACCACTCTGTGGATGTTCATTGGCCGTTAAATTGTGTGCCACGAAGAAGCCAAGAGCCTTGGAAGCGTCGTTTTCTACGGAGGTACGGAGTACTGAGGAAACTATCACGGGTCGAGCATAGTGCGAATGTTCGCCAAAGACAGAGCACGAGATGATTCCTCAAAAAGTAATAAATCACATTGATTTCCTCTTAGCATCCTATCGGCTTTTAATGACTTGAATGTCCCAGCAAAGCTATAATGCGCCCAAAGATAGCATTTCGATTGCTTGCCGAGTCCCTGTCCGAGAAGCCCATGTTGTGTTGATGCTGTATAGTAGTATCGACAAACCTATCTTCTTTCTTCCTGGCCAAGTCTAATGCTGTCAGCCCCTGGTTATTTTGAAGGTGCACATTGGCTCCCCGTTGGACCAGTATTTCCAGTGCTGAAAGTTTGGCACCTAATGCCGCATGCATGAGTGCAGTGTGGCCTTCGCGATCGCGAGCATCAATGTCTGCCCCCTTTTCAATGAGGAATGTCAACATATCAAGTTGTCCTTCGGATGCCGCAAACATCAACAGAGTGTAATCGATCGAATTTACCGGTGCACCATGGCGGAGAAGCGCATCCACAATCTTGACGTCGCCAGACCTGCTAGCCCACCACATCGCAGATATTCCCCTACTGTCGAAGGAGTGGGGAGATGCGCCATACTGCAGTATCAATTCAAGCGTGTCAACATTTCCAATATCTAACGCTGCGAACAGTGGTTTTGGTCCAAGAGTTTTGTCACCACCATTGGCATTGGCGCCATTTTCAAGCAAAATTCGGACGCCTGCGAGATCCACCCTTGCGATGCATTGTATCAGAGCCGTCTGATTGACTGAGTTCACAGCGTCGATGTTCATTCCATGGCGAAGCAGAACTTGTATCGCCCACTTGGACCTATGTCTGGCACTGTTGGCGTACACGCTCGGGATCAAGTCTGGCAGCTGCTCACTCAACTCAATGACCCTCAGAATTGAGAAGTAGAGCAGTGCATAGTGGTTGTTCTGAATCGCCCATCCGAAACAGAAATCGTCGCAATCTTCGGATGATGATAGTCCAGCCTCCAAATCAGGGATGCTGATTGTAAGCCAGTGCTTAAACACCCGTCTGCTGATGTGGAGGTACTCTGTTTCATGAAGCGGGTCAATGATGTTGTATAGCTCCTGTTTTACCCCCAAATTGTTGAGAGCATTCTGGGCGGAACTCATCTCAGGGTTTCCTTTTGCAATCTCCCACGCGATCCAGCCAAGCTGGGCACAAAAGGAGTTCCACCAATTGACGCGGTTTTGTGATTTTGTCCAATCTCTGTGCACGAGATGTGCTCTAGACTGGAAGAATGCGTCTCGAACATCGGATTTTAGGAGTCTGTATATCTGCTCAGTCCCCTGACTTTGCGCCATAGCGCTGTCCCCTAGCATGGCCTGGCGGCAAAGATAGCCCAGCTCGTATGTGGACCTCTCAAGCTCGGGTCCATCTGATCGCTCGCAGAGCCAGCGGATCAACGCAAATACACATTCCCAATTGCCCTGTTCGACCAAAGCTTTAACGCGAGTTTTGACCATCGGAGAGTCCGCGGCCAGATCGGGCAGGAGATGTTGCTTCTTCAGCACTGGAACGATGCATAGTAGTGCGTCTTCCCTAGTGCCCAGTCCCGATCTCTCGAGTTCGGTGACCAATTCATTGATCCGAGTACTCGATCCCAAGAAAGAACCTCGTATGCCAGGCTCTATGTCAACTTCTCCTCCGAGCCTCTTCAGGTAAGTCATAGCTTCCTTGAAGAAGTGCACGAAGATATCCTGAGCAGCCTGGTATTCAAGTGGATTGTTGGTTCTCAAAACCAAGACACTCTTTTCAGATAGGTCCTCCTCGGGCTCGGAGATGAACAGTCTTTGGGTGTCGCCAATCGCATCAGAGCTGACTAGTCTTGCCTCTGTTTGTCGGAAGATCCACTTGTGAAAGTAGAGGTATGTCTCCTCGAGGCTTGCCTCATTCACGTCTAGTCCAACAAGCCGGCAAAACTTTGACTCTCGCCAATGCTTGCTGGACTTATGAAGAGACCACACCCACAAACCCAAAACGGCTTCAAGCTCATTGGGATCAATTTTCCATCGAAGGACATCACCGCATCGCATAAGACCGATAGAGTACGTCCCTGGTGGCTCGGGTATACTTTTTGAATCGACTTGTTGACATTTGAAGGCAAGTCGAAACTCGAATGTCGTCCCAAACTCAACACCCCAATTGTTCATCAGATCTATCGTGGACTCAATTGCCTTGGCAAGCTTTCTAGCGACCTGGCGAATAGGCATGTCATCCCAGTTGACATTCAAGCCCTGGTTCGAGTTGGAGGTCAACTTCGCCAGTTGAACTCTGGTTCGAATGATTTGTTTTGCCAATGGATTCCCAGTATGGGGCGTAAATCTAGGCGAAGGCATACTGGCAAGTCTGTCAGGGATTGGGACGAGATCGAAGGAATTCATGTTTTCAAGATGAAATGCAAAACAGTCTAGTTCTTGCTTCTTGTCAGATGTGAGCTCTCGATCGCCTCTCATTTTGTTCTCGCCTGGTGCCATTCTTTCGGTGCGGAGACAGGTTCGTATAATTGCCATGAGGAAGGTTGACCCCAGCTGAGCTAGGATGACGGATGCATGTAGACCTCTCAGTCCGACAAATTGTAGGATAAATCCTAGTAATGTTGAAGCAAGCGTGGAGTATATTTCCACATATTTCCTGTCGAATCGTCGGTCTCTGACAGACTTAATGTATTCATCTGGGTCATCCTTGACAGCCAGGAATGCATTGAAGGCTTGATCTCCAACATCTTGATTTCCTGGTTGCACCCAATATATCGTACTGGGCTTTTCTGGCTTCAGATAGAACTCTTTGGACGAGCGTTCCATGATGAATGCGCAGAAGAACATCCCAATGAAAAGGAGGGTTGTCCCGATGAAGTAGAATGGAAATGCGTAGGAGGCCACTGCTTTATCGTCTTTCTTGAAGTGCTGTGGGAATACAAACACCGTAAGTGCCGCATAGATGATGGTGCCTGGTAAAATCCCGAATCAGTACAATTCATCGTGAATTCAGAATGAAACTGACCACTCTGCAACACACCCCCAAGCACAGCGGCACAATAGAACCAGCCTTGACCTCGTCTTTTGATTCCTTTATTCAAGGAGAGATTTGGGATATCCAATTCCGGCAGCTCACTCGGCGCAGTTTTCCCCTTGCAAGACCAAGCCCCCTGCTCGAGGGCCTCTTTCATTGTGCCCATCCTCGTTGTCGTTCCACCATTATTGTGATTCTCCTCCCAAGATACGATCTCCATGATCTTCGGTCGCCCAAACACTCGAGCGACGCCACCATCGTTGAAGAGCTCGGCGGTAGACTCCGACACACAGGGCAGTAGTTCACTTTCTGCTTCAGCCGGGCCTTCCTGTGCTCGCCCGACGAAAGCTCTCAATGATGAACTTCCGCATATTCTGATAACAGATACAACCGCAGTCAGCACCCCGAGTGGTGATAGAGCGAAGATGACATTATCGAGGGCGCTGATGGACTCGGACAAAAATTGTTTCGTCAGTCGTTCGCCGAATAATGTAATTAAGGGTGCCTGCAATTGTACTCAAATATTAGCTTTGATCTCCATATATCCGATCGTGAAATCCATACCAAGTCTGTAGCAAGATTATTCGTAAAATCGTCCCAATCATCATCAGCCTTAACAAAAGCAGCAAACAAAATTATCAACCATGCCAAATGCATCATCAACATATCATATTCCAGTTAGCATAGGAAGAATATCTAAATATCCCAAACAGACGCGCAACCGCGCTCTATTAAGGCCCTATACCTTACCAACATTCATAGCAAACCCCACCTGGCCCCATGCCCGCGAACCGCCCACATTTCAAGAATAGCATATCATCCCGCTAATAATAACACACCACTGCGTTGGATGTTCTGAAACAGCCTAAATCACCTAGTGCGAGTGTAAGCGCTGAGTGAAAATCAAGGACGAGTCTTGGGGTGTTCATCACGACGCTAGCTGCGGCCCGCATTGCGCTAGCAGATGGACTGCCCCGGGGCGGGTCGACATGTGGATGTATCTCTTCTTTTTCTTTTTTATCAGCGCGTAACGGTACAATAGACTCAGTGCAGAGGCGTGAATCAACATAGATATTGCACATATATATGATGCGGGGAGAGAAGAGGATCTGTCAGTGGCGTCCATTGCCCAGGTGCTCAAGGTGGTTGAATGTAGTAGTAACTATTGTTTCCCCGTAGAAAATTTTACCAGCCATCGATGCAAATGGAAAGAAATGGTTAGATGCTTTGCCTAGTGCCATCTACTTGAGCTGGAATTTGAATGTATCGAATGTACTATTCGTAATGCCCTTGATGCGGCTGGGTATAAAAGGTGTACATTGAAAGAGCACGATCCGCGAGGGGTTTCTACTCTGCCTTCTGTCAGATGTTTTGCACTTCAAGGGGGATAAGAGGCAGTGTCGAAGTATCAGACAAGGCTGGTCATGACTGGCTCACTTTGCGTGGCGCTGAGGCTAAACCCACCATAGACACAGGGCGCGCAAGTAGGCTGCAAATACGGAGTACTTTGTCGAAGAATACCCCAGCATTTTATCTAGAGACTATACTCCGTACCAGAGCTGGCACTGTATCGGAAAGACCAAATCTGCCTAGGTGGCAGTAGACACTCCATGTTTGCCTCTTGCAGGCGCTCTGGTCTTATAGGCTCAGCGTTAAGCTATACCCAGGTGATGCACTCCACTCCATGCCATTGGATATCTACTTTGTCCAAAGCACTTAGGACAGAATGCTATAACCCTTCTTGTGACATGGCGAGAACTCACTGGAGTGCGAGGCAAGACGGGCCATATCGAAGTAAATTGCCAATTTGACTCAGCGCTGAGGCAAGGCGTAAGGCGGACACAGGCTACTCAAATAGATCGGGGGTCACTGGATAAGTCTACGTATATAAGTGAAGGACCGTTACGAGTCAGAGAACATCCAGTCTTCAAACCATCGAAAAGCAAGACACCCGATATTTCACAATGGTGAGTCCTCTATCCTGAATGTGTCAATTCTACTCACACAAAACAGCCTCTGCGCCAAATCTTCCCTGACCCAGCAGCTGTGCACGCAGCAAAGATTGATACCGCCAAGGTTGAGTATGTATTGCGTCTTCCCAGCGGCAACCTTACTCACAATGTCCAGTATCATCGCAGTCCACGGCCTCAACTCCAAAAGCAAAGACAGCTCCGAGCATGCGTGGGACACATGGCGCACACCTTCCGGGCCGAATGGCCATCTCTGGCTCAGTGATGATCTCCCTTCTTCAGTGCCCGAGTCGCGAATATTTCTGTACGAGTACGATGCGACGGCGGCATTCGGACGAGATACAGGGGCCTTCCTCGACGAGGCAAACGAGCTACTCGAAGCAATTCGAACAGAGCGAGAAGACGACGATCCCAGACCGATATTGCTCCTCGGGCACAGCATGGGAGGCTTGCTAATCAAACAGGCGTTGATCAATGCGCACAACGATGTTATGTACACTCCGATCAAGAATGCATTGGCTGGACTAGCATTCTTTGCACTCCACACCACCGCAGCACGAGTAACGCCGTGCTGATGGGAGGTGTGGCGGCTCAGATCGCGCTGGCGTGTGGATTCAAGAAGGGTTCCAACGTGGTAAAGAGGCTGAAGAAGGGGGGCCTATTTTCTCATACCATGCGAGAGGCTTGGGGGCACAGAGTGCTGGACTGTAAGATCATCTCCTTCTGGGGGGCAGATGATCCGGTGAGTGAACCAGGATAGCGTGGAGAAAGTACCGATATACTGATGCCCTTTTTAGATTGTCCCGAAACAGAATTCACGGCTTAACCTTCCGAGTGATTGTGAAAATGTTGTGGAGCTGGATGCAGACCACAGTGGAGTGTGCAAGTTTGGACAGAGTCAGAAGGACCAAAACAACCTCAAACTGGTGCGCAAAAACATCGTGGATTTGTATAAGATTGCCCTCAAAAAGTGTTAATCAATCGCCATACCTTCTATCTCAGGTAAAGCACCTGGGCAGGACACGTATCCGAGGACGATGGTGCGCTGCAGTTTCGATTGAACTTGAAAACCTTGGAAGAAACAATGTCTGATGTTATCAAGCTTGATGCCAAGGGCATTTGCCTCAATTGATCTTATTTCAAAGGCCGCATATGAAGTGTACTGATGTTCCAAAGTAGATAGATATACACAACGACCGAGGTCACCAAGTATCTCATGGCTCCCAAGAGACATTCATTTCCGAGCTTCTCAACCTCCAAGAAAGATGCAATGCGAGTTTTTTTTTGTGACCTTGCGATTTGACCCCAAGGTCACTTCATAGTTTGACCGGCGCGTATGGCAGGAGATCCAGACAGACAAGAGGGATACCAGGCTTTCCCTGGACAGTCAAATGGGAAAGTTAGAGCATCATCAGGCAATGTTGCATTGGTTGATTGGTCGAGATAATAGAAGAGCAAACAATCCAAACATCCCCTCACGAGTGTTGGCCAAGTAGCTATCGCCCCGAAGGATGGAGCAGGGCGTTTTATTACCAAGTAATTGACAGGCCGTTGGATTCCCACGTAGACACGCCGATCTACGGAAACCGCGGCTACGGCCGCAGGTCCACTATCCTCCCAGGCTGGACTAGGCTGTTGGAAATCCGGATTCGATATGTTTAGATTTGACAGCGGGCCAAGCTGAGTATGTACGCAGCCCCTCATCGAGGTCATATTAGTGATCTAGCCTGGTCGAGGGTCGATGAGGGCTGCCCTCAATGCAACCCACTCAAATCAAAAAAGACAAGCCACCAACGCCATATCAATGTAAAAGCCGCAGTTCACGAAAAACGCTAAACGATTAAAAGATGCTGTTCACGAGGTTGGAACCCATCGTGGCACCGGCACCGAAGATGGCTAGGACCCGTTAGCAGGGAACACGCAAGGCAGACACGTAAAACGACGTCAGATGTCAAACATACCTGCATTACCAAGTTTCTTTCCGAACTTCTTGCCGCCTTCCTCCAGCTTGTTCTGCTTCGGGTCTTCGGGGTTCGCGGGGTTCGCGGGGTTCGCGGGCTGTCCACTCTGGCTTACTTGGAGGGGCATGTTACCGTAGTTGGTGGGTGGGGGCACATGCACGGGTGCCTTGGCTGAATCCTCGGTGACGAAGCTGGATGGGAAGATACCCTCTTGTCCGGTGTTGGTGTTGCGGCCTCGCCACCCTGTTTATCGGTTAGTCTTGTGGTCTTGTTCCGCTCGGCGGAATGCACTCTTACAGTCTTTGTTCAGCTCCTGGGTGATTTGGATGCGATGTTGCGGCTCAAAGCCTAGATCGCCTTCGTCGGCCGGGCTGTAGGTGTATTGGGCCGTGGCCATGCGGACGGGCGGCGTTTGAGCGTAGGCGGGCGGGGCCTGCGGGACGGGACTGGTGTATTGGCTGCGCGGGGCGGCTTTCTCGTTCATCGACATGTTGGACACTTGGGCCACGGGCGGAGTGTAGGAGGACGCATAGGGGGCTTGGGGTTGGGCCTGGACTGGTGTGGGCTGCACTGGCTCTGGCTGGGACAGTTGTCGGGAGGCCGGGGAGACTCGCTCCGCTTCTGTGGCGTGGGCTTCGACGATGGCCTTGAGGGGTGGCAGGATCGAGTTCATCTGCGCTGGAGTGATCAGGCCGACCGAGTCCAGGAATTCCAGCTCCTGGTGGATGGTTAGTTGGCGGCATGGATTCAGGTCCGAGGACGTACGGTCTGGATAGCGCGGAGCGACCGGGTGCGCATGGATAGCTCCAACTTGCTTGGGGTCGCCATGGTGAATTAATGGTCGAATGAGTGCAGAGAAAAGTCAATGGAGATGGAGGAATCAGGAGAAGGAGAAGTGTTATTGTGCCGCCTAAGGCCAAGCATCCCAAACGAACTAAGTATCAGCTACTGAGACACCGCATTGTGATCGTTCTCAACCATATACTTCAGATCAAAAGATTTGAGATCAGACCAAAAGATCAGTATAAAATGCAGTTCAGAATTGCCAAGCCGTACTCAGTACGGAGTGGGCAATAGACTGATTATTAGCTGCTAATGTGTCCGAGGCCGTTGGGACTTCCTACTCCGGCCGACTCCGAACATCCATGGATATCTGATAAGAAATTCCGTCGCTTTCGGGTTGATAAGTATTTGGTCTTGTGTTCCAAGACTAACTTGTAATATTATTATGATTGGTGTGTAGGCTATACGCTTCATCATTACGCAACGGCCTTCGTGGTTACGCGGGTTTAGGATGTTAACAATTACTCCGATAGGCTTAACTCAACACGAGGCCGAAGGATTGGATATCCAGAGTGATTGACCAGGGCCCAAGATCCACTGAATGGCCACTCGCAAATAGCAAATAGCAAACAGCAAATGTATTAAACAAGACCGTTGAGCTGCCCCGGATTGGGGTGGCTGCATTGGGAGTTAATGTCCAGGGCTGCATGTCGCATTGTAACTGACTCGACTAATCAAGTACTAGTACTCAACTATTGAGGGATTGAGGGACGAGGACAAGTAACCGTTAGATCTAACCGAAGGGTCCAATTTCCCGTTGAGTGGCACCGTCGTATTCCACTGTCACTGTCGATCCGTAGTTCGCATTCGAGACCGGTCTAGCTGATTTGCTTTTTTCTTGTGTTTCTCTTTTCTGTATCTCTTTTATATGGCATGCACACTCCTATCTGTGGCGTCGAGATCCGCACCGAGGCTCCCTTTATAGCCCCGGCCGCTGCTCGTCAAAAATTTCCCATGGCCAATCCACCTATCCAGCTGTCCCTCCAGACAGACAAAAGTACCCCAAGTCTGACTCCACCGGTCACACCCATCGCCAAAGACTCCCACGCACCAAACCCATTCCACGAAACCCAGCTCACCTACTTCACCGACGACCTCGACCTCTGCCTCGACAGCAACAATCGCCATGTCGAGTTCGGCCGCGGCGTCTGGAGCACCGTGTACAAAGCACGCGCTAAACCATCCACTCTCCTCGGAACACCCCCCAGCTCCCCAGTGACCGCCGCGCAAGTCTTCGCCGTCAAGGCCCCATTGCGCCGGGATGCGCGCCCAGTCCTCAAAGCCGAAGCGGCAACACTCACTCGCCTCACTCGCCTCCCGAACCACGAGGCCCACATCGTGCCCTATTACGGCTTCCATGTCGAGATGTGCGCACTCGTCCTCTCCGCCATCCCGCTCTCCCTCGCAACATTCACGGAAGATCAGGCCGAGCTTGCGCGCCACAAAAACCCAATGCAGACCATGTTCGAGCCTGTGCAGGGTCCGGCCTCGTTCCAAGATCTTGCTCGCAAGCTGATCGCAGGCTTGAATTGGCTTCATGATGTCGCAGGCCTCGTCCACGGCGATATCAAGCCGCAGAATATCCTCCTGCGGGAAACCGAGTCGGACGTCTTTCCCTATGAGCCTGTCTTCATTGATTTCTCGGCCACTGTCGAAATCCGCAGCGAGGATGCACCGCTGGATACGACGCGCGCGTCCATGTCCTCGTTTACGCCGCCGTTCACGGCACCGGAGATGCTGGCTGCGTTGATGTGCAAGGAGATGGCGCCGACGGCTGCGTCGGATGTGTTCTCGCTTGCGGCGACGTTGCTGGCTGTCGCGACGGGAGATTTGTTGCTGTATTCGAATATGAATCATCGGTTGAGGCTGGAGATGGCCCGCGCGGGACATCAGATCATTGATTTCACGCGCTCGGGCATGAGTGGGTGTCGGGTGCCGAGGAATGGGTTTGTCGAGCGCATTGTCAAGCCGGCTGTTGTGAAGGATCCGAGTATGCGGATTTCAACGGCGGAGTGGTTGAAGCTTGTGCGTGAGGTTTGATTTTTTTGTTTTTTGTTTGGCATCGCTTGTTATACCCTGTAAGATGGAGTTTGGAGACTGTATATCAGTAGGATGGATATCGGAGCATAGATTTGCATAATATCATCACTTAATACTTGACATATTGCGTCTCCTGTAGCAATTCGCCTTCCAGTCTTGGGTCCAAGTATCCAAAAGACAATCCATCAACCCAGTCTGCTATCAAGAACCCTCCACAAACCGCCTCAAATCATCCACCCACAGCTCGAAATTCGCCTGCAACCTCACCCCATACATCATCCTTACCACAAAAACCACCCACCCAACCTGCGCCTCCCAATTCCTCACCTCCGTTCCCCCCTCCACATCTCGAATCTCATGCACCCGCTCCGCCAACAACAGCGAGCGCGACATCGTGCCCGGCGCCTCATAGTCCCCCGTCCACACGATGCGGCCCACTGCCCCCGTCTCTGGATCCGGGGCCGTGCACTCCGTTATGAGCAGGTGGACGTCTGTGGCGGGCTGGGGTTTCTCGGAAGTGGATGTTGGGTCCATGCGGACGTGGAAGGTGAATTTGGTTCCCTGTTGGAGGATTGGGGAGAGAGGGGATTGGGATGGGGCATTAGGTTGGGAGCGTATGGTTACGCGGGGAACGAAGGAGTTCCAGGTTGGCCAGGTTGAGGTGTCGGTTAGGGCGGCCCAGACTTTGGGGGATGGAGCTGGGATGAGGGTTGAGCTGCCGATGTGGAGGGAGGCTTTTTCGGGGGCGATGTTGGGGGTTGCGCGGGTGGCATTGGTTGGATCTAGGAGGGTCATGATTTCGTTTAGAGCTGGTATGGAGAGAAGAGGCAAAGGGAATTGAGAATTGACAAGTGTAGACCCTCTAGGGGGGTGAATTACGTAGACCCGGAGGTTGCTTGCATCCGGCCCGACTGCTGGCCGATATGATAAGATAACGGATAAGAGCTCTTATCGGCAACCGCCCGCGTGAGGTCTGTTCAGACTTGCAAGGTTGACTCTTTACTCCCTGGAAACCAAAGAAGATTACACACCATTTCTAATATGGACTATATATACTCCTACAGGAAAAGGCTCGGTCTCAATGGCATTGATTCGAGTTCAGTCCCTGAATAAAGGGCAAAGAGAGACAAGTCCAAGAATGGACTGAAGCCCAAACGATCGGCGGTGTCTAGAATGACAGACTCCTGCGAATAATCGAAAAGCAACAAATAAGAAGTTCCACACGATGACCCATCTCATCACATCCCAGTCCGTCACTGAACGCCCAAACCGCTCCAGCTCCACAGCAAAAGAAAGACATTGGACACAAGGTCCAAGGAAGCGTGGAAACTAGCGCAGAACAAAGACGCAAAGAACATCAACTATCTAAGAACAACTATCTGAAAGCTATGGCCTACCTAACTAACTAACCTCAGTGCCTTTGAACACCCGATTTCCAATTCGGATTCCGCACCCTGGTATGATACTGTTGCTTGCCGCGATCAGACTGCTTTCTTCCACGCTTCATGCGCTCACGCCGATCACGCCTCTTCGTAGCCGAGTTCTCCTGTTCAGCCTTCGGCTGTGGAGCCGGCGGATAAGTCGCAGGCGAAGACGTCTTCTTTCGCTGCCTGCTTCGCCGATTATGCAACTGTTCTTGAATTTTCCGACGGCGCTGGGAAAGTGACAGTTTCAGGGAAACGCGATGGACGATGGACATCTTCCTGACTGGGACTTCCTGTTCGGGCTCAGTCTTGGCTTCGAATTCGATCTTGAGTTCCGCTTCTGTTTCAGACTTGGTTTCGAGAACAGATTCAAGAACTGGGGGCGACTTTGAGCCCATCCGATGTCGTAGGAAACGCACTCGCCGTTGTCCCTTACGGCGTCGCTTGGAGAAGATCCCCTTGGATATCTTGGGCAACTTGGCAGTCTGTGGGGTCTTGAGTATGGAGCTCGGCTCGGGGTTGACGTCGCCTGTGGCGGCGGTTGCCCTCCGAGGTATGTTTAGGCTCATATTTTGGATCTGCATTCTGCAGGCTTGGAGGATGGCTGCCCTTGATGGAGGGTGGTTGAGGCCCGAGTCTGGGCTCGTCGGTGGAGGGGGTAACTGTATCAAGCGGCGCTCTTTGGTATGCATCTTGGATGCCTTGTCAAGTTGTTTGGTATGAGTCTTTAAGAGTAAACTGTGTGGAACGAATGTATAGGCTGTACTGTAGACTTGAATAGAAGAGACTGTGTAAACGAAAGGCTGAGATGGAGAGGGAAGAGGGAAGAGGGAGAATGGTAGGCAAGTATAGACCGGTGTACTGCGAAACATGCCTGGGAAGGAACGAGGCGACAACTATAGGGAAGGTGTGTGATGCACACCATTGAGACTCCCGCGGTCTCCGGAATATTCAATTGTTCCTTTCGACTTTGTTCTATCTGAAATGTTGGCGTACATGGCTTCAGGTGTCGACATCCAGATACTCATCCCAACTGGGCATGTCAGGCTATCAAATCAAACATACCTTCTATAAGCCATGAAATACCCACGAATGACATCAAATCAAGGTCCACGGCGAGATACGTCCGCCTCGGCAACCCCCGCACGGCTTATCTCCATTCATGATTCATGAAAGCCAGTAACTCCCAACCATGAGAGTGAAGAAGCCTCGAGGAATTCGTCATGACCGTGATTGCACCCGCTGCAAAGTCCGAGGTATCAAATGCGACCTCAACCGCCCGCGCTGTCAATCCTGTCTCCAACTCGGAGAAGCATGCATGTACCCACAACGAGTGATATGGGTTGACGAGAGGAATGCAAAGCCTTCAGAGTCAAACCAGCCAAACCAACTCGTCCCAGAAACAGAAATTAGCACAAAAGCAACCACTAAATCACCCACCCCAGCCTCAGTCAACCTGTACGGCTTCATCGACCTACTGGGCGCCTTCTACCAGCAACTCCGCACCAGCAGCGGCGGCATCCCTGAAGAAGGAGTCCAACTTATATCACGCACTCTCAACTTTGCACGTTCACGCATCAAAGACGCAGACAACAATGCATCAATCCAGTCGCATCTCGTTGCGCTGACGAATCTCAGCCAAGTCATTGAGTCCGCACATCCGGTTGCGCTATTTGGTATAGCAACCTTTGCCATGTTCGAGGTATGCTGTGGCTCATTCGGCAACTGGCATTGTCATCTGCAGGGTGCGCGCTCGCTGCTAGATCTCCATTGTCGGGATAAGCGTGCGCTGGACGATCTCTGTGCCGAGATCTCGGGACTGGCTGAGGTGCTGGCTTACTTGGTTTGGTTTGATGTTACGGGGGCATTGGTCCGAGAGAGTTCTTTGATTTTCGATGATTGGCATCGGGAGATTCTTAACGCCGAGTTCTTGGATTCGGTGGGCTGTCCAGTAGATACATTTGAGCTTTTTGTATATTTGGGAAAGCACCGCAAGAGCCCCGATGCTAGTGTCTTGGATCTTAGTTCGCGAGCTATAGCGCAGATCTTGACCCTTGATGCTGGCTCGAGTGATTGCAACCTGGCTGCTACGGTGTATAGAGGTGCCGGGGCTATCCTGGCATTCGGGTGCGCGGCTGAACTGGGCCAAGCAGATTCTCCGGGATCGAGCTATCAGTCTGGCGTATTATGCTCGATGGTGGATCGGGTCTGTGAGGTGATTGCGAAGATACCTTCTACATCTAGGTTCTACGTGCACCTAGCCACCCCCGCCTATCTGACAGCGATGTATGGATCGACGGTGCAACAGTACGATATCATCCGAGGGTACTGGCAGAACTGCCAGTCGTGTGAGTTTCCGCGTTATCCGGATGCAGAGGCACAGTGCGAGAGACGATGGGCGCAGGAGGGGTCAATTAGGTAGCCTTCCTATTTGGGTAAGGTACCACAGGAGCTATCTACGTCCACTTGTCATCTATATAACGTCCTTCGACACCAGCTCTTACCATTCCTCTAGACAAATATGACTATTACTTCACAAACCTCCTACCTAGACCGCTGCGTGCAGAAGCGGGACGCCCAATACGCTCTGATTCCCCCCGAATGGCGCATAGATCCGATCCCCTCGATTGAATCAGAGCCAAATGCAATTCCCATTCTTCAGAGTCTCCTCACCAAACAGGAGCTCGTTCTCACCGAAGAGACAGATATCGGAGTCCTTCTTCGGCAACTTTCATCTGGACAACTCTCCTCCCTCGAATTAACGCGGGCATTTGCCAAGCGGGCAGCTCTCACCCACCAACTAACAACATGCTGCACAGAAATATTCTTCGAGGAAGCCTTCACCTCAGCCCAAGAATTAGACAATCATCTAGCCACCACCGGCAAGACAGTCGGGCCTCTCCACGGCCTCCCAGTCTCCATCAAGGATCTCTTCTCCGTACAAGGAGTCGACACATCAATCGGTAGATTTCCCCACAAGCACGCAACCTTCCCAACTCCAGCAAAAGCCAAAGACAGAGCTGACTTAATCCAGGCTGGGTCGGTTTGACCAATAACCCCGAAAAAGCAGACAAATCAGTCGCCCGAACACTGCGCCGTCTCGGCGCCGTGCTCTACGTCAAGACCAATCTCCCCCAGTCGATGATGATGTCCGATTCCTACAACCACGTCTTCGGACAGTGCGTGAACCCCTTGAACCGCGCCTTGATTTCGGGTGGCAGTTCCGGCGGCGAAGGATCGCTCGTCGCTGCCCATGGAAGCGTGCTGGGGATCGGAACTGATCTGGGCGGATCGATTCGTATTCCGGCTGCGCTTTGCGGGTTGTATGGTCTGTCGCCGAGTCCGGGGCGTCATCCTTATGAGCGGGGAAAGTAAGTTGAGCATTTTCTGTGGAATTCTCGGGATATTTTATTGACTTGGTTTAGTCCTGGGCAGGATATTGTTCGCTCGGTTGCTGGTCCGATGGCTTGTAGTCTTGAGACGATCGAGCGGTATATGGAGGCTTTGCCGGATGGGAGACCGTGGGAGGTTGATCATCATGTTGCTCCTGTGCCGTGGAGACAGGATCTGGCGTCGCCTGGTGCGAAGCGTTTGAAGATTGGGTTTATTATTGACGACGGTGCCGTGAAGGTGCAGCCGCCGATTGCTAGAGGGATGAGAGAGGCTATTGAGGCGTTGAAACAGGCAGGGCATGAGGGTGCGTATACTATCCACGTGAATTTCAAAATGCTGATCGGTTGCAGTATTCGAATGGGATGCTTCGTCTCATGGTCATGCATATGAACTCTGGGCCAAGGCCATTTTCTCTGATGGAGGCGAGGGATGTCGGAAGAAGGTCGCGCTGACGGGGGAGCCACTTATTGAAGGGATGCTGGTTGGAAAGCCAGAGCATACTTTGACGACTAGTGAGACACACCAGGTATGAACTTACGAGCCTAAGGTTGTTCCCAAGTCCTCAGCTCATGTCTTAACAGCTCAATGCGGACAAGTACAAGTTCGAATCCATGTATCTTGACCAATGGCTGTCCTCTGGTGTCGATGCATTGATCATGCCCAGCACTGCGTGGGTGGGGTACAAGCCGTGGACGTGGGTAAAGTCCAATGCTTATGTGGGCTACACCAGTATCTGGAATCTATTAGGCTATGCTGCATTGGCAATGCCAATTACTACAGTTTCGCGAGAGAAAGATGTCCCAGATCAGAATTGGCTGGATCACGTCCCGCGAAACGACGGCGATGAGTTCAATAAGTGCCAATGTATGAACCATTCCTTTGGCAGAGAGAAAATACTAATATGAAACAGACGACATTGACCTGGTCGAAAATATGCCGGTAGGCATACAGGTTGTCGGGGGCCGATATGGCGAGGAAAAGTGTGTCGCTGTGGCCAAAGCCATCAATCAGGCCATGCTGGATGTTTCTTTCTAGTCACTCTCTAGTGCTTTGACCTTGGACGATCTATCACTTTCCACGCAAGCCAAGCTCGTGGCTTGGACACCGGCGAATCGGTTCAGTCACGGTGAGCCTTATTCGAAATATACTTTTCTGTTGATGGACTGATGCTCCGTGGATCCGACATTCCTTCCGATGTTCCTTGCTTGCTAGTCTCAGCTTGGACCCTTCAAGTCCACCGGCCGAAGCTACTTTAATTTGACGCATCGGTGCTCATGGTTTCGAGGGCGTGGATGTTCTAGATTTGTATACGGAGTACCATGGACATACATCGTACCTAGGTACAGCGATTGCTTCAGAATACGTTTGGAACCAGCCAACTCCCCTAAGGCTAGTTTGAAGGTCATATAAGATGAAAGCACGACAGTTTTCCTTTTTCAAAAAAAGTTTCGCCCCATTTCAAGGTTTGCAACACGAGTGCGGTGCAAAGGTACGATGCAAAGCTTCATACCCACATTTTAGACATGGGATCTACCGAATGGAATTTTATATTAAACTACCTACGCATCGGTTACTACGTCTCAAACATGAGCTGAATTAGCAGTAACACATGTGAGTCACTTTGCCGATGCTCTCTGAGATAAACCAATTGCCCACAGCTATCCGCATCCGCCTCCGCCTCCGTCCACGAACTAGCTGCATTAGGCAAAAATCCTGAGAACGCCTAGGTTTAGGCTAAAATGAAATGAAACGCCAGTTGAGGTCCCAGCTAAGCTTCTATTGAAAACCCATTTACCTAAAGCTGCTCCATACATCCCCAGCTCGACTCATGTCTCCATGTCCCCAGCCAGTTGTACCCGAGTCGGCTCGGGAAGGGGTTGGCCCGTACCCACTTGACTGTCATGTTAGGAAAATCCGTCAGCAAGAGTCATGTCCACGGGTTGAACTCGTTAAGCCATGCAGAGTACTAGGTAAGACATTCGGGTATCCGCGGAGAAACTCAGAAAGTTGGAAACAGAGATCATGTCAATATACCGTTCTTAGATAGGACTCAATTCTCGACTCAAACAGTATGGTTCGGGTCCACCGCGAGGGCCGTGCTCGACAGTGCACCCTTTCCTCACTGTCCTGGTCCTCACTGTCTATACTCCCTAGGGTATGAAATCGTACACTTCAATGCTCACGCGACCACTTCACAGTCTACACATGCGGGCTAGAGTGCAAAGCTCCCGTCTTACGCTCCGATTCGTGTGTCCTCGGTACGAGTCTGGGCTGTGTTTAAGGTCGACCCACCGGGGCCCCGTAATTGAAGGTTGTCCTAATTGCAAAGAAGATTTGGCGACTGGTCCCGACGGGGACGGCAGGGGTATGCATGTCCACTTTTGGTGGGTTTCGAGGCCTTCTTCTTTTTTCTGTCTGATTCGTGTGCTCTTTGTAGAAGCATGCTGTACTAGTACAGAGTATCCACTGGGGGCTTTAGAATTGGATTGATTGCGTCGGATATACAGTGCTAGTAGGCAACCTTCAATCTGCATGTCTCCTGCCTATTCGGCGTGCCGGCGTTTAACCGAGTTTCCAGGTTAGGATGCCGGCTGACGTGCACCTCGATTTACCACATCAATTGATCAATGCATCAATTAGAAATATCACGGAGAGTATGAGGATTTCTGAATTAAGCTTTGATCGAGATGCGTAGAATCCTTGGATAGAACTAAGGATATCCATCGTGGGATTGATTTCATATCCTCGCCAATGCCCACTCGCGGTGGGTCAAGGACTTACATACTTCTACATGCGGAGGGTCACCGAGACCTAGACTGAGATGGGCGTCGTATGAACACGGGATTTAAAGGTCAACGCCAGCCTATCTCAGAGATGTGTTCGTCTTCACAACCCTTTCACTCTGTCTGAACTGCTAGGTGGCACCCGTATTCAAGTCCATCCCATTTATTGACACGCTGCCAGTCGAAAATGCCAAGTCAACTGTCCATGTCACAATTGGGTGGAGATGATCAACATCCCGTGGAGTCGCGATTGCCGATTAACGATAAAGAATTTGCCGAGTGCTCTATACATCACCCAACGGTATCAAATGAGCCTCGGGAACAGAATGAGCTATATACATCGACTGGAGCCGAACTTCCCTCGAATCTGAAAAGCTGGACTGATCATTCGGACTTCATGACCAGCGAGACAAACCAAATGATGGATTCCAATAATGATTGGGCCGGTCTGCAGGAGACCTTTGGGGATGAGCTTGAGTCATGGGAGTCCATGAATGAATTCCAGGTATGAAAGTCAACATTTCCAACATATGAACGAACCGCTTACACGAATTCAAATAGGATATTTCTTTCATTGCTGAAACGCAAATGCTCCAAATCAATCCATGGGATATGGATTGTTCCGATTCAGCATTCGGTCAATTGCCTATAGCACCTACCGCCAAATCCCAAAGAGAGGAAGACCTGAACTGGGCCGAATACATCTGCATCCCCCAGGAAAAGCAAGAATCGTCTGAATTCAATATCCCCACAGATTTCACCCCATCAATCCCATCTGCGCCAAATTCAGCGAGCCCAGCTCCAACACCTAAAAGCCCTACAAAGCCCACGAATAAGACAATCACCCAAAGGCGACAAAAAATGAATCCCACAACAGCCCCTTTGCGACCTAAATTCTACAACATCTTACCCAGCCCCAGCCAAGAAAATGGTACGTCCCCCGATCTTCCAAGAACAAAACCTTCTAACCCCATCCCAGCTCCACAAACCCCCGACGCATCAAGTCCTACGCAGACCCCCAAATCTAAAGCCTCAGGCCGAGGATCTAAACGCCCAAAGACAGACGAAGAAGCATTGCGTAAGCGAAGAAACTACCAAAGAATCGCCGAGCAATCGCGCAGGCTTCGACTGAACTCCGCGCTCAAGGATTTGGAGGCCCTTCTTCCTTCGGACCTTATTCAGGAGAAGAGTCTCGCGAGTCCGGCTCTTGATCCTATTAGATCGGAGAAGAAGAAGACTCCGTCGGAACAGACGAAGGCTTGTGTTATGGAGCTGGCGGTTGAGTATATTAAGATGTTGCGCACGACTTTGAATGAGAAGAATGGGCGGATGTTGGAGTTGGGGGCTGCTTGTCCTGGTATTTTGTTGTAAAAGTTGATATGGATGATGAGCTTGAAGCGTTTGAGGCGTTGGATTTATGTTAGTATCAGGAGTTTAAGGTCAACAACACAATTCTATACAGTTAATGAATGTATAGAATCAATCCTTGTACTCGGGTGCGCACCCGAACATGTTTCGATGCCCGGGTATCAACCTGAGACAAGCATCACCTAGCACTGACACTAGAATTGAGATCCGCAAAGAGAAGTACTGTATATGCAATCTGTGTATTACCTATGATATCAAATCTATACATCTCTCCCAGTAAGAGGCGCATTCATCCTGTCCTCATAATCCGGGAACTCAAAATCCCCCAAATCCCACTCTACACTATGACTCGTCCGACCATTCTCTTCATGTGACTTCATGCGTGCCATCTCCAAATCCGCATCCACGGTATCCGACTGCATTCTTAATTCCCGCACGACGCGGATCCCCTCGTTGTCGGGCTCTTCTTCCCGTGTGTTTATCTTGGAGATACTGGCTGTGTAGCTGGCCGGTCCAGGCCTAAATAGCTCGTTATACCAGATGCCTCGTTCGGGACTGTTGGTGCTGGTATAGTCGTAGATAGAGTGTTTGCGGTCGGTTAATTGGGTTGTCGTGGAGTGTTTTCTTGAGCCGGGAGAAGAGTGGAGAGGCTGGGGGAGGAAGCAGAAGGAGAAGATGCGGGAGAGGAGGGGGTGGATGGGTGGGAGGCAGACGCATATGATGGAGATGTTGGATTCGAGGGAGGACCAGACGGTTATTTGGGAGCTTGTTTCTTGGGAATGTTAATGGCATTGTAAAGCATCTTGGATGTTGATACTCACCTGTGAAGTGGTCTTGGTAGGCTACTTTAGTCAAGAAATACAAGCGGGCAGAGCTTGTGCCAATGACACTGGTGGTGTATCAGCATGGGTTTCGTTTGATAGGGGATCCTTCATTTACCAAACTCCGAGTCCAAAAACCGTGATGATGCCCGCTTTGAGTGGCTTTGGAACCTTCAAGGTCCATAGCACGTACATGGGGAGAGCCAGGATGATCACATCCGTGACGATGTGGATTGCCCCATTGAGGATCCAGATTGGAGCTTGTGGTAGACAGTGATCGTCTCGATCCTTTCTGGTCCAGAAGTAATGAACGGGGACGCAGAAGAAGAATCCACTAAGTACCATCCAAAGTCCTGCGAGGGCGAGAAACCCGATTAGGGCATAGCTGACGCGCACGAGGAGGCGGGAACGAAAGAGGCGGGTGAAGAACCATAGGGCGGAGAGCTTGGATAGGATCAGGGAGAGGTTGTAGAAGGGAATTGACAACCATAGGTACTGTAAATGTGTAAGTTGGGATCATAGCCTTGGACGTCTGGTCTTACGAATAGTTGCTTCTCGATTGTCTCTGGAGACAAGTCTACATCCTCAAGGCCGAGGCCATATTCGCGTTCTGGAAACATGTTAGCTTCAGGCTATAGTGGACAGTCCGATCGATTGCCCAGGTGCATACCAATAAGGTATATAGCGAAGAACACTATGTTCGTAGCCTGATAACGTTAGCTGACATCTAGTCCCTGGATCCTTGACTTCAGATCCATACCAGTGATGCTGAGACAAAGACATCATCCAGCCCCGGTGCCTTGACGAGATAAAACCGAGTGAACAACCGGAGACCGACTGTCAAAGTGGACAGAGCAACGAATACGGATATTATTGCCAAGACATGCATTCGAACCGGGGCATAAGGAGCAAGTAATTCAGGGTTGAAAGAGAGATTCAAGGTTATAAGGATAGTAGTGAAGTGGTGATCAGCCCATTGGAAAGAATGTAGAAAACACAATGCTATCAACTCGCATAGGAAGAGATAAGTCCCAATAGGAGCCGCAGACTTAAGTACGAAATGGACATGCAGATCCCACCTAGTCTGCCAGGGCTGAAACGGACAAAGACGAAAAATTGAGGCAGCAACTCGCCTGGTTGGTGCGACCACCAGCAGAAAAGACCGGATTAGGAAACACGACGATGGATTGCGTCAAAGACATTTGAGTCTGGATCTGCTTGAAATCACAGTCTCTGATTGGCCAATTCGACAACCTCCGGGTCCTATGATTGGACGTTCCGAGCCACCGTTCGTATCCATGGACTTTATACTTCGCCGCTTATACTTCGCACTCTGCGTTTCGACCGATTAGACTCTGTTCCGGAGATCATGATCTGCGCAACATGGTTCATTCCCTGGGGGCTTGTTTTGGGTGCCTCTGGACTCGGAGTGGCCGGTCCTGACTCGGGGGGCGGATGATCCTTGTCGGGTTGAGAGGGGGACGAGTCAGGATTGGGTGGATTCAAGGTTTGGGATGTGAAATCACACATGCTGGATATTACACTGGTTCTTCTAATGTGATATGCAAAGTTTGTGGGGGTCCTGCCCAGTGTGGGAAGGATGGCATTCCAACGTTGCCCAGGGTGTGCTATAGCACTGCGTGAATAAGTGCAATGTGTACATTAGAGAGTATCAAGACTCATCGATGTGGCGTTCGTTGCAATAATATTCAACTCGACATACAATGTCCTTTGTGATAAGGGACTCGCCCGGCTGAAGATTCCCCTGCACAGGCCCAGTGGCGATGAAGAATGGGGCTCGGAATTCCCGACCCTCTGCCTGGACCACGGACATCTAGCCCTACGCGGACGCAATCAACTACATGGAACCATACGCCATGGCTACAATTACACCAAATGTTGTACAGAACAGCAAATCAATTGCACGCAACTATACAACCCAGCCAAAACGCTCGGGGTCCAAATTTTCCGCAAGTCTAAGATATCTCATAAAAATCCATCAAATGCAAATTTACAGGCGAGCCTTGAGGTTGGCCTTCAGCCTCCGCTCAACGGCAGCCATGTACTCGCCAGTAGTAACCCAGGCCTCGCGTTCCTTGCGGCCACAGGCCAGGGCAAGGTCCTTGGTCATGATGGACTCCTCGTTGACGACGTCAACGCAGGCGCGCTCGAGCTCCTCGGCGAAGGAGACAACGTCGGGGGTGTTGTCGAGCTTACCGCGCTGGATCAGACCGCGGGTCCAGGCGAAGATGGAGGCGATGGGGTTGGTGGAGGTCTCGCGGCCCTTCTGGTGCTCGCGGTAGTGACGGGTCACGGTGCCGTGGGCGGCCTCGGACTCGAAGGCCTCACCGGTGGGGGTGGCCAGGGTGGAGGTCATGAGACCGAGGGAGCCGAAGCCCTGGGCGACGATGTCGGATTGGACGTCACCGTCGTAGTCTGGGGGTGTTAGTGGGGGGCGGATGTACGGAGGGGATTCAGTTGGACTCACTCTTCAGAGCCATGACGAAGCCACCCTCGGACTTGATCATCTGGGCGACCATGTCGTCGATGAGACGGTGCTCGTACCAGATACCCTTGGCATCGAAGTCCTTCTTGTAGTCCTTCTGGAAGATCTCCTCGAAGATGTCCTTGAAACGACCATCGTACTTCTTGAGGATGGTGTTCTTGGTGCTCATGTACAAGGGGAGACCCTTCATGAGAGCCATCTGGAAGGAGGAGTGGGCGAAGCCAGCAATGGAGTCATCAGTGTTGTACTGGCACTGGGTGACACCACCACCCTGGAAGTCGTAGACCTGGACGCGCTCGGGCTCACCACCGGCCGGGGTGTAGACGAGCTCGAGCTTACCGGGGCCGGGGATGACCCGGTCCTGGGCACGGTACTGGTCACCGAAGGCGTGGCGACCAATGACGATGGGCTTAGTCCAGCCAGGGACCAGACGGGGGATGCGGGGAATGACAATGGGCTCACGGAACACGGTACCGCCACTGGAGAGGTTAGCCACGCTCGAGCCATTCGGATCAATTGCACTCACAGGATGTTACGGATGGTTCCGTTGGGGGAGAGCCACACTAGGGCGGGTTAGTGGCGGTTACACAGGGACGGGCGATAAGCTTACTCTTCTTCAGCTTGAACTCCTCAACACGGGCCTCATCGGGGGTGATGGTGGCGCACTTGACACCGACACCGTACTTCTTGATAGCCTCGGCGGCATCAACGGTGACCTGGTCATCGGTCTGGTCACGGTACTCAATACCGAGATCGTAGTACTTGAGGTCGACATCGAGGTAGGGCAGAATCAACTACGGGCCAATTAGTCACAGGTCTTGAACGGAGCCGAGATATGATGTATCCCACTGCATGCAGCATGCAGGTGGCAGATCTCGGCGGGGTTGGGCCGCTTACCTTTTCTCTGATTTCTTGCCAGATGATGCGGGTCATCTAGATTCACGAAGATAAATCGGTAAGCACATGTTCTCGCAGCGGTTTCCCTGTCGGGTGAACACATGGGAATGGGAGCCCCCCGTATTTCCCCGCGTTTTCGAGGCGAACGCGCCAGCCGAGCAGGAGATGCAGGCTTGTGACACCGGGCCGGCTTGGGGGGGGGGGGCTCGGAAGGTTCGAACTATAAAAGGGAGCCCATACCTCATCACCGTCCAATTCCACCAAAGGACTTTGGACCTTGATCTTGGTTTCGGAAGCCATAGTGCGAACTTGAGTGGTGTACAACGAAGGGATCGAACCGGACCAGCGGGCAGATGCAACTCGATTAGTGCGGGAGAGAGAAGCGGAAGAGATGGATCGAGAGGTAGATGAAGAAGTGAAAGAGGTGGAAGAGAGAAGACGAGTAGAAGTGAGAGGGGCGGGAGGGGTCGCGAGGGACCGACGAGCGAATGCGGAACTTGTTCGGAGAGCGTTCATCGTGGGATCTCTGGGAAGATGTCAGCACCCAAATTGGCTCTTTCTGTTTGGCTGAGCGGGCGCAATTCGGCGCAATCACCGCTTGGTTACAACCGAGGGAATGAAGTTCGGCAGAAGGGAAAGTGTGGAGTCGATACCCGGAGAAACGAAGACGCAGTGCGGGAGTTTGGGGTAGGGGAACCGGGGCAAAACGGGAGCGCAAATGCAAGGCAAATCGGAAAGGAAGAATTACCGAAAGGTGAGTAGGAGGAAAAGGCCTTGTCCGGGAGAAAGGAAGGGGAGCTTTGCAAGCGCCGAAGCCGGACGTCACGGGATATAGGATCGGAGGTACCTGGAGAAGCGATGAAGCGAAGCTATGAAGCTATGAAGCTAAGAAAGAGAATCAGATTGAGCTCCTTTAAAGCAGTCCCTGACTCATCGGACCTAACCCTGTTGCAGGGTAAATTCTACTTTCTTGTGACCCGCCGTCGTTGAGCGTTTCCGGAGCTCGGAGCAGTACTCCGCGGCCTTCACCGGCCCTCCATCAGGGACGGGAAACACCCTGCCGAACGGTACGATCTACGCTGCACTGATATCTGATCAAATTTGTCATTGTCATTTCCACGCTGTTGAAGGTCCCGGTCTAATCACTCCCAAGTAGACGCCATTAAATCTGTATGTGTTGAAAAGTCAATCCAATGTATTTACAAGTTCCTCTTTTCCGCTCGATTTAGAAAAGACCATCGATATCGCCGGTCTCGGTGTCAATGTCGACGTTCAGGTATCCCGGGGCAGTGGGCAATCCGGGGATGGTCTGGATGTCGGCAGCCAAGGCGTAGCTAGAGACGGGTTAGTGGGAAGAATGGATAATAGAACGAGTGCCCTCAATCGGAGCCGATGGAAACTTACAGGTAACCAGCGCCCACCGCCAATCTGACATCCCGAATGGGCACCGTGAAGCCGGTGGGGGCGCCCTTGAGGGCCGCGTCGTGACTGAGCGAGTACTGAGTCTTGGCAATACAGATCGGCAGGTTCGAGAACCCTTGCTTGGTGTAGATGTCAACCTTCTTCTGCGCCAGCTCGCTGAACTCCACCTTCTCAGCACCGTACATGGCCTGGCCGATGCGCTCGATGCGCTCCTGGATACTGCCGTCCAGGTTGTAGAGGAGCTTGAAGTCGCTCTCCTTGGAGCTGGCGGTCATGACGGCCTTGGCCAGATCAACGGCACCGGCTCCACCCTCAGCCCAGTGGTTGGCGGGGACGGCGTCCTCGGCGCCGGCAGCGATGGCCTCCTCGCGAATGACAGCGATTTCGGCCTCGGTGTCGGTCTCGAACTTGTTGATCGCGACCACGACGGGGATACCGTACTGCTTGGCGTTGGCAATGTGCTTGCGGAGGTTGATGCAGCCCCTGCGCAAGACATCCACGTTCTCAGTGCGGTAGACCTCGTCGAGAGGGGCGCCGGGCTTGATCTCGGGACCGCCTCCGTGGACCTTCAGAGCACGGACAGTAGCCACGATGACGACAGTGTCTGGGGACAGACCAGAGGAGCGGCACTTGATGTTGAAGAAACGCTCACCGCCCATGGTGAAGTCGAAGCCGGCCTCGGTGACGACAAATCCAGTCTTGGCTTCGTGGTCCTCGTCGGGCTCGGTTCCGGCAAGCTTCAAGGCAAGTTTGTCGGCAATGGCGGAGCTGGCGCCAATGCTGATGTTGGCGAAGGGACCAGCGTGGACCATCACAGGAGTGCCCTCCAAGCTCTGCATCAGGTTGGGCTTGATCGCATCCTTCATCAAGGCGGCGAGAGCACCACCGGCACCGATGTCGTCGCAAGTGACAGGGTCTCCGGCGCGAGAGGTGGCAACCACCATGCGGCCCAGTCGCTCACGCATGTCCTCCAAGTCGTTGCTCAGAGCAAGGATGGCCATACACTCACTGGCGACCGAGATATCGAAGCCGGTCTCGCGAGAAAGGCCCTTCTCGGTGGGGGCCTGGCCAACGGTTATGCCGCGCAGGTGGCGGTCGTTGACATCGAGAACGCGACGCCAGGTAATGGTCTCCGGGTCAATGTCAAGACGGGCGAAGCGGGCAATCTCCTCCTCGGTGAGGTCATCGGGGTTGGTCTTGTCAATACCGAGCTTCTTCAATCGGCGGAACATGATAGGCTTGAACTCACGCTTGCCCTTGCTGGCAGGCACAAGACGCTTGTAGAGAGGACCGTCCTTCTGGGTAGATTCGTGGAACATGCGGGTCTCGATGGCGGCAGCCAGGAGGTTGTTGGCGGCGGTGATGGCGTGGATGTCACCGGTCAAATGCATGTTGAACTCGTCCATAGGAATGACCTGGCTGTAACCTCCGCCAGCTGCGCCTCCCTTGATACCGAACGTAGGACCTTGGCTAGGCTGGCGAACATTGGCAAAGGAGATGCGGTTGAGGTGTGCACCCAGGGCTTGGGTAAGACCCAATGTGGTGGTAGACTTACCCTCTCCAAGGGGAGTTGGGGTGATACCGCAGACAAGAATGTATCTTCCGTTGCGGCGATGAGAAAGACGGTCGAGCAATCCGAGGCTGATCTTAGCCTTGGTGTGACCGTAGGGCTCCAGCTCGTGGGGGGCAATGCCGATTTCGGAAGCAACCTGGGTGATAGGCTTGGGGTACTGGGCCCGCGAGATGGCGATATCCGAGGGGACAGGGGTCTGAAGACGAAGAGGAAGAGGGACCACACGGCGGTCCTTCTGGTTCTCGAAGTAGCTCTTGGCGGCGTGCACCACGTTCTTCAGCAACATGGCCACAGTCATGGGGCCAACACCACCGGGAACGGGGGTGATTTGGGATGCGACTTGCGCAGCGGACTCAAAGTCCACATCACCAACCAATCGCTCGCCAGACTTCTTGGTGGCATCAGGCTTGTAGTTGATACCCACGTCAATGACAACGGCACCAGGCTTCAACCACTCGCCCTTGACGAGCTCGGTCTGGCCAATGGCCGCCACCACGATGTCAGCGGTCTTCACGATACGCGCAATGTCGGGTGTCTTGGAGTGGCACACGGTGACTGTGGCATCGGCGTTCTTCAGCAAGTAGCTGACCGGGCTGCCGACAATATCGCTACGTCCGAGGACGACAGCCTCCTTGCCCGCCGGGTTCACGCCCGACGCCTGGAGCAACTCCATGACAGCCAAAGGAGTGCAGGGAGTGAAGAGTGGGCGGCCTCCGCGCTTGGCAAGCTCACCGATGTTGATTGCGCCGAATCCATCCACGTCCTTCTCATCTGAGACGGCCGAGGTAACAGCATGCTCGGACATGTGGGCAGGAATGGGCAATTGGACAAGGATACCGTGGATCGCGGGGTCATTGTTGGCTCGGGTAATCTCCTGGATGAGCTCGAGCTCGGTGCTAGATTCGGGAACGTTGATCAGAGTACAGATGATGTTGGCCTAGTCATTGTCAGCACGGGTCCTTCGGAGCAGAATGAGATGGGCGAGTCCTACCTCCTGCGCGGCCTTCAGCTTCATGCGCACATAGGTACCTAGTGATGATTAGTTCGGCGCATGTTTCATACTTGTTTCCTGGATGACCAACTGGAATCGGATCGGTTGCCGACTAGATAGCATGTTCGGTTAGCGTCGACCACGACATTATCCACGGAGGCAAGTACCTTGGAAGATCACCAAGTTGGGCTTGAATCGGGGGTTGGTGACTTGGACTTGTTCGATCTCAGTCTTCAAGCCCTGGCGAATGCTCTTCGCGATGGCAGTGCCATCAATCTTGGCCGCCATTGCTAATCCGTGAAAAGTTCGAAGAGGAAAATTGACGGATGCAATTGACCAGCGCTTGAGTCGACAGTTATATGGGAAGGTCGAAGAAATAAATCGGAGAGAAGGACCCGCATGCACTTGGAGAAAAGCGCAGCGGGGTAGGGCAGCGGGGACGAGTGGCATGAAATATTGCTTATTTGGGAGGGCGAACCCTTCGTTATCGGAAGATGCTGCAGACTCCGGACGCTCCGTAGGCTCACATGCAGTTCACGGGCCCAACGAGTTTACGATAATCTTCAACGTCCTGTCTGTACACAAACGTTCTCTTCCGACTTCTTCCCCTCACAGTGTCTCTTTGTTCTGCTCGTGCGGAGAGCCGGGCAGTTTTCGGCGTGTCTCCTTGTTGGGCTCCGTCGCTGCCTGAGGCTCCATGGATGCGTTAACCCAATGCGGCCTAGTGCTTAGGGCAGCCGGTCACGTGAAAATTGTCAAGGTACCCGGCGTCGGAGAAACATTGGCACCGAGGCAGTCTTGGCACTGAGGGCCGAGTGTGCGATGAAATTCACTAGTCAAAGAAAGTGAGGTTGACGAGGTTGACCCCCCCATAGCCACTCCGCCTTCATCCCCTCTGAGCCGAGCCTCTCAGAATTTTCCCCCTCCATCCCGTGAAATCGCATCAGCACTCAAGATGCGTCCTATCTTGCTTTCCGGCCATGTGCGTGACGCCCCTCAGATTCTTGCAGGATCCACAGAAAACTGACCGGCATCTATACAATAGGAGCGGTCTTTGACCCAGATCAAGTTCAACAGCGATGGCGATCTCCTGTTCTCCACCTCGAAGGATAAGATTGTGTGCGCGTGGTGGTCCGCCAACGGCGAGCGTCTCGGAACATACAGCGGGCACCAGGGTGCCGTCTGGACAGTCGATGTCAGCCCCAACACTACTCTCCTCGCCACCGGTTCTGCCGACAACACCGTGCGCCTATGGAACATCAAGACCGGCGAGTGTGTGAAGGTGTGGGATTTCCCCACGGCCGTCAAGCGCGTGGCATTCTCCCCCGATGGAAGCAGACTCTTGGCAGTGACGGAAAAGCGTATGGGTTTCCTCGGTACAATCGCAGTCCTCGACATCAACTACGACGGAACCTACACCGAGCAGGCTGCCGAGCCCAGCCTGGTCATCACCTGTGAGGACAGCAAGGCCACCGTCGCCCAATGGAGTTTCCTCGCCAAGTACATTCTTGCTGGACACGAAGACGGCAGCGTCAGCCAGTACGATCCCAAGGTACGATTGTCTCCGGGGAGCCGATTGGGCTTCCCTGTCCGAATTTCCCAGCCAGATACTGACCTCAATGCCAGACCGGAGATATCGTCGAAAACATCCAGATCCACGAATTCGACTCCGCAATCACCGATCTCCAGATGTCCCCTGACAGGCTCAGCTTCATCACCGCCTCCAAGGACAAGTCAGCCAAGGTAAGCATTCCCCAGTGTCCAGGGACTTCCAGCGCTAATTCATGTCCAGCTCATCTCCGCCCGCAACCTCGCCATCCTCAAAACCTACACCACCGACACCCCCCTCAACACCGCAAGCATCACACCAAAGAAGAGCTTCGTGATTCTGGGTGGTGGTCAAGCCGCCATGGATGTCACCACAACCTCCGCCCGCCAAGGAAAGTTCGAGGCCCGTTTCTGGCACTCCATTGTCGGCGAGGAAGTCGGCCGTGTCAAGGGTCACTTCGGTCCCCTCAACACGATCGATGTCCACCCTGCAGGCACCGCATACGCCTCCGGTGGTGAGGACGGTTACGTTCGCGTCCACCACTTCGACAAGTCATACTTCGATTTCTTGTACGAGGTTGAGCGGGAGCACCTGCGCGAGCAGGCACGGAAGTAAAGAGACGATGTGGTGAATGTTTTTTAACGAGGCGAAAAGGCTCAGAGAAGACCTCTGGAGTCCCGCATACGGCGTGTTCCGTTGCACGATTTTCTCATTTCATTGATTCCATGATCAATCGGAGTTGGTACCTTGTGTTATTGTCTTTGTTTAATAAAAAGATGACATGGTTCTTTTGGAGCTCTGTCTGTCCGATTTGCTGGTCTTCAGCAGGAGAGATTAAAATCAGGTAAATAGACAAATTCAAACCTTTGCAAATCTTCACTCGAGCGCAACCTTCAAAGTTGGGAAGGACTTGGGAGTACTAGGTATATGTTGAGATTGCCTGTGCAAATTTCGGGGTTGCATCCATCCATGGATGATAGTGTATCTCTTTATTTTGAACGCGCATACCTAGTAGCCTTTGAAGGTCCCAAGTGTCCATGGATGTGAAATATACCTAGGTACCCACCTGGGAAATCCGTCTTGGATATATATACCTACCTATGTAGGTACATGGGTGTTGATTACTTCAAGGTTGGATACCACTTCAAACATAGTGCTCATTTTCAACCTTGCACCTGGCAGGAAGCTGGAGGTTACAACCTTGGAAGTATGGAAATTGTCTTATACCTAGTATGTCATGCAATGATCTCGCAGGAATAATTTAACTACCTAGTATAAGATCCAAACTCGAAAGATCTTCTTTGAACACAGTATGGTTTCCGTATTACCTTTACGCCGTTTTTTTTTAGCAGTCATTGCCAATCCGACCAGCGAGAGCGAAGCTCGCACACGATGCCACGTAGTTTTTAATGAGAGGGGTTAAAAAAAAAAAAAAAGCCTATGTTGGAAGTAGGGGTAGAACATGAGTCATTAAGCGCAAAAAAACACAGATGCAAAGAGTCCTAAGTACTGTGTGAACTCGGACCATGAGGCGCATCACTGATGGCCCCCGGTCTAAGACGTATGATGTACCGCCGATTCATACAATGAAAGCGGTTGGCTCGCCCCAGCCCTGGGGATCACTTATTTAGCAGGAGCGGGCTTCTTGCGCAGGCCAAACCCAAGAACCTTCTGCAATTGGTTCAGAGCGGGGTTTGCGTCCTTGGCCATAGCCTTTCCACTCTCGATCTCTTGGAGAACCTTGATAGGGACGTTGGCGGAACTGGCGAGCTGCTTTTGTGACAGACCCTTGCTGGTGCGGAGGCTTATGACATTGGCGGTGATGTGCTTCTCAACGTATTTGGGCTTGACGATGTCGTCGCTGCGGTCGACCTTGGTCATGAGCTGGCCTTCGGGTTGGCCTGCCTTGGCAGCCTGTGATAGTTGTTAGAATGGGTTCTGGTGATTTCGCGATGAGTTCTTTTGTCTCAGGATTTGACATACGAGGTTACCGGTGGTGTACTTCTTCTCGGAGGTAACGCCTCCAGTGCGCTTGGCGGCGTTGATGGCGCTGTTGCCTCTGAGGGTTTGGGAGTGCTGAGGAGCACCGGCTCCAGTGCGGCGGTTGCCAATGACGGTGGTGGTTTCCCAGTCAGACATTTTGGTGGTTGAGATTGAGGATAAATTGGGAGTTAGAGAGATAGGGACGTTGAGAGAGTGAAGAGTGAAGGGCAATTTGTGATGACACAGAAGCTTCTCGAGAGAGGGGAGCCCGCACTAGGCTACTTTGGGACTAGCGTGATATCGCTTTGTCTCGTGCGACTTTTACTGCACTCGTCTTATACCACATCCTTGTCTATATATCCTGTATTAAGCGTGGGATTACAAGCTAAATCTCTCAGTCATTGTGACTCACTACCTAGGTACAGTCAGAAAGTGAGAAGTTCAAATATTCGTCATACTCCATTCATTGCCACCCCACTCCCGACGGCATCCTACCTAGTACCGAGCACAATTGGGTCGAACACCCCTTCAAAACACCCTTACAATATGCAATACATGCTCGTCATGTTGAAGTGCTTGTGGAATTGATACCTGACTGACCAGTGCCTTCACGATCGTAATTTTAAAAATCCAATGACGCCGATTGACCCACAACCTGATGTCATAGAGATCCGGCGTGATCGCCAGCCCTAATCACTGATATCATAGGAGCAGGGGTCTCCTTACAGAATCGCTAGTTGGGTCAAGGTCCCACTGTACGTATGATGGTATATCCATCCGGGCAAACACATATGTAATGTTCGGATCAGCGATGCGGCTGAGCATGATCGGAGACCCAGTTAGGTTTAGTTTCTTCACTAGTCATGTCGAAATGGTTTTATGCAGCTGCTGGTCTCAAGCTAATTCACTGCGTGCTGATTCGACCCGTCCAATAAAGCACACACGCCTAGGTGGTCTCAACACTTCGGCCTGGAGGCTTCAAACCTTTCTGTTTTACCTGTCACTCTACGCATTTCTCCTTTAGGAAGATAATGTAATGATGGCGCGTATATTGCTATTCAAAGTTCTTTGAGAGGATTCAATGCCGAGAACTTGAGCATTGCCAAACGACCAGATGAGCAGCCGATCGTCAGGGCCGTGTTGGATATAGACAGGGCATGTCGAGTATTCGGTCTATACTCAGGTGGTAACCATATGGAATTACTTCCATTATAGGTTATCCAAGAGCGATCGACGCAAAGGCCATAGCCAGATGGCTTTGGTGTGCCCGAGCTTTTGGAATGTTGCCAGACATCTTTCAAAGACCCAGGATCAAATTTGCCTTCGGCCGTGTGGAGTTCGCTTGAATTGATGTCAAAATGAAGGAAGCCATCGGTCTTCACATGAAGAAGCAAGGTGCACTGCGTAGTTGTCGAATCCCACACTCTGACAGTACCGTCCCATGATGCTGATGCAAGTTGGCGTCCATCCTGAGACCAGGCAACATTATTGACGCTATCGGTATGACCTTCAAGAATCTTGCATTGGCGGGTAGCAAGATCCCACACCCGAACGTTATGCTCATCGTCAGCCGATGCGATGTGCTGTCCAGTAGGAGACCAGGAAACACCATTATACCAAACCCCATAATCACGACCATCGTCATCATAGTCATGATGATCGATATGCTCATCGCCGAATAGACTGATGTGATCACCTGTGATCGGATTCCACACCCTGATAGTACCATCGATCGATGACGATGCAATCTGAGTTCCATCGATAGACCAGGCGACATCCATTACGTCGTTGGTATGGCCCTCGAGAATTTTGCACTGGCCAGTGGCTGGATCCCATATTCTGATGGTCTTATCGTGTGACGCCGATGCAAGGTGGTTTCCGCCAGGCGACCAGGCAATATCATTGACCTTGCCGATATGACCTTCACATATTGTGCGCTGGCCGGTGGCATGATTCCACACGCTGACATTGTTATTACTCATGGATGCCGCGAGTTGTTTTGCATCCTTGTCATATTCGATTGAGATGAATGAGCTGCCGTATTCACGGCCGACTAGCTCGTTTCGGGCGGTTGCGTCCCATATCTTGATAGTTTCGTCAATTGACCCTGATGCGAGTAGTCTTCCATTTGCAGACCAGGATATCGATTGGATACTGTCAGTATGGCCTTCGAACGTGGCGCAACGCTTGGTGGTATGTGTATCCCAGATTGCAATGGAATTATCCCTGGACCCCGACGCGAGTTGAGACCCATCTGGGGACCAAACCAGACATGTAATGGGGTGATTATGCCCCTCGATGTCGAGCTCAAGATCCAATGTCTCTGAGTCCCATACTTGAATGTTCCCCTGCTCTGTTCCAAGTGCTAAGAGACTTCCATCTGGAGACCAAGCTGAGCAAGTAGCCCAGGAGGTTCGCTCCAGGGTAAAAGTCCGCATCCCTTTACAAAGATCCCAAATTTCGACGCTACTCACAGCATTCAATGCGGCAAGGCGATCTCCATCTGGAGACCACGACACAGAGATTATTCTGTCCATAGTGCTCTGGAGCGTGAATGACTCATTGGTGGCACCTGGAAAATGCACATCGATGACATTGTCTCGCACTATGGCAAGGCGACTTCCATCTGGAGACCCAATAATCCAAGACGGGGAAGACTTTTGGGGCTCGAGCATAACCACAGAATGGCCTGTATCAAGATGCCAAACGTTGACACCCCTTTCGTTCGTTACCAGGACGACTCTATTGTCATCAAGCCAGCAAGCAGGGCTATCAGTAGCGAGCCAATCTTCAAGAACATGACTGCAATTCCCAGTATCCAGTTCCCAAACCCTGGAATTGGTATCGCATGTTGAAGCCAGTCGACGTCCATCGCTAGACCATGCAACAGAGATTATCCATTCTCCGTGGCCTTCCAGAGTTTGAAGACACGGACTCCAATGCTCTTCCACCTCTGGCTGTTCCAGGATCCACTCTGCCCTGCTTTCTCTGTCATAATAGCATTGTTTCGTGATGCTTTGATTGGGACTGAAGATGAGAGACGAGTAATAGACCTGCAGTGGACTCCTTTCAATGCCAAACTTTGTGTACTGGACGAATCGGACGGCGTCCCTCACTCGAATCAGCAAGGCTATCGGCTCGCCTTCGGTCTGCCTTGGTTGTAACAACAAGATGGACTAAATTGTCACTTAGTATTTAGAGAGACTCAATATTCCCAGTAGGATTGATAGGCAAATACCTCGAGAAACTTTTCAAGATTCCGTACGGACTTGATCGCAACAGGAAGACTCTTCAAGATGCTCATGGCCTCTAACCAGTGGAGGTAGTTCTGTTCCAGGAAAGTGTCCACCATACCTCCTTCTTGAAACTCTATCTTGAGAAGTTCATCATTGCAAAGAAGAAGATGATCAATCCAATGAGAGCATGCATAACGTACTGCAAGTAGCGGATCTGAACGAGGCGGCTTTATCTGCTCAACTGGATAACCCGGCGCACCCAACTTATAGATATCACGCCGTAAAGTTTCTTTGAGAAGGCGTATAGATGCTGCGTAGATGTGGTGTTGTGCGCTTTCTTTGCCCTGGGGAAGTATCTCACCAGAAGCTCGTGTAAGAAGGAAATCTTTCACAGACTGATGAACTAAGAGAACAGTATTGCCTTGGAGTGACAAGAACGAGCCACAACCCCGTACAACATCTTCGAGTACTTCGATCGAGTCCTCGGGCACTTCAACGTAGATCATCATCTCGTCCAGTGTGATGGGGCGAAGAACGGTTGTGCTCACTCTCAGGACAGACTTGTAGAGATCAGCATCTTCCAATCTTGTGATCTGACCGATCATGCGCTCGTAGATCTTGTCAAGACCCGGAGGGAACTCTTTGAGCTTCTCTCGAACCTTCCACCAGGGCACTTCGGTGAGATGCTTCCAAACTAAAGCGACCCAAAGGAAGGTGCCCTTCGCGTTCTCGAGCAGGTAGTCTTGAACGGCTTTCCAAATCTCTGGCTTGTCTCTTTTCTTGGAACGTAAGTTGTCGACTTTGTATTCGATGAATGAGCGAATGGCATTTGATAGCACGTCTTCGTTCAACTCGAGATGGAGTTTCATCTCGGTTGCTTGGTCCAGATCTTGCTCAATCTCGGGCCAATTTCGACTCGATACGACCCATTTCACATTTGCATGAGCGGACGAGTGATTGACAAGGAGCTTTAGAAGGGACTGGCGACCTTCTATGCATTCGTCAAGCCCGTCAATAACCAGGTAAGTTGCCCGCAACTCAGGGCTATTCAGGATGTTGATAAAGGCTCTCTGAAGTGCAAACCAAGCATTGTCGCCGCTGAAAGACTCCTCGGAGATAAAACTTATCAGTGAGGGCTGCTGCCTCACAAGCATGTATATGAGGCCTCGCAAAACCGCAGATGCATTGTTGCGAGTTTCCTTGTTCGCTTGACAAAAGATAAAAGCAATGTTGGTGCCATGCTTGGCCATGCGAGAAAGCTCATCGACGATACCACAGAGAAGCATCGTCTTTCCTTTGCCCGGATCGCCTCTGATCCAAAGAAGTTGACCGGAGGTGGCAGAAATCCATCTTTTGAAGTCGTGATTTTGAACCACCCACTGATATGAATCCTTGAGGAGGCCGCCCTTGAAGTCCTGGATGCTCTCTTTGTCCAGCTCAAAGCCAGTGGCTTTGAGTGTGTCTAGGCAGCGACGGAACTCGGCATCAGACATGTGCTGGGCGATTTTCTGTGTTTGGTGGGCGATTTCCCCGAGGGACTTTCGTGAATGTTGAGCTTCCTGTTTCAGGCTCTCGAGCTCTTGCACAACTGTCCAAGATGCAGCTTGTTGCATATTTTCTCTGAGTGTCTGTTCCGTCTCTTTGATCATTTCCAACCGGGTGCCCCAGCCGTCGTAATCCACCACGCTGCCGAAATAGTTCTTTAAAGGGCTGCGGTCGAATCTTAGCACACTCTGTATTTGAAAGTCGATCACGAGTGTGTATAAGCTTCTCACATGCTCTCTCAGCTCTGTCCTCACCCCTGCATCTAGGCATTCTGGCAGCATCAACGCTTCCATCTTGATGTAGTATTTGATCTGCGACACCACGTACAGAAGACCTTGGTGGTTTTCGCTATCGGCCATGAGTGGTCCGGTCAACAAAGGAATAAGGAGGCCAACGGCAGCCATGGCGATCGGCGCATAGGGGACATCTTTGAGTGCATATCTGGCGTAGTTCTGTACCCAGTTCACACCCAGGCCAAATGTTCCTATTGCATCTTGCCACACAATCTGTTGTCCAAAGAATGTCGTTTTGAGCTTTCCCTCTTCCGACTTTTCGAGGTTGTGGAGTGCAACAAGTTGTAACATTTGTTGACGTGCTGCCCCATCGTGGTGGATCTTGCTTTTGGTCTCGGTGATACTTTCGTGAGGTGTCGATAAAGTTGTTTTTGCTATACTAGTATGTTAATATGATTGGCATGGATACATAGTCGAGTCTGATTGGATGTCACATACTCTCACTCTCCACTCGGATCAATAAATCCTCGTACTCTGCTACAAGTGCAGGGTTCTCTTCCTTCAAGCGATCATAGGCTTCATCCCACAAGCAAGATCTTTTCAACTCGGACACCGTTGTGTCGGCCTCCTTCTTTGGGTTTGGTTCCTTGTCGGGTATCAACAAATCAGCACAAGCGGGCCTAGGTATTGACTTCTGTGCTAAGTTTGTAGCAGCCGACACCGCATTCTGAGTGGGGCGAAGGGTATTCTCTTTTGGATTATAAGCTTTGGGCTTGGTCTTTGTTAAAGAGCTGCTTACTTAGTGATCGTGATAGTGATCGTGATTTCCAGCGGTGGACAATGTTTCTTCGTGATATCTTGTCATCATCGTTGACGTCCATGTTGTCTCTCTCCTTTTGCTTTTGTCAGAGTTGAGCCCTGGAGGGGTCTTTCTCCTGGTCACGTGACCCAAGACCTCATCCCCAGGGCTCTGCTCTCTTTCCCCTTGCTCAGTCTTCTTCTCTTTCAACCTTGGAAGGTTAGTGGGCGTTCAGCGCCATTCCCAATTCGATCGAGCAGCCAGTGTAGGTTCAGAAAGTAGCAAAAGTACTGATTCGAACATGTACCGGGGAAGTACTGCGACTTGACGCTTTTCGCCTTCCATTTTGGTCATCTCTGGCTTTTCGACCACGTCAAACACTGGGATTGGCTTGCTGGATCACGTGCCATTGCCCGGTGGCCAGGTCCACGGGTGGGCAGGTGTTGTGGATGTCTGAGGCAGCATGATCCTGTACGGAGTAGTTATATAGTTGAATACCGGGCGTGACGTGGCCTCGCTGGGCTACGGGAAATTCATGAGAATACCTAGGTAGCAGGTATATTGCATTATTCTGCAGAGTAAACGTGGAATGACTGAAGGTTCCAACCTTGGAAAGGAAGCTCGGTCAGGTGACCTTGCTTCGTTCTCTCTCTCGCGCGCTCTCTCTTTTTCGCCTTGCTCATTCTCCTCTCTCATAGAAAATGATCGATTCTTTCTCTCTCCCTGAGTTTACACCTGCTGCCTTTAATTTACATCTGAACTCCATCTTTCTTCCGGAGTGACTTCCAATCTCTGAAGTGGCGCTGCAGTTGCCCACTCTCCTCGCGATGGCAGAACGGCTTCATGATCCGCCAGGAGATTGTTCCCGCTCCTAGGCCTAATGCGGTACTTCCTGAGTATTTGAGAGACGGACAGGTACAGCTCCAAGTACACGAAACTGATCTCGCCACGTCAGTCATTAGCAAGACAGGTCCATGGAGGCCAAGTTACATACTGAACTCCAATGCAGGTAGACGGCCCTTTCGAAAATGGGATGTAGTATTCGTCCAGAGGATTTCTCTCGTTCCTCTGCTCAAGCCATCTGGAAGGACGGTAGCGCTCTGGGTCCGGGAATGCAGTTTCGTGGTGCAGATACCAAGCGGGCGAAGAGGAGACTTTGGTCTGCGGTTTTAACGTAAACAGGTTAGCGCACCTATACTTTGCAAATATCTTGTCTTTGAGGTAATGCATACACCACCTGGAAGCTCCGCTCCTTCGACGAGAGCCCCGCCTTTGGGTACAACTCTTGGAAGCATAGCTGTTGCTGCGCCAGTCCATCTAATCCCTTCCTTCACACAGGCCACCAAACTTGGAATAGCTTCCAAGGAACTCATATCTGTGGGCCATTCAGACGCCGCTATGTCAGAGGCTAGTTCATCTTGGAATGCTTGATTAGACGATATGGCATATAGTGTATGTGCAAGCGTGACGGATGTAGAATCGGTGCCTGGGCTGAGCATTTCTTTCGCTTCTGCGAGGGCGGTTTGTGGGGGAATACGAGCCCCTGCCATGACATTCAAGAAACAGGGGTCGGGGGTTTTCTCATTTGCGAGTGCAGATTGGAGCTGGGTGATTGTCCACTAGTGCTCGTCAGACTGGGTACTCAAGTGGAAATAGAATGATAGCGACAGGATCAGGGTAGATTGAGAAATACCGAATCGAAGCCTCTCTTGTTCGCTGCGGAACATGTTTGCGAACCTGTCAGGCTGGACATGGTGTCCTTGAGAGTGTGTCAAAGTGAAAGTACTTGGGGAAAGGTCATATACTTGTGGAAAATATAGGAATCAGCGTTTCAAGGAACAGACACCCGTGGACGGCCATCGACAGCCACCGAACTTACCACGGGCATCATTGAAGATTTCGAGTCGATGTATCTTATAATACTAGGCAAATGTCCCTTTGCTAATGAATCGATGGCACCGACCGAGTTCCCAAAAGCGAACCTTGCTGATGATATCACAGCGTCAGAATGTTTCAATCAAGTCATTTGTTCACTCACAAATCACATCTACTTCTAGCACACAACATGCACGGATTAGATCGACGTTTCCCTCATTTCTCATTCCGTGCAGAAGATTGGTGAGCTTGGAAACTTCCTGTAGCATCATTTCTGCCAGCATGGGAACTTTGCTTCTACTGAACAGTTGTCCCATTTTGCGGCGTCGTTCAGAGTGTTTTTTAGGATCACTTTTAGCCAATTACGGTCTTGGTCAGCTAGTTCCTCTTTCAAAGGTTGACGGCGATGGTTCAACGGAGCATGCCCCGGTGTCAAATCACAATGACTCCCATAATTGTAAATAGAGACGGATGTTCATCCTCCATAAACTGGCTATACACGACAGGATCCTTGACAAACGCACTTACAGGGAAATGGACCCTTTTGTACAGATCAAGTGAGTAAAATGAAACGTGGTGAGGGCCAATCCGTATTAGTGGGCCTAGAAGGTGGTGAGCACATTGAACTTTGGAATTTCGCTTGGATAAAGTTCAGCATTCTTACTTGCCCAGCTTTTTGTGCAGTTTCGGAAGCTCAATAGTCATTCGCCCACTATATTCCATGGGGAATTCCCACAGCAGATGAGATATCGGTGCGAGTCGGCTGGCATTTGGTGTTTTTGAAAGGGGTGAAAATGAATAATTGTAGAAAATCTTTCCTTGGTGTCAGTTATCGTACAGATTACCCATGTTTGGCTTCTGGAAAACTATTCCTGGAGAACATACTTGTGTCAATATCCATAAAATGATAATAGAGACGGCCCAGGTGAAGAACTCCATGGCTATGGTGTAGGGGACTGCCGGGGCTATCTGGGCTTCAATGTGTAAAGCAAAGTGTAGCCCGGGGGATTGTGCAGTGGAGTGATTATTGAAGATCGCTTACTGCCCTTACCGAAGAGATCTGCTAATTGGTCGTTTTCAGAGTTTTGTTTTCACTTAGTTTGCGTAGTAGTCTGTTATCTTGATACGCGCCACTTCCGAAGGGTTAAAGCAGCCTCCCAAGGCGGGACGGTGCTGGGATTTATTGATCTTGTTGTACATAACTATACCAATTTTGTCTCTAAGCGAACTAATGCGTGAATCTGTTGATTCAGTAACTGAGCCGGATGATTGGTAAGGGGGAAATTGGAGTCGTTTTCCATTCCTCTGTCTATAAACCCAAGCACGAACAGTCTAGCAACGAATATCACTCAGTGGCACCGAGCGCCTCTTTGATCAAAATACATGCCGAGCCAACTGTTTTAGGAACACCCGGCAGATCGATGGTGGGATTCACTTCTACAAGGTCCATCGCTGCCAGACGCCCTGTTGCGTGGACGCGACGAGCGATGTACTGCCCCTCCGCAAGAGATAAACCCCCAGGGACGAGATGCCCAGCACTCGGGGCCCATTCGGGGTCCAGGACATCTATATCGCAAGACAAATGGACTGGAACGGAGGTGCCAATGTAATCAAACAATTCTTCCATCACTTTCTCGATCCCGTTTCTGTGATATCTGTCAGTGAAGGTATGGTAAGAGTGACCGGAGATCGCAAACTTTCTGATTTCCTCCATGTTGAACACCTTGATACCATGATCTTCGAGAATCTTCATCTCCTTCTCATCCACATCGCGAGTTCCGATGTAAACTAGCCGCCTAGTGTTGACCAGATGTTCCTGTTGTATCCAGTCGAAGATACCATCTCCTTTTACCTTCGCGACTCCAGTTGCAAACGCCAGAGGCATTCCGTGGATATTTCCACTAGGACTTGTTTCCGGGGTATTGATTGAAACATGTGCATCTACACATATAACAGCAATGTCTGTGTTCATTTGTTCCCGAATCCCTTTGTTGCTACCAGTGAGGCTGCCGATGGCGTTGGAATGATCCCCGCCAAGTGTGAGCACCACACTCCCGGCTTTGAGATACCTTTCGACTTTTTCGCTGACATGCCTTGTCGCTGCACTGACAGACCGAAGATTCTTCATTCCAGCAAAGTCAAGATCTTGAGAATGTGGCAGGTCCGCGCCCTCGGGGATTTCATCGTCAAGGTAAACATCTGGGAAAAGGCTTCGGAGGGAATCGAGGAGACCGGAGCCCAGAATTGCCGATGGTCTTAATTCAGATCCAGCTCGAGGCTGTCTTTGATTAGCCTGTAGACAACACACTGAAGCATGTGGAACGACTTACCGCTCCTCGACTAAAGCCCGCAGATACGATGGCTAGGGTTTTGGTCGTCATGTGTCGTCATGTTAAGAAGAAAGCATGGACTTTCATAGAATTCTTGAAATTGTAGGAACTGATATTTCTCCCGATCATGCTATTTACCAGATCTATGAAACTAGCAAGTCGGGTAAAGTTAACCTTTGGAGATGAGCCTGCAAATGGTCCGAGCGTTTCCATACTCTCCTGTCCATTAAAGTTGGAATTAGCCGGACTGAGAAGGGAATTTTCATCGTGGGAAGATCGGCTAGTCTCACCGTTGCTTGTTTGAGAGGCTTGGTCCCGGGCTCTTTTCGTTCCCCTCTTTTGACACTCAGACTATCGTGGGAATTGAACCATTGGAAGTTCTATAGATCAAGTTATTTCTTTCATCTCAGGCAATCGAAAGCCCAATAAATTCGAATTTTTGGTGCTACTCACGGGGTCACTGTAGTGAATTAGCAGCCCTGGAGTGGGGATTGATGTCTACAAAAGCGTATACGGCTTGTTCTGGTCTACGAGGACGGAGATTATACTGGTACTAGAATGAATCTTAATGCAATTATCTCTCGAGCAAGCCTCGAGTCTCTTGGCGGAGATATGAACTGTAGTATTACCAGCTAAGCTCATTCGAGAAAACTTGCACCAACACCGACTAATGGATTGAAACAACTGAATGGCCCTTCCAAAGCCGACTAACCTCCCCCACGGAAGTCAAATTGTGAGAAAAGCAACTTGATAAACCTTTTTGCTCACGAGCCATCTCACGCTCCAAGAGCGCTCTTGATCAACTTGCAGCCGGCCTCAACAGTCACATTTAGTTGAGAAGTAGCAACGTCAGGATTGATCTCAACCAGGTCCAAAGCAATCAAGTTTCCACTTTGATAAAGACGCTTTGCAACATACACGCCTTCGTCAAGTGCAAGCCCGGATGCTACGGGAAATCCAGTCGAAGGCGCCCACTCCGGGTCAAGAGAATCAATATCGTAAGATGCGTGGATCGGGGTTTCGTCTCCAATATGATCGAGAGCTAAGTCCATGACCTTTTCAATGCCAAACCTAGAGGCATGTGAGTACAAATCAAGTTCCTATCATGAGGCACCAGTAATTACCGCTTGACATCTTCCATCGTGAAAGCCTTGATGCCAGTTCTAGCAATCGTCGCTTGCTCGGCTTCGTCCACATCGCGAAGACCGATGTACACGAATTTCTTCATGTTGATCAAATGGCTATCCTCTAGCCAATCAAAGATACCTTTCTTGGGAGACTTTGCGATTCCAGACAGAAACGCCACTGGCATCCCGTGCAACCTCCCACTCAAGCTGGTCTCCGGTGTGTTGATGTCGGCATGTGCGTCAATCCATAGAACGCCCAAGTCCCGGCCCGAGAATCTTTCGCGGATGGCCTTGGACGTTCCAGAAACTGTACCGACGCCGATAGAGTGGTCTCCCCCCAGTGTAAGCACAAAGTTTCCCGGTCTGGCTCGCTGGTAGACAGAGTCGCTTATGTGTGCTGCGGCCGCGCTCACTTCTCGCGGTCTTTTCAGCCCCGATTCGTCCTGATCCGATGGAAGCTCAAGCTCGGCATCGTCCTGAGACAACGTATAAAGGCTCAGTGTGAGATTGGCTCGGCTCGCTATATTGTCGAAGATCCCGGTCTTGATAATGGCATCGGGGCCCTTCTCTGAGCCAGCTCGGGGCTGAATGTTCTTAGTTGGATCTTTAGTGATGACTGAGATTTGCTGGCCCTTACCGCTCCACAAGAGAACTTCGCCGCTACAATAGCCAAGTGTGACCTATCTGCGAGAAATTTCATGATGTTGGGGGTGTTGTCGTCGGAACCTTAGTGAAAGCACACAAGATCTTCCGCAAGTGAGCGATGTATAGGTTAAGGAAGGCAGTCTCAAAATGCTAATACAAGGGGGGGGGGAAAGGGAAAACCCATTCTGCTGAAAGGGTAATGTACCTTCAGTCTATATCCCGAGTTGCGGCTCGACTCACCTTTAACGGTTGATCTGGCCCCACATGCTCCATACCGTCGAGGAATTGTGTTTTCGGAATCCACTAAAGTTAAGTATAAGCGGCTAAGATCAAAATGTTGGATTCGACTTAAAAATATCAATCTTGGTTCGGAAAATTCTTGGTTATATGCACGAAAAAGACAGCTCAATGGCGAGATTCGTGGCACCAAGATCTGTCTCTTCTTCGCTTTTTCGGTAATACCCATTGAAGATGATGTGAAACACGTAGGCCAAATAGTTACGTTCTTGCTGCTTTGTTCCAGGCCATCAATTCTACAAGTACAGAGCATATCCGTAGTACGCTAAGCTGGTTCCACTAGATGTCTTTTCCATTTTGGCAATGGACTTAGGGCACTTTGAGCAAACACGACAAACACGGCAAAGCTGACAAACACCAATGAACATTACATGCCTGAGGAATCAGGGTGCAACACGTGACGGAGCTCCAGGGCGCGATCACCGACTCCGAGCTATCTGGAGCTAACTACATCATCTCATCCCGAATTGTCATACACAACAATCCTGTGTTTATAACGCCTTCGTTTCGTATCAGAAACCCACAGTTTGAACCGATCGGCCCGTTATAATCCATCCGTCATCATGTCCGGCGGCCTTTTCAAGCCCGAGAAGGACTTCACCAAGGATGCCGACAAGCTGATCCCAGAGGCTGAGGCCCTTGCCAAGGTATTATCGGCATTACAATTATACAGAAACGTCGCTAAACCGATGACAGACCGATGTCCAGGGCGCCGTTGATAAGCTGTTGGGTCTGGAGAAGCAATCGAGACAGGTATGACGAACGCCATCGCCGCCGGTATCGTGACTAACTAGCCTCGTATCTAGGCATCCGACCTTGCCACTACCTCGCGACTCCTGATTGCCATTGTCACAATCAGCAAGAACTCCGGCGACTGGAACCTGCTGAACGACCAAGTGTTGCTCCTCTCAAAGAAACATGCCCAGCTCAAGCAGGCCACAACGAAGATGGTGCAGACAGTTATGACATTCCTTGATGCGACACCGAACTTGGAGGTCAAGTTGTCTGTCATCGAGACTTTGCGCACGGTGACCGAGGGAAAGGTGTGTAACGGCAATCCATCGGACCAGGCCAATGCTAACAGACGCAGATCTTTGTTGAAGTAGAGCGAGCCCGCGTTACCCGCATCCTTTCCAATATCAAGAAGACTCAGGGCGACCTCAACTCGGCCGCCGACATCCTATGTGAATTGCAGGTGGAGACCTTCGGGTCAATGACAAGACGCGAGAAGACAGAATTTATCCTGGAGCAAGTCGCTCTGTGTATCGAGCGCGGAGACTGGACCCAGGCGCAGATTCTGAGCCGCAAGATCAACAAGCGATACTTCAACCGCAAGCCCAAGAAGTCCGCCGAGGAGGTCGAGAAGCTCAAGAAGGAGGCAGAGGAGCGGGAGAAGACCCGGGCGCCTGATGAGGCGCCAATGGAGGTGGATGACGACGTCACAGATCTCAAGCTTCGATACTTCGAGCAGCAGATCATTCTGGCCAACCACGACTACAAGTACCTCGAGGTATGCAAGAACTACCGGGAGGTCTTGGACACGGAAGCAGTTGAGAACAACCCTGAACATCTGCGTGCAGTATGTATACCATTATCCATCCACAGAAGATCATGTCAACTCACATTTACAGTCACTCGCCCGCATTGTCTATTATGTTGTTCTGGCCCCCTACGATAATGAACAATCCGATCTTCTGCACCGCATCAAGCAAGACACCCGCCTGTCACAAGTTCCCGAGGAAGCCCGCCTGCTCAAGCTCTTCACCATCCCCGAGCTGATGCGCTGGCCCATGGTCGCCGAGCAATTCGGCCCCCACCTATGCAACACCGACGTGTTTGACGCCGACGCGAAGCAAACCACCGACAACCAGGCCAACACGAGGTGGCAGGACCTGCGCAAGCGGGTGATTGAGCACAACGTCCGTGTCGTGGCCAAGTACTACACTCGCATCCAGATGAGCCGCCTGACCCAGCTTCTGGATTTGACCGAGGAAGAGACAGAGAAGTACATCAGTGACCTCGTCACCTTGAAGACTATCTACGCCAAGATTGACCGTCCTGCGCGTCTGGTTAACTTCGCCAAACCCCGGGATGCGGATGACGTTCTGAACGAGTGGAGCAGTGACATGAAGAACTTGCTGGGTCTGCTCGAGCGGATTGATCATCTCATCACCAAGGAGGAGATGATGGCCCGCATCCAGCCTACTCGCAGTGAGAAGGGCAAGGCTTAATTGGAGAGAATGGCGCGGGATAGCCGCGTGTAAAATAATCGCCGGTAGATCCAAGTCACAACATTGACCTTATACCATATCTTCACCCCTAGCACGAAATAGATGTAGTCATGATTCGTCAATTGGGGGTACTGGACTCTGATCTAGAATATCTATGTACAAGATGCTCTCTATCCGACTCTATTTCAAAATGGCATATCCATGTCGTTAACATCCACCTCCTCCACCTTCTTCTTCCCACCCTCCAATTGCTCCCGAATAAACCTCACAGCAGCATCCAAGTATGGTCGCTGACTAGGCAAGAAGTGACCACCGGGATGCCAAACTACAGACCCATCCTTCTCCGGATCACCAGCACAGGCCTCAATTAGCGCCCGACCTCTAGTTTCGTCGACCACAGCATCCAAGGACCCAAGAACATGCAGAGCAGGCGTCGCAATCGCAGGCTCATAGAAAGCCTTGTATCGCGCCCCCGGAGCCCTGAAACCAGAGTACAAAATCGCAAACTTCAGCGGCGGGTGGAATGGCTCGCCGAATGGTGCGGGGATCTCCATGCCCGTTGCGCCATCCTCGGTTATCTTTGCAAAGTGCTCGAAGGACTCTTTCCGTCCCTCCAAGAGAGCAGTTAGCATGGCTGCCATTGCGGCGCCCTGCGAGAATCCGATCACACCATCGAACGGTCCTTCGGCCTTCAGAGTTTGCGCAACTGCCGCGAAGCCATCCTCAATCCCCGTGTAGAGGGGTGGGTTGGCTGTGTTTGATCGCCGCCACCAGCCATAGGCTTCGATTTCGTCGTCTGGTTGGCCGGTAGGTTCATGGCCGGGAATTTCAGAAGGGCGCAGGCGCATTGGCCCGGTTGGGTAAATTGCTGTCACTTCATGGAGCGGGAAGGCCTTCTGAATGTGTTTGGTGAGAGCGCGGCTTTTGGCGTGGAAGAGGGTGCCAGACTGCGTGTAGCCGTGTAGCATGAGCAGCTTGAGAGGCTGCCGGGCTGTAGGATTTGGAGCCATTGTCACTGTTCGTAGGGAACGAGATTGAAATCCAAAGGCGAGATTGCGGGCTTTATACATCCCAAGGTTGCGAAGAGAAACTCGAAATCCCCCGGGGCCCCTCTTCCGATAAGATAACGAGGGCGGAGTCCCCGATAGGAAATTCCCCTCTGGGCATCAACACAGCCCTGGAGACGTCGTCAACCTCCAATTACTTGCCAATTCATTCCACCGCAATCATGGAAGAAATCAATCTCGCCGAGCTCGACACTAACATGAAGACAGTCCTCAGGTATGTCCGATATTTCATCCGTCTCCGTTCCCCACCCCGCAACATTCCTGCCCAGGTGCCAATAATGGATATCCCCGCTGACAATGATCTCAGTTTGTTTGAGGCACACCCTGAATGTCAACCTCCCAACACAAACCCCTCAATCTTCTTCAGCTATGACTTCATTCGCAACACTTATAACCAGTTGAAGCAGGTTGATGCCGCCAAATACGCCGCTGGCGACAAGGCTGCTCGGGAAGCCGTCAAGGAAATCATTGGCCGCAATGCTTTCTCGACCGTGCTCGTCAATGATACCTCTGGCAAGATGGCTTTGATGACAAGTGGCAATGCTGCCAATCCTGTCAACTTCGGAGACGACATCAAGGCCGCGATGGAGAAATTGTGAGGTCGTTGTCGGCGATGGTCTCTAATCTTGTGATGTTCTCTCGAGTATCAGGCTATTTCCTTGATCTTTACTCCGTACAGGTTAAAGTTTTTACTTGATGAATCAGTCTTTATCATACCCGTATTTAGGTACACCCAATCTGGCACTTTTCGGTTTCCTGTTTTCCATATGCCCACGGATGAATTAGTGGTGTTTTCTGACCACTGCTTTTGGTGTTATTTCCACAATTCATGGGAGACTACAATGGACTCCTAAACTAGAGCAGTAAAGTATAGTCCCTCATTCAGTCCTGTTTCAACTACCAGTATACCACTCTGACAAGTCTGGCAATCTTTGTCCCGAAATCCATTCTTACGGGACTGCCTTGTTAGGCAGGGTACATGAGATTGGTAATAGCCGAGGACAGATGCAGGGCTGTATGTCTGACAACAAGGCATGGGCTGCAAAACAATAATCAGAGCTTTCATAGCGCTAATGGTGGAGAACCCTCGGGTGGCGCATCTCCGCAGGCTTAGAATTTGGTCTGTGCAATGAAAGGACAGTTATGGGTAAGGATAGAAGGATAATTGTGCAATTAGAATATTCTGGGGGGTTTCCAATGGCTCAACATTCCAAGGTTGGCGCATGTCAAATATACTCCGTACTACCTAGGTATCGACAAGGTCAGCTCCACACCTTGGCAGGGAGCACGGAGTACGGAGTATAGAGGGTCTGGAACCAGGTCCCTATAGTCGATTATGCTTCTACTAGGCTTGTCAGGTACTAGTTAGGCACAGCTCATAGATTGAGAGAACCATATACAGTATCGCAGTTACATTTGCATATAAAACAAGAAGCCAGAATCAAACAAAACATGACACAAAGTCTAGCAAGGTGCCTTTTCGTGTCAGATATCCGGAACTCCCTCGCAGATGCGTTGCTTTTTTTGGTTGCTTTTGGGGGGTCGTTGACAGGATCGGGTCATTCCATCTTCTATCTGTCATCAATGAAAACAAAAAAATCCAACGCTGAGATATTAATCATCACCGTGAAGTGCAAAAGGGAAAGATTAGCAAGGGAAGAGAGGAAGGGATCCAAAAAGGCCACATTCAAATTTCTTCAAGAAATGCAACAGGCGACACAATCGTAGAACCATGTCGCCCGTATCACCAACCCAGTCGAAAGAAACAGTTGTAATCCCCGCTCGGGAGGGGAATGGTGATATTGAAAAAAAGGGTATGTGACATTTTGAAGCCCGTTAGGAAAAAGAGCCCGGAGGGACCCAAACCCTCCTAACGAAAACCGAGACCGGGATAAAGTAAACAAGAGGTAAAAAAGAGGTCAACCCCGGGTTTTGGTATTTTCATCCTAATTTCTCCATGCTAATTCTCTCGACGTTTCAAACCGGAACATAACAAGAAAAAAAAAGTTTTTCATTCGTTTTCTCGTTTACTTGCGGCGGAAAGAGCAGCCCTCGGTCAGACGGGCCTTGCCACCGGTGGGCTGGCACAGGACGGTGGAGCAGCCGGCGCAGATGACGACGGTCTGGGCGTGGGAGAAGACGGTGGTGATGGTGAAGCAGCCGGGGCACTTGACGTCCATGAAGAAGGAGCGGGGCTGGGGCACAAGAGTCTGTGGAGGTTCGAGAATCAGCCTATCAATTCCGGGATGTTCATTGCGAAATATTATCCCGCGAATATTCCCTTCGTGTTCGTTCGTCTGATTTTTGTTCCCTTCTTCCCGCCCGATGGCGAATGTATCGGGTGGTCCAGGGTCCAGTCGAGTGTCCAGTCCGGGAATATTCGTGTCTTTCGCTTTTTGTGCATGGGCGTGTTTCGGAGTCCGGTCATACCTTAAGCTTGTGCTTGCGGCCCTCAGCCTGAGGAGTGGGGTTGAGAAGATCGACAGCGAGAACCTAGGACATGTTAGCGGACATGTTCACGATGTTGCTGATTTCTTCGTCTCGGCATGTATTGGATATCGAATCGGGGGCCGAGCGAAAAAATGGGAGGGCAAAAATTCTCACCATCTTGACGAGTGAAAGTCGATCAGCGAGATAGTTGATTAAATGGCGCTGATGGCGATGGCCTTGTGTGATGCGGATGAGGTGGTTGGAGATAAGTTCGAAGGGATTTAGTTTGTGCCCTCAGTCTCGCTTAGTTGCCGCCAATCAGCACTTCCGGTTGGGGCTCCACTGGGTTGCCTGTTCGGGACTAGCGCGCGCCGTCTGTCCAATGGAGGCAGGCAGTCTCATGACTCTTCTACAACCATCGATGCCAATCGCGAATCTTGCAGTTACAACTCTCATATTCTATCGCTAAATCGCCACTTGGAACACTCGAGAACAGGAGAAAGAGAAAAAAAAAGTACATTATTTACTGAAATCGGTCATAAGCCAGGTCAATGCTTGCGGGATCCGTCGATACCCGCCTAGACTCGGTTGAGCTCCGCCCGTGGTGATCAAGGTTGAATTGTTCTCAAGTCTTCCCCAGAATGCGAAAATCGCCCCATCTACCCCTCTATTTGGTCTTCTTAGACACTCCGTTCTTGTGCTCCGTCTCTTCAGTGAACGGGTACTTGATGGTGAGACACCAGATGTCAATGTAATCACATATCGTGGTGATGACATCGAACTGGAGAGGGTCAGCATTGCCGCGCGCATCCAAGGAATCCGGGAGAAACATACCACGAAGCTACCGTACACTCCGACGGCCAATCCCAAGCACACAAAGGTGAAAGCCACCTGTCCAACGCCATTACCCAAAACCGGTGTGGACCACGCGCCAACCAGCGCGCCAGCACTGTCGAGCACACCCAAGGCGAGCGGGTACAACAGAACATTCTGGTACGGGAAGCTAGTCTGGGTGAGGTGACCAACGATGATGCGGCCAACCGAGTAAGCATTCACCAGAGTCACAAACAAACCGAAAGGAATGGTGAAGTTCTCCATGATCGCCGGCTGCAGGTACAGGTAGGCCGGGGTGAGAGTCCAGATGGCGACCAAGGGAAGCAAGCCGTACAGCGGCTGGTAGGGATCCTGGCCCCGCTCGCGGCGCACCTGCACAACGTGCATGATACTCGATCCCGTGGCGAAGAACAGGACGAATGCGCCGTATACCAAGTACCACTGCGTGAAGGGCATGTCATACAGCTGGTTGGGGAGGAAGGTCGGCTTGGAGACGCCGATCGTGGCTAGCATGGACTGGTGCCAGAAGCTGCCACCACCCATGTAGGCTGTAAATCCGTAGACGGTGCAGAGGGCTAAGATGCCCTCGACAGGTCCAGAAACCACGCCCAGCGTGAGAATCTGGGTATAGTACTCATCCCATGTCTGGACGTAGAAGGTCATGGTCGCTGCGTGTTGTCAGTCGAATTCGCTGGGGGAGTTGAACTTGGCGTACATCCAAATAATGCGATAAAGGTCATCCAGCCTTGTCCGAGGTTCATGGCGGATGCGAAAACCAACACGCCGAGACCGGTGTTGCATGCGTCAACGCCTACACCAGTTAGCCATCAATCTATCGGTTATGTTGAGTAGCAACTCACTGTGATCAAAGAGCTCGCCCAACGGTCCACTCTGCCTCGTTCTCCGTCTGCACCGTATATTCTGTCAGAATGGCCCATAGAACCGGGAGTATAAACGTACGCCTGCATTCCATCTACAGCATCAAAGGTCTGGTACAAGAACAGACCAATTGCGCAACTGGCATAAACCCATCTCGGACAATCGGTATCTAAGTTCGGATTGAACCACATCACGGTGATGAAGTTGATGACGACGAACATGAATCCTGTGAGAGTGATCTATGAACCGATTAGCGATGATTCCGAGAGAGCCTTCCCGCCAAACTTACAGCATTGGGTCTGAAAAGCGCCCAGAAAACCAAAGTCAGCCATATTACGCCTCGCCAAAAACAACAGCCAGAATATGGCTCAAGCAAAAGCTCCTGAGGTATACGCACGCCATCGACATGGGGAAACAGTTGATCACGCATTTGTTGTAGAACGGTTTGAGGACAAACCGACTGATCGGAGAGTGGTCGACACCGGCATACTTGTAGTTCTTGAGATTCGCAAGATGCTGCTGTCGGATGTACACCATTTTGAGGATGTGGCGCGTCTTCGAACGCGCGATCGATTACCTGGGTCCGTTTTGCGCGCGCATGTATTGTATTAGTTGGCGTTGCGCATCCGAGTAAGGGATGGTGCCGGTTGAAAAGGGGATTAATACAAAGAGAGAAGAGAAGAGACGGGGGGAATGGAGTTGATCGGCGATGAAGAGGCCACTTGGTCCCGATCGTTTGTTTTGGGTGGTTTACTTTTTTTTCTGCCGAGTCGGAGTGGATAGATTAGATCTTGACGTTCGAGTCTTCAGTCTAAATACTCGGCCACTCACTTATACGAACGCAATTTGATGGCCGTGGAGATGACCTTGGATTCACCGAGGGGACTGCTCGGCAACACGTGCGCGTGTGTTGGACAGCGAAATTACTGCTGTCCAAGCGTTGCCAATAAAACGCCCTAAAGCGTTGTGATCGTCCATCACTGGGGTGGGGTACGGAGTACTGCAGAGCGAAATTACTGAGAATACTACGGATAAACAGAATCATTGATAATGGTTGGATTGACACACGCTTCATGCCTAGGTACAGAATACAGAATATGAAGCAGAAACCTTGTATCGTCTGCTCATACTGAGGAATGACAGGTTTAGGGCAATGATGGGGCCAGTTTCGCGTCTTTGGCAATGGCCAAGAGTGCCCAAAGGATATTAAAGACAAGAACGAAAGCAGACGTTAACACGCAGCTTAGCCAACAGGGCTCCAGGGCATGGGGACGAGAATTCGGCTCTGCATGGTCTGAATCAGAGGCACCGTCTTGTGGACGGTCTCGGCCCAGCCCTCGACACCCCACGATTCCTCGCGGCGGATCTTGCGTTCCTCCAGGTTGGCAAATTGCCAAAGGTGGTGCACCGTGTTCAGCTCGCCAATCTGCACGAACCAAGCGCCCACACCTTCCATCACTTCGCGGCGGGCGGACAAGCCACGGCGCCAGTGTGTCTCCCACTCCAGAAGGTTTCCAGGGTGCAGCGTGTACGACCGGAGCTCAAACAGACCGCCGAGGCGGCGAGGGGGTGTGGTGGGCCAGAAGGAGAATTCCTGCATGAGTGAGGTCTTCTTGCTCTTGATCAAGCTCTTGAGCTTGCGGTCAAACTCGCGGAACTCGGGGTGTTCCGAGATGTTGTGGAGGGAGGCGTGGTAACCCTCGTACCGTTGGTACTCCCAAATGTGAACTGCGCAGGGGGAACTGATCAGCGAACACGTTCATTTTCAGGGGTTCGGTTGGGATTTTACCAAAGGTGTCGTTGTCGCCCACCTGTGTGCGCCAGCTGCCAACCAGGTTGACACGGTTCTCTTCGGTGCCCGCCATGCGAGGATACCACTGGCCCACCAGCTCTACATATTCATCGACCTTGTCGGGCTTGACGTCGTGCATGACGATGGAGTGGACGTATTTACCGCGAGCGAGGACCTGCGAGAAGGAGCGTTCCATGTCCTTGTCAAAGTGCTGGCCCTCCTTGGTGCCATAGATGAGCGACGAGAACGAGCCCCGTTTGGCGGCAGCTTCTTGTTGTTGTTCTTCCCCTATATATCGATGCATCGACAGTGAGCCCAGTTCCTGATCATCAAGTGGCGTAGCAGCATCGAACGAATGGAGAACATCATGACTGCTCGCATTGCTCACTTCTGGAGCAGTGGGAGCGTACTCACGGGAAGGGGTAGAAGAGGCGGAAGCATTGACAGACTGACTACTTTGCTGTTCTTTCCTCACACGAGCTTGTTCCAAGTTCTCCCGGAACTCCTTCTGACGTCGGAGAAATTCCTCAGTGGACTGGGGGGTGACATCTCGAATTGAGGGGGAACGGTAGGCCACGGCCGAGGAACTGAAGGGACGCAGCAATGTGGTCGCCGACCTGGCCGTGCGGATTGCGCGTGGGCCGAGCATGATGGGAACAACAAGAGATTCAGAGGGTACAAAGACAGCTCAGGGTGAGGTAGGTGTTGACAGGTAATGGGGAGAGTAGCAGATGAGCAAGGTAGCAGAAGAGTGGAGAGTGAAGAGAGTGAAGAGGGGGGAGAGTAGTAAAGGGACAGGGATTGCAGTAAATTGATTGAAGGGGGCACACGACGATCCGGGGGGGAGAGTGCACCGATTGGGTCGGGTACTAGTACAGTGGCTTGGGAAGGCTCGAGCAGAAGCAGAAGCAGAAGTCAAGAGGTGAGATGAAGATGACTTTGACTGCGAAGTGATTAGCTCAAATGTGCGGGGAAGGAGCTATCCCCAGCTGTGGGTACTGGTGACGAACGGCGGTGGTACTCTTGGCCCAATTTCCCGCCTGTCCGCCACTCACGGGTGGGTGATGATGACATGGCTAGGGGGTACTGGGTACCTGGCTCTGACATATGTTGACGTCTTTACATGTTACCGTGTATATCCATCTCTTTAGTTGCTCTCGTTGGATCAGGCCATGGACTCTCTGTATTCATCGTCTAGACCGCACCGCGGAGTATATCTGCAACATACGCCGTATGCACATACTAGTAGTACTACACACTGCCGAGTATAGGCGCTTACACCTTACACCCTGTGTAATACTCCGTACAAATAAAAAGATTCAGGACTATCAAGTGTTACGAATCGCAAATGTAGGGATCTCGCCACCCCAATGACGTTGCCGGTCCGGACAAACAGCGATCCGGCCCCGAGTATCGGCAGATCTTCAGATCTCCCTCTTCAGCTTCACTGCGAAAACAGCGAACATGGCCGATTCACTAAACCCCCCATTGTCCTACGAGGCATCTGCCACTACCACCCACCCTCATGTGGCCACTTCCCTCCCATCCGAGGTCATCCAATGCCTGAAGAACTCCCGCTTCGTCAGTACAACCTACGCCCGCAAATGAACCCGACTAACCCCTCCCCAGCTGCATCTGGCAACATGCGATGACAAGACGCCTCACATCTCTCTGATGTCGTACACCTATCTGCCCTCGACCCCGTTCGACCCCAACCCCACCATCATCATGACCACTAACCCCGCATCGCGGAAAACCAACCACCTCTTGTCCAACCCGCGCGTCTCGCTGCTGGTCCACGACTGGGTCTCACATCGCCCGCCCACCAGGGCCCCCACACACGGGGATCGTGATGGCTCCCCGCCACCCGCGGCTACGCGCTCCTCGCTGGCCAGCCTGCTGCTGAACTTGAATACCAGTGCACTGTCGAGCATCTCGACGACCATCTGTGGAGAAGCGCAGTTTTTGGAGTCTGGCTCGGAAGAGGAGTCGTGGTGCAAAGCTCGCCATTTGGAAAATAACACCTTCGAGGAGGAGGAGATCAACACCTTTGGTCAGCAGCAGGATCCTAGTCAAAGACGGCCGAGTCTTGGGCTGGATACGGATGTGCGGGTCGTTACGGTGAGAGTTACGGAGGGCCGCATTGCGGATTGGAAGGGCGGTGTTCGCGATTGGACTCTGCTCCCGGCTGAATCGCAGGATGCTGGGCTGGTCAACGGCGTGCCATCTTCATAGTTCTCCATGGTGGAACGATGGTATGCACCTTTCATAAGATAGATGGCTCCCCGGTACCACTCTTGGTCTGTTGCGCTGGTCTTCCTTTCCTGTATTTATCTAACGTGGCATTCTGGTTCTCTCGAAAAGCTTAGAAAGAACTCACCGAATTCATGTTGATTGCTCGAAATGTTGCCAACTTCAATTCCCCAGAGCTGTGTTCATAGCTGTAGCTCCTATAATGATCTCGATATCGTGAACCAACCCCCAATTGAATCTTAGAGGACCTAAGAGGACAACTCAATGTTCCAACCTAGAAGGATGGAAGTAATTGACGCAACGGGTCACTTATCAAACCTTATCGGAGAAGCTCCAACTTCTCCGCAACCGACCAACTCCGAGGAAAACACATTTGCGCCCTCACCTCTCCGTCCACTTCAAACTTGTACAATTCCACCCTGTACAATATCTCACCCGCCAAAATGAGACTTGCGCACCTCCACCTCCCCCATCAAACGCCCTTCGCCCGCGTCTCAGCCCTCCAACAATCCCTCACCAGCCGACTCCTCACACACAAAAAGCTCGCCTCCCCAGGCTCTCTCTCCTCGCAATACGAGCACTCCCCATCTTCCAAATCACCCCCTCCACCCCCAGACCCAACAATCATAACTTTCACCCCGAACCCCGTCTACACCACCGGCCGGCGCGATCTCCCCCCATCCAACACCCCACCCTCACCAACAACGCTCTCTCTCCCACCACCTCTCGAGCCAATTCGCTCTCTCTTCGCATCTAACAAGGCCGAATACCACCCCACTCTACGTGGTGGCCAAACAACATACCATGGCCCAGGCCAGATGGTCGCGTATACGATCCTCGATCTGAAAAGATTGGGGCTCTCACCTCGGTGCCATATACGTGTTTTGGAAAATAGCGTCATCGATCTACTGGCTTCTTATGGGGTGAAGGGGTTTACGACAGAGGATCCGGGTGTGTGGACGGGGGATGGGCCGAGGAAGATCACGGCGGTGGGGGTGCATTTGAGGCGGAATATTAGCAGTTTTGGAATTGGGTTGAATGTTACTGAGGAGCCGATGTGGTTCTTGAAGCAGATTGTTGCTTGTGGGCTTGAGGGGAAGGAGGCGACGAGTTTGCAGGGTGTTGGGGTTCAGGCTGGGCTTGATGATGTTGCGAATGGGTTTGTGGAGCGCTTTGTAGAGCGTGTTAATGCGGATTTTGCTTGTAGTAAAGGTGGGGAGAAGATTGATGAGGTCTATAGGGTTAAAGAGGAGGATCTTTTGCCTTGAGTTGTACTGATACTGTATGGGGGTTGCCCAGGTGGTATTGGAGCCCTGGAGAGAATATATTTGTACTTGTATAGGTTGTGGCGGATTCGATATCATGCTCACCTATGTCCTTTGTCCATGGATGTACCTCGGTATTATGTAGCTGGATCTTTCATTCTGACTGGATGGACTGTATCAGAACATGCAATGTGGATGTCCGAATGGGGACCTGCATGCTGTGAATGGCTGTTGTCAAACCACGCTTGCATTGTCAAGTCCATCTCAGCGATCATTGGGCAAGTAGTTGTATCCCGAGTGTCCTTGGCCGGCAGATCCTTGACTTCCAAGGTTGTACTGCCACAGCCAGCCCTCTTTGATATCTCCACTATATATACATGGGTGTACGCACATCCACTTCAGAGTGGGACAGGAGGCCCCGGTTACCCGAACAAAGCAAAACAGCCTAATCCAACAACCCGATAGAATATTATATTTGGTATAAAAGGCAGCGACTCAAATGGCCATCGCTGACCTGGCCGGAGCTCCGGAGCTATGCAGAATGGAACCCAGGCCAATTGATCGCGCCACATATCAGCCAGGAGTCCCGGCCGAAAGAGAAAGAAACGCGAAAGCAAGCTCAAAACACCAATGCATGGGGGAATCAACAAATCGACTATAAAGTGGGGACAAGAAGGGGGGGAAGGGAAGAGGACGCCCATCCTCTAGAGATAAGCTGGAGTATATAGCTCCGGCAAGTATAGGGTCACAGCACCCCATGCAAGTCATGTCGGGCATGAAAGTGTCATCACGATTATTGAATGACACACGAAGAACCAGAAGCCGATGCCCCAGCCGGCTTAACCTCCAGGGCAACCTTGGCAGCTTCATAGAAGCTCTCTCTAATGCCACGGTTTTGCACCGCAGAGCATTCTACCACCGGTCAGCCTAAGCCATTGGCCCCGAGCGCGAGACAAAAGCACACTCACCCAAGTACTTGACGGCACCGATTTCCTTCGCCTTAGCCAGACCCTGGTCAAAGCTGATCGTATTGGGATTATCATTCAGGTCCTCATCTTTGCGCAAATCGCACTTCAGGGCTGTCAGGACAACCCGCACCCCGGGACAATTCTCGTTGATCTCCGCGATCCATTTCGACGAGACGTTCTCAAACGAGTCTGGGCTGTCGACCTGTGCGCGCATTAGTGGCATCTTAAGACGCGGGAAGTAATGGCTTACACTGAAACAGAGCATAAGCACATGGGTGTCCTCATACGACAGGGCGCGCAAGCGATCGAATTCCTCCTGTCCGGCCGTATCCCATAGGGACAGCTCAACGTGTATACTATCGACGAAGATGTCTGGGCGCATCAGCCGAGTGAATCGGGCCAAGTGGGGAGTGGGGAATACCGTGGACGTAGTTCTCTGTAATGCGTTAGCTGGGATTCGGCAGTTGGGAGAATGCGCGCATACCAAAGACGGTGGGTTCGCTGGGAGGGAATTCCGGTCAATTTCCTTTTTTTCTCATGAAGCATGCATATCTTACTAGACAGTTGGGAAGAATCTGAGAAGGTTAGCCGGGTCTGAGGGGGTATGCGAGGGGGCCGCACCCGCGTGTAAACACGTTCAGCGCCGAGGTCTTGCCACAGGCTCCGTCGCCTCTGCTGTTTGTTAGACCAATCGTAAGGGGGTTCCAATCGAAACTGACAGTAGCACCATCTTGCGCTGAACCACCTTCTGTCGGCCGCACAGCTGCATTGCGCTAGGTAAGGGGAGGATAGGGGAAGGACAAAGAGTTAGAACGAGGATCAGCGAAGGTCGAGGGAATTAGGGATTAAGAAATTAGAAAATGTTGTGAAGATGTTGTCGGGGGAAGATTCCAGGACTGGCTGAGTCGATGACATCGAAGGGATCGGCGAATAGCGTCAGCCCCCTTCTCTTATACCACTAAGTGCTATTTTCGATGTTCGACTCCAGGGCTACTGTATATAGTCTTTATGTATTTGTCTCGATCCTACCTCTATACACATACTATCCTATGTCTAGTAAACTCATACTCTACTCTCCGTACAGGATCTGGCCTCCCTAATTGCGCTGTGGGCCTTCATTTCCCAACCGATACAATAGCCCTGGAGATCCATCGCTACCCAGATCTTGAATCCTGACGTATTACAAACTCCGGCCTTTCCAAGCCCTGGAGATGCAAAGGTCGGACGAGCTTGTTCTCCATGCTCTTTCGGAGTAAGCTCCGTAGTAAATACTCAGAAGGGATGGTACTCAAATATGTTAGAATTCAACGATTATCTGCTAAATAGAGTACTCTGTATTCATATTAACTTATATTCCACCTAGGTATTGTCAGGAGAACTTTACTTGCAAACTCCCAGTAATACGTACTGTAGACAGCTCGGAGACAGGGAAAACGTCTCCGAACACAAGGCGGAAGCTCACCTTTCTCCAAACCCCACTCCTACCCACTCCAACTTTCCTCAAAACACTCACCATGTCCGACGACGATGATTTCATGCAAGATTCAGGGGATGAAGAGTACGCCTGTGATCCGCTGGCCCAACCTTGGAAGCTGCGCTGACCGTTGATTCAGTTATGACTTTGAATACGAGGATCCGGATGACGACGAGTCCGGCGACATTGGAATCGAGAACAAATACTACAATGCGAAGCAGATCAAGGTCGACAACCCAGAGGAGGCGGTGGATGAGTTCCTAGGCATCGCGCCCATGGAGCAAGACAAGAGTGAATGGTGCGTGCTCGGGGATCGGGTCACGAGGACCAGTGCTAACGGCAGACCAGGGGATTCAAGGGCCTGAAGCAAGCGATCAAGCTGGAGTTTCAGCTGGGGCGATACAGCGATGTAAGTGCGAGGTGCAGCGATGTTGGGCTCCACTGACTCTGTCCAGGCTGTTGAACACTACCGCGAACTGCTCACCTATGTCAAATCGGCCGTGACCCGCAACTATTCCGAGAAATCCATCAATAATATGCTCGACTACATTGAGAAGGGCTCCGACGATGCCAAAACCTATGAGTGCATGGAGGAATTCTACTCGTTGACCCTCGAGTCGTTCCAAAACACCAACAATGAGCGCCTGTGGCTGAAGACCAATATTAAACTGGCGCGCCTCTGGCTGGAGCGCAAGCAGTACAGCCAGCTGGGCAAGAAGGTTCGGGACCTGCATCGGGCGTGCCAGCGGGAGGACGGGTCGGACGACACCAGCAAGGGCACCTACCTGCTCGAGCTCTACGCGCTGGAGATCCAGATGTTTGCAGAGACGAAGAACAACAAGCGGCTGAAGGTGCTGTACCAGCGGGCGCTGACGGTGCGGTCGGCGGTGCCACACCCCAAGATCATGGGCATCATCCGGGAATGCGGGGGCAAGATGCACATGAGCGAGGAGAACTGGAAGGAGGCACAGATCGACTTCTTCGAGTCCTTCCGCAACTACGACGAGGCGGGCTCCATGCAACGGATCCAGGTGCTCAAGTACCTGGTCCTCACAACCATGCTGATGAAATCCAACATCAACCCGTTCGATTCGCAGGAGACCAAACCCTACAAGAATGACCCCCGGATCTCGGCCATGACAGACCTCGTGGACGCCTTCCAGCGAGACGACATCCATGCATACGAGGCCGTGCTGAGCAAACATCCTGACGTGCTAGCGGACCCCTTCATTGCGGAGAACATCGACGAGGTCAGCCGCAACATGCGCACCAAGGCCGTTTTGAAATTGATTGCCCCCTTCACGCGGTTCACGCTGCAATTCATCTCCAAGCATCTTCAGATCTCGGTGCCGGAGGTGTTGGACATTCTGAGCTTCCTGATCCTCGACAAGAAACTCAACGCCAAGATTGACCAGGAGAACGGCACGGTGACGGTGGAGCGGGCGAGTGACGTGGAGCGTCTGCGTGCGGTGGAAGAGTGGAGCTCTGCGCTGCGTGCTCTCTGGCAAACAACATTCAACGGTGAGGGGCTGCGCGCCGACGAACCCACCCATGCTGTATTTCAGCCCGGGTTTCGTGATGAGCGTGCCCGCAAGGGGCCTGTCAAACCAAAGGGACATTTTGCTCTATAGTTTCGGGAACCTAATGATAAGACGACTGAATGCGTACTATAGTATAGAATCGAACCCACCCCAAAGGAAAGTTGGTGAACTTGCGCAAGCCATCGGAGACCCAAGACAGCGGTAGCCAAGTCCGATTGGAAGACGCTCAGGTCGGCTGATAAGTTTGTAACCCCGCAGTTGCGTTTACCCGTACGATACCGTTTACTGCGTCGAGTACGGTACTTTGGCGGTGCAGGTACGTTTGTATCTGTATGCCCTGTAATCTCTGTAATATCAGTATTAATTCGATTAACATCAAACAGTATTTAGCATAGTATTTAATATCAGTATTTAATAGTATTTAACATGAGTAGTCTTGACGCACGGTGTTTGATTTTCTTCATATACACTTCTCCTCTATCTCACCCTCTTCCCACCGACTTTCACCCTTTCATGCTCCCTCGGTAGGTCCATTTTTTTTCTTCATTTAGATCGGGTTGTGTGCCCCCCTCCGGCGCACGTCCCGATATGTCAATCCATGTTAGGGCCTCGCGCCTGGACATCATGTACTCGATTTCATAGCGTTGATCCCTCATTGGACTATGTGACTATTGCATTTCATTCCATTTTATTCCACGGTGCTCTATTCTACCGTCATGGCATTTTACTTGGGCCTGCCGTTGCAACCTTCGTGCATGAGTTATACTCTGGATCGTCGCGCTGAGAACCAGGTCAGCAGTAGCCGATTCACCGTATTGGGACACGCAGCGTTGCACAGCAAGTGTACACCCGTGTGCCCATCGTCCATGATCGATTTGTACGTCCCTGTGGTCGATCTTAAAAACACCCGCCTGACCCCGATCTAGCAATTGAGCGCATTTCACCACCGTATGCGATGTCCTTATCAAAACCCTGGAATCATGGTTCTCACCACCCGTTCCCGCACAAGCAGAACTTCGATCTCTACCGGGACGTCTCCTCGTCCCTCCGGCCTGCTTTCTCCCTCTCCACCTTCTCCCCCTTCGCGATGAACGCCCTCTCCCCCGACGAGATGGAGCGCTTCCAACGCCTCTCCAACACCTACCAACCCGACGTCCAGGTAGCTTGCTGTCCCTCTTCCCCCCGGCACCCCCGGCAACTGCTGACACAGACAGGGTCCCCCCGTCTCGACGAAACAGCCCAGTCACAGTATCGCCCTGGACTACGCGAATGCCGATCCCACCCTGGCGGCAAAGACCAACGTAGGTGTTTCATGGCCCGCCGAGTATCTCCGTCCCTGACCGCTTCTAGGCCTTGGCGCTCTCCCACCCCGAATGCCGGATCATGAGAGGCGATGGGAATTGCGGGTGGAGGGGTAAGCTCCCCGTCTGGTTTGGAATGCGACGTGCTGACCCGCGACAGCTGTGGCGTTTGGATATTTTGAAACCCTCTTCGCGCTGCGGGACCCGCTCCGGATCCAGACCGAGTCTTCCCGCATCAAATCACTCAATACGCTGTTGGATCAGATCGGCCTGGCCGATCATATCTATGAGATCTTTGTCGATGCGACGGAGGATATTCTCAAGCGCATCATCGATGCTATCCAGAGCGGTGTGCAGGACGAGTCGTTCCTCGTCGAGGCTTTTAATGAGGGATACAGCTCCGATGCCGTGATCACCCATTTCCGAGTAAGTTTGACTTTAAGAGGGCTGGCGCTGGCTCTTGCTGTGGTTCCTTTTGTGGTCCCCCGAATAGAGCTGATGATTTGTTAGCTCTTGACTGGTGCTTGGATCAAGCTCAACCCCGGTCGATACCTTCCATTCCTACCCATGCCGGTCGATCAGTATTGCAGCACGCGGATCGACCCGGTGAAGACCGAAATCGACGAGGTGGGTCTACAGGCACTCATCCACGGCGTCATCGAAGGGTCTGGCTTTGGCGTGGAGATCCTCTACCTGGACCGCAGTGAGGGTGATGCGGTGACACCCCATCAGCTCACCACCAACTGTCCCAGCGGCGCAACACTGCGCCTTCTGTATCGACCGTGAGATATTCCCTCTTCCTTGTTCTCTCCCGTCGAATCTAATCACAGATCATAGTGGCCACTACGATATCCTCTACCAGGCTGAGTCCACTCTGAACGTGGCACCTATCGTCAACCTCCAATATGGCCTGAGTTCCGACTATACCAACTCCTGGGACAACGCCACTCTCGGCTTCGACATGAACTCCAGTTTGATGGCTATCCCCAATCTGATGCAGGATTCCTCCTTCGGCATGGGTGCCTCCATGTCCCCCATGCCGTCGGTCTCGCCTGCTCCCCCCAGTCCCTACGGCATGTCTCCCCAGCAAGAGATGTACCCACCCATGCAATCGCATCCCCCCATCGCATCTATCTCCTCCCCCCACCCTCCCCCTTCCTCCGCCCCGCCGCCCATGACCTCGCTGCCCAGTCGGAGCTCAGACGGCCCGCAGATCCGACTGAACCCTCTCGTGATGAAACCGAACCTCAGTCGATCGCTGCCCGTCACCACACCTTTCAAAAAGTGAGACCCTCTCCCTCCTGTATACTCCACTGCTAATTCCCCCAGCTCCCCTTACAACCAAGCCCACTTCCAAAATTCCGACTTCGAGCCCATTCACTGGGAGCCGCATGGAAGATGAAAGATGACCCGTTATGAAAAAGAGCCACGACCATCTCTTTAATCACTCCCCTTATTTCGCCCGAGCTCTCCAGGACACGACCCTTACGCACTCTTTTTGCCTTTCTTTGCCCGCCCATTCCCCCAACCCTCTTTGGCCTTCTTGAATGTCCTCTTTAGCGTGGTGCAGCGCGTTGCATGATACGAGCGTTCTCGCCCAGATTGTTTCTTCGGGTCCTATTTATGGTGTTTTTTGAACCTTTTCCATCCCGTAGTTCATACAAACTTCCAACCTGGAATATCAATCGTTACACTTCACACTTCATCCCCCGCCTCCAATACCGCACTCACCATTCCATCCACCGCCTGATCCTTGCCCCTTTCCCTTAAATATCCCAGTCGAACCAGTCTTTCCAGCACATCACATACCCAGTCTTGGCTATTCCAGTCATCTAATGTATTCGGGATCGGCGTCTCGGCAATTATCTCCCGGAGTCGTTCGTCAGGCGATAGTTCTGGGACGGGAATTATGCGCGCAATACCTGGTCTTGTTAGTTTTGAAGCACTGGTCAATTGAACTGCGCTTACTGGTTGATTTTGTTGGGATCTCGTAGTTCTCGCGCTCGGAGTAGCTGTAGAACCCGGTTGTGCCTGTTACCTCTGCGAGGGAGGGCGGTGGACCGTGGATGTGTAGTGCTGCGTGTCTGTAGCGGGCGTAGTCGAGTGGGGAGGCGACGAAGATGAGAATGGAGAGGGACATATTCCTCTTCTCCTTTTCTTCTTTTTCCTTCTTGGTGAAGAGAGAAGAAGTTGGCCCCGAAGATTCGGGATGACGTACTTGGATCTCCCACCCGCTAACTACTCCAACTGCTAACTACTAACTACTCACTGCTCACTACGAACATCACTGCGCAGAATTGACTAACCCCAAATACCTCGGCACTGCACGCACAACCTGCCACAGCATATACCCTCTATCCATCCAACTCCCATAATCCAGCCGAGGAATATCCGCCGTAGCCAGCACCACATTCACCAACGGAGCAGGAAACTTCTCACACAGATACGCAGCCACCAGATCCTGCCCATTCGTAATCCCACCTGAACCAGTCACTACCCAGCATAAAGAGGAGAGAAAGAAGAAGAAAAAAAGAAAGAAGAGGAAACACACCACAACTCCACAAATTCCTATCCCTCACTACCCTCCCATCCACCCAATTCGACTCCGGAAACCTGGCCCTCAATTCCGGAATCATCAATCTCGGCCCTGTCACCCTCCGCCCGGCACTTACACCCGCAGACGCAATGACCAGTGCCGCGGTGCAGATACTCAGGATATCGGCGCCGGCCGCGTGGTGCGCGGCCACGAAGTCGAGGATGTCCTCGGGGATGTGGGCTTGAGGGGACGGGCCTGGGATCAGGAGGATGTCGAGGGTGTGAGGGGCGATGTCGGGAGAGGAGAGTGTGTGCGTGGGGAGAATGGTGAGGTTGGATGTGGTTGAAACCGGGGTTTGGGGGGCTATGTAGTGGATGGTGAGGGGACGGGCGAGGGAGAGGAGGGGGGTCGGGAGGGAGCAGGCGGTTAGGTAGGTTGGGGTGGTCATGTAGAAGAGGTCAATGGCAGCGAGGTCGAGGAGTTGGGGGGTGTTGAGGAGGAGCACGCCGATGTGGAGGGCCATTGCTTCTTTTGTTCTAACTAGGATGTTGAGTGTCGACGATTGCTTCCGGTAGGTGACGATGGACCTCGGGATTCGTTCATGATTTGCTCATCATATGGGATAGACTTGTTCTATACATCGATTGATGTTGATGGAAATAAGGCTGGTAGGTTTGTAGATACTGTCTGCTATCTCGAATTCTAGAACTAGAGGTATAGTCTTGAAGGTTGAGATCTTGAAGATCCATCTGGCTGGATTGGAAGGTGACATCTATGGTATACATACAGCAGTCTTGCAGTAGCTGGCTCCCACATTTGATACCCATTATGATTCCTCTTAACACCTAGACAGTCCAAGTATCTTAACACCGAAGATCTACATCGGAGGATCCCCGAGCCGATGTTTTCTCCCCATACTCTCCAGGGCTCCAGGGCTTCAAGGCCCTTCAAGTACTTGCCCTCAATGCCTTCGAATACTTTCAAATACTCTCGAATACCCTCAATTGACTTGAATAAAGGCAAGAGTCCTGCATGTTTAACATCAGAAAAACAACGACTCGGCCTGACCCCGGGCCGCTTCCCCGCATTATCGGCCCACATCGTCGGATTTCCCCAGACTCGACTCTCTCGACTCTCTCAATTCTCGGAGGAGACCACTCCGCATCTACTCTGCTCTCTCAATACCATACTCGGAGTACTGTCTTCCTGAAAGCTTCATCCAGCTCGGAGTACAGTCGTCCTACAAGGACCAAAGTCCTAATCAGGCCGATGTCGACCGTGTGTACCGTCTGAACTAAGATTTAAGCCCGGGTCTGATTCCAGCAAGTTCGATATCGACAACATGGCGACCAAGGGTGGATTTGCCATGGTTCTACAGAATCCGTATCTATGCGGCGTGGCATCGGTATGTCCCTCGATTCGATCAACGATCGATAGCTAATGGTGTAGTTTTCAACCCTGGGCGGGTTGCTCTTTGGATATGACCAGGGAGTCATCAGTGGGGTCATCACGATGGAGTCGTTTGGGGCTCGGTATCCGCGTGTCTTTTCCGATAGCGGATTCAAGGGCTGGTTTGTGTCGACGCTGTTGCTGGCGGCTTGGTTGGGGTCTTTGATTAATGGGCCGATTGCTGATCGGATTGGAAGGAAGTTGTCTATTAATCTTGCCGTGGTGGTGTTCACCATTGGGTCGATGGTGCAGTGTGCGGCGATGAATATCCCGATGTTGTTCGCTGGGAGGGCAATTGCTGGCTTGGCCGTTGGTCAATTGACAATGGTGGTGCCGTTGTACATCTCTGAGGTGTCGATTCCTGATATTCGTGGTGGATTGGTGGTTGTTCAGCAATGTAAGTTGCCCTGGTCTTGTCGGGGGTATTCCCAGCTCATCGTGTAGTGTCTGTTACGCTGGGAATCCTGTTCAGCTATTGGATCGACTATGGAACGAACTATATCGGCGGGACTCGGTGTGCGCCAGATGTGCCCTATTCAGGCGGCACCCTGGCAAAGCCGGTCTTTGATCCGTATCATGATGTTCCTGTCGGTGGTTGTACGGGTCAATCAGAGGCTTCGTGGAGATTTCCCCTCGCGTTGCAAATCCTTCCGGCGGTGATTCTGGGTGTGGGAATGTTATTCTTCCCGGAATCGCCTCGCTGGCTGTTAATGAAGGAACGTGACGATGAATCAATCACTGCGCTTTCGAAGTTGCGCCGACAGGCTCGCGATAGCCCGGTGCTTTTGAATGAGTATCTGGAGATCAAAGCCTCGATTATGCTAGAGAACACTTTTGCAAGAGAGAATTTCCCCAATCTTTCTGGATACAGGTTGCATATGGCTCAGGTAGGTGATATACTCTTGTCACGTCTGATCTCTGCTAATAACCGCAGTACATGTCCTTCTTGACGACTTGGGCCCGCTTCAAACGACTTGCCATCGGCTGCATTGTAATGTTCTTCCAGCAGTTCATGGGCTGCAATGGTATGTCGACTATCGGCCCTCGCCTTGTAATGTCTAACGTGTGTAGCAATGATTTATTACGCGCCGACAATCTTCGCTCAGCTCGGTCTGGACGGAAACACCACTTCGCTTCTCGCAACCGGTGTGTATGGTATCGTCAATTGTCTAAGTACACTCCCAGCACTATTCTTCATCGACAAAGTCGGTCGTCGGCCCTTGCTCATGGCCGGTGCCACGGGAACCTGTATCTCCCTGGTCATTGTGGGTGGCATCTTGGGCGGATATGGCTCTGCTCTGGTAGACAACAAGTCTGCCGGGTGGGTTGGTATCGCTTTTATCTACATTTACGACATCAATTTCTCGTACTCGTTTGGTGAGATCGTCCCTACTTCATTTGTCCCGCCATGGCTAACATGGCACTGTTCAGCCCCTATCGGTTGGGTTCTGCCATCTGAGATATTCAATCTGTCGATTAGATCCAAGGCCATTTCAATCACCACATCCGCAACGTGGATGTGTAACTTGTAAGTTCGGCTTCGCGTTCTGTTCACTGCATACTGATCCATATTTCCGACAGCATCATCGGCCTCGTCACGCCCGACATGCTCGAGTCCATCACTTGGGGCACATACATCTTCTTCGCCGCATTTTGTCTCCTTGCACTGGCTTTCACGATCTTCTGTGTCCCCGAAACCCGAGGCAAGGTAAGCATTCCCAGTTCGCGTATCTCTGTTGAATTAGATAAGCTAACTCCAGCAGACGCTTGAGGACATGGATCTCATCTTCGGTGATACAGCCGCGCACGAAGAGAAGAAACGAATCAAGAACATTGAAGCCGAGCTGCGCGGCACTCCGATCGAAGACGACGAATTCATGAAACCAGTTGACGAACATGCTGAGACCGTGGCTTGAGAACATCCAGCGAATATTGATCATTAATTCCAATAACATAACACGTACATACTGATATATCATATAACACAAGGCGAATCGCTGATGCCTACACCAAGGTATTTCACATTGCTAGTTCAAATCAAACACCATTTTGTTCACATGTCCTGAGATGCAAATCCAATCCAAAATCCAAAGAATGAACATGATCGGGGTGGTCACTCTGTAGGTGGGAAGTTCACCCATTCTGAAAAGTCCATGCCGCCGGCATTCATCTGCATCTGCTGCTCTACTGGGAAGAGACTTCCGCCGAATCCGGGGTCGCTGAATAGCTGTTCGGGGAATGGCATCATATTCTGCGGTTGTTGAGGAATATGGTGCATTGGTTGTTGCTGGGCCTCGTGGGGGTTCGCGGTGGGGATGACCTGTGTTGGGGGGATTGGCGGACCGAGGAGACGGTTGATGACTTCGTAACAGCGAGTTGCGAAGCGGTTGGTGCCAAGTGAGGGGTGGGTGAGAAGGGCTTTGGTGGTCTCAATGTCCTGCAGCCAGGTTGCGGCTTCCGGGTTGGATGGGTCGGTCATGAAGAAGACGATGGGGATAAGACCGGCTTGGAAGAGGAAGTAACTGTTTTTTGTCAACTTTTGTAGGATGCAAAGAATGTGGAGGTGAGACTTACAGCATGTACCATGCGCCCAGTCTGGTGCAGATATAATTGTCCATATACTCGGAGATCGATGAGATGGTCAAGCGGGCATTCTGAAGACAGCGCACCCGGCACTCTGTTTCGCACGGATCTTCAGTTCCTGCATCTGGGGTACCTGGCATGCCGCTAAGTGGGGCCCATCGCCTCGAGGCCCAGCGGAGTAGGATTGGCCTGTGGATGAGGATGGTGAGATTCCAGTTTCGCCACAGCAGGCGGTTTCGGACGAGCGCCAGCGAATCGGGGTCTGGGTTGGTTGGCTGCACGGATAAAGGCATCTGCGGGTGTTGCAGATAGGATGGAAGACCATTATACCATTCTTCAATGGGTTGCTGCAGTTTTAATGTATCTTCGGGCGTGAGGCTAGGGCTTGAGATGAGGCGCTGGTAAACGCTGTTGGTGAGAATGTGGAACCGAGCCTGGGCGATTAAGCCAGAGTATATGGTTGGGCCAAGGGATTCGTCGGGAAGTGCGGTTGTAGTTGGGGTCAATTCGTCTTCATGGATGTTTCGAACTTGCTTGGCGTCCATGACGCTTTCTTCGGGGAGCAGAATTGGCCTTCCAAAGGTCTTGGCTGCGCCACTGTCGAAGATGAACACTCCCCACCATAGTCTTCGGCGAATTTCTCTCTGTAGGAGGCTGATTTTCCAGCCGGGGAACTCCTTGTGGAGACCCAAGCTCATGGCCATTCGAACAGCCAGACCGAGATAGTTCCATCCGGTGTTTGGCTTGTTTCGCTTCTGGGCATAGTTACTCAGTAATAACAGACCCTGGACCAGTGTCAAGTTTCCAGTCTCAAAGACGGAGGCTTGTTGCAGGTATCCTCTCGCTTCTTGGTAGAAAGTGATATCGAGATCAGAGCTGTCATCACCAATGCACCATGCTCCAAGAGCCAATATGGTGTTTAGCAGGATATGCCAAGCGGTTCCATGCGGCCTGATAGATGGGTCATTGAACTGTGCCCGGAAAGTTGGTTCGTGGACAAAGGGATAGCTGGTGTGGTAGTTCAAGAAGAAGGCATCGATAAAGGCTTGCTCAATTAACCCTGATGGGGCACTTTCGAGAAGTTGGGCCTTTAGAGGCACGCCTCCCGATCTTGCCGATCGAACAGGCATGTTCAAGTCAAATCCATGATCAAACAATGCTCGCAAGGGAACAACACTTGAAGAAGCTCCTGTCATAATTGTTAGTGCCGCGATTGGAACATAAATATTTCCTTTACCCACCAAAGTAGCCAGCGCCTTCCGGTTTGATCGACAGAGCAGCCATGCCATCGGTCAGATCCCCAAGGGTAATTTCTTTCTCAGCCCAGTCAAAGCCATCGGCTTGTTGGGGAAGAGCCTCAGGTGCCGGCTCGGCCGGCTCCTGTTCATGCTTGGCCGGCGTAGAATGTCTTGAGGAAGACTTTGATGAGGGAGCTCTTGGCGCCTCTGGATTCTGCAGAAGAGAACGAAGAGTAGCATCTAGATCACCACCGGGGAACAGCCTCCCTAGGGCTGTCTCAAATGAGTGTAGGCGATCCTCGACATAGGTCAAGTGTCTGCGAATGTGAGTAACATTCTACTCCGGATACTCATTTCCACTTACTGTCGAGTTAGAGGACTCCGGCTGACTTTGGGGCTATATAAGCATTCTTTGTTCAGCTGCCTGCACTGCAGGCATACTGGTCGTTCTTTGGAACACTGTTGGATGCCAGTCAACAAGATGTATCTTCGACTGGAAAAGTTGACATACTCTTGACTTGCGCAAGCGGCATTCGTCGCACTATACATGGAGTCAGATCTGATCTCCTCTGATCCCGTGGGTACATACAGCAAATGAGTGGGAGTCACGGGTGCTCGCCATCTTTATCGAGACAAGTTGGATATCTCGTAAGGTGTATGCAATGCGCTCTGATCATGCCCGACAACGGCAGTCATCTGGACATGTTAGTCTCATGTATGAAGACCTTCAACCTTAAAAGCAGATGGCAAGTGAGGCTCCAGGGTTCGGGGAGCCGTGTAGACAACTCACGATCGGCGCTAAAGCAATCATCGATCCTGTAATGCGAAACCGATGCGATGCTCCCCTCGAAGTGGGGAAGAAAGCGGACAGGCGGTGCAAAACTTTTTATCGGTGCCTCAGGCAGAAATCGATGGACTTCCGCTGGTTTGCCGGCACCGGGGAGCATTTCAGATGCAGGTTGATTATAATTAGGTGAATTCACCTAGATGAGGGAAAGACGTGTCTGGTAGACTAGGTTTTTATGAGGTCAAGGTCAAGCAAAGATTAATCGTCCAAGTTGGTGGGGTCAAAATGCAAAATCAGGGCTAAGATGGTCGTTATATATCATCTCTATACTTCAGCCTTATACTTCGAACATCCAAATATTGCATCCAACCTTGTAGGCATCTATAGAACTGCCATGCCAATGAAATCCCCCGTATTATTCAATAAATGACAGATTTGACATTGCAAAACCCAAAATGACCGATCTAATACATCTATGACCGTGATATCCTATGTCTTGGCAGAGCGGGATTGGAGCCGCAGACATTTTTTCAGTTCATATCGCCTCGATCAACAGCAACACAACCAAACAATTATCAATTACTACTCGACCAAGAGGCTGGAAAAAACCCACATAGTCTGATCAATACCCAAAAACATCGACAATTCTCGACCTGAAGGAGCAATCATGCCTTCACAACCCCCACTACCGCCCCTCCTCGCTCCATATGTATCATCACTACCAGATGCATCCTTGACTCTGGTCTCTTCAATCCTGGGAGCAACCTCAAACTGGCTAGTCTTACGATTTTTACATGCTGCACTCAGCTCTCAACCCACTTCAACGTTCGGCGCAGACGATCTGCCAAATGGCACCAAGAAGAAGGTGGTACTAGTGAGCTTTTTGCGGAGTTATGAATTTTGGAAGACCGAGGCCAAACGACTGGTAAGTGCTCTCACAGAATGGAAAAAAAGGACGTTTCGAACATGTGAAATCATGCTTCCGTTTGATCTGCTACATCCATGATCTACTGTCAATTGACATACGTCTCGATCAAGACACTGACCCTTCATCCAGGGACTTGATCTGGCACGCCTAACAGAGAGACATGAATTTGCGTTCGTAGACGGCCTGTCTGAATTATTCTATGCACCACAAGCCATGGCTGCTCCCACCAGCTCACCAGGCCTGGGAAGCAGTCCACGCACAACCCTGCCTCTGAGATCTCCGCCTGGTGCTGTACTCGGAAGAGCGCCACAGCCGGCGGCGCCGACAGGCCCACCAGGCAATACAGCACCCAAGCAGGCAGAGCCTGGTATTGCAAAGAAGCTCCATTTCTCTGGCCGTGGCCTTGCCTCACTCGATGCCATGGAGAAGGATGTTGCCTCGGTGATGGAACAGCAAAAGACTCACATGGAAGAGGGCGACGAGCTCATCCTTATTCTCGACCAGCCTGATCTACTTCTCGCAACAACCGGTCCGAGTATGGGCATTGGGGCCACTGAGATGGCAGAGTGGATCACCGGGCTACAGCAGGTAAGTCCCGAGGTCGTGTACCAACTGAGAACTATCTAGGGCTAACGTGTCACGCAGCATGCACATGCTACAGTTCTGACCTTGGCTACGGATGCTCCTTTGATCCACAATTCATCTGGACTGGGGCAATTGGCTACGCCGATTGAGACGGAGCATGCCGCGCTGGCTATTGGATTGGCGCATCGGGCGAGGTCGGTCATGCAACTCCGCACGCTGGAGACCGGAGCCGCGAAGGATGTAAGCGGGGTACTGAGGATCAGCCGCGGTGGTGGGTTGAGCACCGAAAACAACCTGGAGGAGCGAGAGGCGTTGTACTTCATTCAGCGCGATGGTGGAGTCACAGTGTTTGGTCGCGGGGAGTCATAGTGTATACTATAGCTGTCAGACAGAACAATGATGTCCTTCAAGCTTCCAAATCAAAAGATCATACTCCGGACTAAGTGGAAATGTGAGTGGAACGATCAGATGTCGAGAAGAGTCTTCATTTGCATCTGCCATGACATGGGGATATTTGCCAGTCATAAAAGAAGAAAAAGGAAATTCATGCACGCTTTCCCAGGTTTTTTTTTAATCAACTCCACTCCGTAGAGAGGAGCCCTTCAACGAAACTTTTCCCACCGTTTCGCAAGTTTTACTTTGTCATCAAGGTCGTGGCAAAGAGAACCAACAAAATCGACAGTTGCACACCAACTCCACAGGAAAGCGGTAAGATTCCGGAACTGCCATTGCATTTCGAGTAATGCTATCCCGTAATGCTAATTCATGTCATGCCAGTATCCCTCTCCTCATTTCTTTCCAGCCTCTCCGAGAACGAAAACGCGACGCCGAGCGGACGAAAAAGGGAATCTAGTTGGTCTCGGGGCCACGGGCACCCTTGGGGGTACCGGTCTGGAAGCCGTTCAGGAAGCGGCGGTGGACGTCACGGAGGGAGCGCATGCGGCCGGAGCCGGTGGTCTTGCGTCTCTTGGCCTTCTCACCCCAGTTGACTGTTCGTAAAAATCCATGTAAGTCGAGGTTCTCAATTCGGGAGTTCCAATGTCCAATTCCTTTGTCAAGTCATGACACCTTCGCGGGAGGGGGGTATTTGCGTACACTTGCGGGTCTTGGCGGCAGGGTAGCCACAGTTGGCACAGGTGGACTTCTGGATGTGGAAAGACCGCTTGCCTGTAGATTCGCGAAAAGTCGGAGGTTAGCTCTCATCGTCCTTGTGCAATTTGTGTGGAGATCCTCCCCGTAATCGACGGTGCTGCGTGTTTCGAAGAACTTTGCAAGTTTGCGACAACGGTTCGGATAGGTGGGATCGTGCAGAATAGAAAGGTGGGATACTAACCACAGCGACGGCACAGAGTGTGCGTCTTGTTGTGGCGCTTTCCGAAGCTCGAGGTACCCTTCGCTGCAGAGGTTGTCAGTATTCACGGAATTCGACATGACGCTTCGTGCGTGGTTTCGACATCGGACGTACTCATTTTGAATTAGGAACTGATGAGGAGATTAGCAAATGGACAAGAATTTGTGAAATGAACATGCGGAACCTACCTGGCGATTCCGTTGAAGGGGCTGGCTGGGTTGTCGATGTCGCTAATAGAACTTCTCCGATGTGATTCAGTCTCTCCAGGGCTGGCTCGCTTATTTCCTTTCTCGTTGTGGGACCTCGGGACTGAAGTGGAAATTAGGGCACCCTAGTGTCCGCCCTAGCACGTGATGTATTATCGTCTGGCCTCAGGCATAAATAACACTTCTTGGTCCGTGCACCTGGCTGATCTAAAGATCAGTGGACTATGTACGGACTAGCGCACCCTCCAGACTACATCTAGTCATTCTAGGGCCATCTTCTAATGGCTGCAAATACACAAGTAATGTTAAAGTACACAGACGCCTTAAGCACGTATGTTATTCATGTTCGCTTATGAAGAGTTGATCATATGGGTATTTTATAGTACATCCAAACGCCAATGCAAGTATAGACAGAAGCCTCAATCCTTTCCGATAAAGTTCGCCATCGGATCATCAGCCGCCAAGCGGCTTCGTTTGTATGATTCGTATTCCTCCTCAGTGACACCGGATTTTATTTCTTCCAAAGTTCGCTTCTTCGTGTTGGCAGTGTCGTGTTCAGTGCTCCGGGGGTTGGCTGGTTCAGACTCATGGGAGGCATCCACGGGGTCAGCGTTGTCGACCTCCTCTTCCTCCTCATCTCCCATCATCAACAGGTTTCCTTCCTCCTCAAATGCCCTCTTGCCGTCTTCTCCGGTGCAGTAACTGTTCTTCACAGTGGAGTAGCAGCACGCGTATCCCCACTTGAATTGGTACCACCAGCTACCAAACACAGAGGAGTGGTTGTTGACCATGATATCCTCGGGGTATTTTGATTTGGTGGCCTTCTTGGGCGCACCCTTGATGGCGCCGCTTTCGTCATATTCGACGAACCGTTCGTTCTCCACAACCATAGTGTCTCGGAGTGCGCTGGGTTGCGAGTGTTCATCACCACCGTACTTTTCCATGAGAGCCTTGCGATGGGCTGCGCGCTTAGATTCGCTGTCTTCCTTCTCCTTTTTCCGGAGGACCTCTCCTGACGTCGGATTGGCCTGGATGTGGAGTTGAGGGTGCCCCTTTTCTTGGGACTCCCACGCATACTGCTGAGCCTTTTCAAACTCGGCAGCGTCTCCTGAAGCACGAACAAAGTTTTCCTCCGCCACAAGCGCAGATGCCTGATCATCCTGCGCACCCATATCTACCATTCGGCGGGTCTTGGGGTCATATTTGGCTGAATCAAGATCAAGGTTGAGCAGGTATTTCGCAGTATCTTCACGGATACGGAGGTTGCGAGTTGCGGTGCTCTGCTGGCGACCCATGTCGGATTCTTCGGCGTAGCGAATGTCGGAATCGGGTGCGTCGTCATCTTCACCGAGCTTCTTCAAATCCGAGTTCTCTTTGGCCGTCTTCTTGATGGCCTCCATTTCTTCATATTCGTTGACAACCTGGCGGTATTCGCTAGCATCGTAACCATTCCATCGATCTCGCTTGGCGTCCCAGCCCATGTCGACGTTCTGGAGCAACTCGTCTGCTTGGATATCCTTGCCGGTCCACTTTGCGCCTTGTTTGCGCGGCCGACTCAGACATTCCTTAGTCTTGTGTGTCATTGCACCGCAATTTTCACATGCGCCTTTGCGGTATTTGGTGGCTGCGGGACCGGCGCGCTTTCCACGATCGTACCATTTGGATTGGTCGGGGGTGGATTTTTGAAGACGCTGATGCTCCAGGTAGTCATTGTCGGCATCATCGTCAACGTAGAATGGCTTCTTCGAGATGAAGGAGGGAATGTACTCGTTGCGCTCTTTCGCCGCAACATCAGCAGGTTTTCGGGAAGACATGGCTGACAAGCCCGGCAAGGTCCAGGTTGATATAGATCAGAAGTAGTCAAATTGAGGAATAACGAGAGACTATTCAGTCAGATAAATGTTGGTTGAGCCCTTGCAGCTCTGATCTGAGGCGAAAGATGAAAGTGAGGTTGCGATATCAAGACTTCCAAGGTTGGCGGATACATGGATCCCACGTGACCAGGTGTTATCTACGCGTTCCGGATCAAGGGCATGGCGTCGCGTTCCTCTACCAACTTGCCGATTGATATGCAATAATCGGTGCTGACACCTGCCTGTCGCAATGTCGCTGTGGCTTCTGATCGCCACATACTGGAGCGATGGAGCCATTTCGCGTGCGCCTAAACTGTATCGATCATTACCAGGCGACCGCGTCGGACCTGGATCCCCCACTGCCATTTCGTGATGGAGCATCGGAGAAGGGATACAGGCCCAAGGTGCCTGTGATTCGAGTATTTGGAGCCACTGAAACGGGCCAAAGGGTTTGCGTACATGTCCACGGCGCATTTCCATACCTCTATATCGAATACAATGGGTCTTTGGCGCCAAACGAAGGTATGGCAGATTGCTGATCCTCGAAGATTTGCTCTAATATAGTAATAGTTCACTCGGCCATTCGGATTCTTCATCATTCGATTGACCATGCTTTGGCCGTTAGCTTCCGCCAAAATGCATATGACAGGAAGATAGCCTATGTGGCGCATATCACCTTGGTCAAAGGAGTCCCATTCTACGGATACCACGTTGGATGGCGTTTCTTTTTCAAAATCTACCTTTTGAATCCATTCCATACCAATCGCCTGGTGGATCTTCTGCACCAAGGAGCCGTGATGAAACGCCCTCTTCAGCCCTACGAGGCGCATGTGCAGTACGTTCCGCAATGGATGTGTGATTACAACCTGTACGGATGTGAGATCATGAGATGCAGCAAAGTTCGATTCAGGGAACCGGTCCCAGAGTATCTGGAGCTCAATAATCTAAACCACCGTTGGCACGACCGTTCAGTTTCGGCCGATGACATACTTGATCACCCTGCTTTGCAGAAGCAAAGCCACTGCCCTTTGGAAGTTGATGTGTGCGTGCAGGATATCTTGAATCGCGCCGACCTCAAAGCAAGACCCCTGCATCATGACTTTACGGAGCTTTTGAAACCAGTTGCAGTCGATGAGCGACTAGTTCCGAGCATGGCTGGACTTTGGCAAGATGAGACTCGTAGGCGCAAGAAAAGAATGGGCATCAAAGACCCGGGAAGCACTCCATTCGGACCGGAGGAGTTGGTCTCAATGTCAGCTGATCCAAGAAACCAAGAGAGAGGTGGCTGGGTTCACGAGGAAGAATTCCGCGAGATGGAAGCTCGGCTTGCTGCGAACGAGAAGCTGGATGACAATGACAAAGAGACGTCTTTTGATACAATTTTGCATAACCAGGATCTGGCAGAAAATGTCAAGACCGCGCTGGACAGTGTCGAAGACTTTTTCCCAAACAAATTTCACGGGTCAACCTTTGATGGTGCATATCAGCAAGAATCGACTCGGCAGACGACCCCGGAAATCTCAGTCGACGAGGGTCTTGCCCTGTCTTCGCAAGCCGACTACCAGTATGACTCGGACATTGACCCAGAAGATGGGCAATTGGACGAAGAGGCCGAACCAGAAGAGGGGCCCAAAGAGAACCCCTTGAGTGAAAGCTTTTACGACGGGGTCTTTGACGATATGGCAATTCCAGATATCACCAATCCTTCCGGGCTTGCGGCGCAACCAAATGGAACCGACATGGAACAGCGCAGAAATAAAAGTGTTGCTCTTCACAAAAGGCTATTCTTTGATTTCCCCGAAGGCCACAACCTGTCTGGGAAGAAACGAAAGCATTCAATCAACCAAGACCTCTCCGGTGGACATTTAGAGCCACGGAAGTCCCAACAAGACAATAAACAAAAGAGTGTCTCGTTTGAAAGCGACCTGCATGCGCATGCGGGTGCTCCATCCTCGACACCAAATTCATCTTCCTCACAGCGGACAATCCGCCCGAAGGCGCACAGCTATACCAGTGGGCTGAAATTCCCAGTGGTAAAGGATCCCAATGATTCTTTGACCATAACTCGATACAGCCAAGACGACGGGCACGCCTCGAAAAAAGGCGTCGAGTCTTCTCAGACTTCCTTTGGCTCCGTCCCTTCTGCATCGACCACCGAAAAATTAGGCGTGGTCAGTGTGAGCGAGAGTTCCTCTGAACCGCACTCGTCTGCAACGATAACAGGACCATCTCCGCTGGATCCACATCTTGCAGAAACACTGAAACTGGTTCATCAATCATTCAACTTTGCGCCAAATGCATCTCTTCGATGTCTCCGAACCCCCGGGCCATCTTCCAGTGAGGTCGCTTCAACGATACACCATCATGGACGTCCCTCTGTTGTGTACCAGAAAGCATATTACAGCGACGAGGCGGATGTACCCGAAAGGCCAAGGGAATATGGCGGAAGGGAATTTCGTCTTGAGAGCAATACTATTCACTATCTACCTGATTTCGACCCAACGGCAGAAATGCCAGCGATGTTCGGCGAGCAAACACCCATAACTCTCGATCAAGATCGACAGGAAGCTATTGACTTGCAGCTCAGAGAAAACTGCACAACAAAAATTTGGGAGTTTGCACCTGTTCCGCCGAGTCGCGCAGAGGTTGTGAAATGGTTCGACGACATGGAAGCTACGCGACAATCAGTCACAACAGAGCGTGTCCAGCCCCGGCCCGTTGGCCCCAAACCTGAGACATGTTCACAGATTGAAGGCCCGACGCAAAAGAATACACAGGGCTTCAAGTATTCGCAGAAGGGAACCTCCACGAGTGTGGAACATCAAGCCCAATATATGAGCACCATGAGCTTGGAGGTGCATGTGAATACGCGCGGCACGCTGTTCCCAAACCCCGAAGAGGATGAGATTACTTGTATGTTCTGGTGCATCCAGTCCGATGATGGTGACTTTGAAGTCAATAGTCATCTCCCGGGCGTTCATGTTGGCATGGTATATCATGGCGAAGGCGAGAGGCCGGAAGCTAAAATAACGAAAGCTCTGAAGATAGATGCTGAGCATGAGCCCACAGAGCTCGATCTCATCAATCGACTCGTCGATCTGGTTCGGTATCATGACCCAGATGTCATCACAGGCTACGAGGTCCACAATGCCTCTTGGGGATACATGATTGAACGCGCGAAAAGAAAGTACGACTTCGATATCTGCGAGGAGCTTTCTCGGACAAAGTCTCAATCCAATGGCCGATTTGGCAAGGAGGCAGATCGGTGGGGGTTCGATCACTCTTCATCGGCGCGCATCACTGGTCGACATATGTTCAACATCTGGCGCGCCATGAAGGGTGAACTCAACCTCCTCCAATATACCATGGAAAACGTTGTTTTTCACGTCCTGCACCGCCGAATCCCTCACTATTCGCCTCAAGTATTGACCCAATGGTACCAAAGCGGCAAGCCTCGCGACATGCTCAAAGTTGTGGACTACTTCTCCTCACGCGTGCAGATGAACCTTGAGATTCTCGAAGCGAATGAATTGACGCCGAGGACAAGCGAGCAAGCAAGATTGCTAGGCATCGACTTTGCCTCCGTCATCTCGCGAGGATCTCAGTTCAAAGTTGAATCTTTGATGTTTCGAATCGCAAAGCCCGAGAACTTCATGCTGGTCTCGCCGAGTAGAAAGCAGGTGGGACAGCAGAACGCGCTGGAATGCTTGCCTCTGGTTATGGAGCCGCAGAGTGACTTTTATACCAGTCCACTTCTGGTGCTTGACTTCCAGTCTTTATACCCGAGTGTCATGATCGCGTACAACTACTGCTACTCCACATTCCTCGGCAGAGCGATGCATTGGCGTGGCCGAGATAAGATGGGGTTCATGGATTACAAGCGTCAACCAAGACTACTTGAGTTACTCAAGGGCAAGGTCAACATGGCGCCAAACGGTATGATGTACGCCAAGCAGGAAGCCCGGCAATCATTGCTGGCTAAAATGCTTACGGAGATTCTTGAGACTCGCGTGATGGTCAAGAACGGCATGAAGGTCGACAAAGACGACAAGGTTTTACAGCGTCTTCTGAATAATCGACAATTGGCCCTCAAACTAATTGCCAACGTGACTTATGGTTACGCTTCTGCCTCGTTCTCCGGCCGAATGCCCTGCTCAGAGATCGCCGACAGCATCGTCCAGACCGGACGAGAGACCCTCGAAAAAGCCATCGCCTTCATCCACTCAGTTGAGAGATGGGGTGCCGAAGTAGTCTACGGCGACACCGACAGTCTCTTCGTATATCTCAAAGGGCGAACGCGGGACCAAGCCTTCGACATCGGCGAAGAAATCGCCAAAGCAGTAACAGATCTGAACCCGCGTCCTATCAAACTCAAATTCGAAAAGGTATACCACCCCTGCGTCCTCCTAGCAAAGAAACGCTACGTCGGCTTCAAATACGAACACCGCACCCAAAAAGAGCCCGAGTTCGACGCCAAAGGCATCGAAACCGTCCGCCGCGACGGCACCCCAGCCGAGCAGAAAATCGAAGAAAAGGCCCTCAAAACCCTCTTCCGCACCGCAGACCTCTCCCAAGTCAAATCCTACTTCCAGCGCCAATGCGCCAAAGTCATGCAAGGCCGCGTCTCCATCCAAGACTTCTGTTTCGCCCGCGAAGTCCGCTTAGGCACATACTCGGATCGGGGCCAGCTTCCTGCCGGCGCGATGATCAGCACGAAGCGCATGGTCGAGGATCCGCGCTCGGAGCCTCAGACTGGCGAGCGTATTCCCTACGTCGTTGTCACTGGTGCGCCGGGGTCGAGACTGATTGACCGGTGCGTGGCGCCGCAGACTCTGCTGCATGATGCGCAGCTGGAGCTCGATGCGGAGTACTACATCACTAAGAATCTGATTCCGCCGCTTGAGCGGATCTTCAACCTTGTTGGTGCGAATGTTCGTCAGTGGTATGACGAGATGCCGAAAGTGCAGCGGATCCGGCGGGTGGATGGTTCGGCTGAGTTGATGGGCTCTGTGGGAGCGAGGAAAACGTTGGAGACTTATATGCGTTCTTCGTCGTGTGTGGTGTGTCGGTCTAAATTGACTGATGCTACGGTTCCTGTTTGTGAGGAATGCTTGCAGCAGCCGCATCTTGCGCTGTTGGACGTTGTCTCGCGGCTGCGGCGTGCTGAGAAGCGGGTTGTGGATCTGGAGGCTGTTTGTCGGTCTTGCATGGGCTTCACGGCTGGTGATGCCGTGAGCTGTGATAGCATGGACTGTTCTACTTTCTATTCTCGCACAAGAGATGCTGCTCATTGGAGACACTCGCGGGCCACGTTGGGCCCAGTGGTTGAGTTGTTGGAACAGAAGGGCGATGAATGCCTCGATTGGTGATTGTGAGGCTGTTAGAGACGAACAATCATACTCAGATGTATCCTGTGTTGCAAGTAGCTACAGCGTGTTGACCCGTGTACGATACCGAAGACTCAATCGAGAAATCAAAGTGAAGCTTTTCTGAAAAAGGGTGTTGTACTGAACATTCAAAATTATGAAACGCTCTACTCCGTACAGATGAATTCGACACAAAGGAAGCAGAAACTTCCATTCGGCAGACCAAACAACATGCTGGGTCCTAATTGCTGATCATGTTAATGAGCGCATCCAGAGCTGACGACTTGATGTCTCCCTCCTGCTCGACCATATCCAGTTCCTCATTTGCTTCAATCTTGTGGGCCAGTTTGGCAACTTGCCCGTGTGCCAGTCGAGTATCGCTCTCCGCCCCATTCGCAAACCCTTCGTCTGGAACTTCGAGAATATTGCCGGCTGACTTCTTACTTCCATCTTCAACACCGTTCTCACGCCCTACAAAGTACACACCTGAGTCTCGATCGTCACCAATTGTGCGAGGGAGTTTACTATCTGGTCCATCGGATTCTGAGGACAGAGAAATCAAATCTCCAATCGGGCGCGTTGGGTCTGCCGTGGCTTCGGTCTCGTCCTGCATGCTTTGGAATATCTCCCGAGCATGGGTCCAGTCGAACATGGGAGCTACGCCGGCTGGCATCGTAGCCTGAGCATCGGGGTCATCGTCTGAAATTGGAATCAGGACCGGGGCTTGAACTCTGTTCATCGCGATGTCACCCAAAACTTCGGGAAACACCCAAGGGAAGGTGATCAGCGGGAGCTCGGTGGGGGAGGTCTGCACGTTGGACAGGCTTTCACGGAGTACCTTTTCCTTTTCTTGGGCCTTGAGAGCGGCTGTCATTTGCTCCTCGGTCACTCGGTACATGGCGAGGACCAGAGAGGCAATGCTGCCCGGGCCAGCTTTGTCATAGCAGGCTTGACGGAATCCTCGACGCATGGTGCCTACGATTCTTCCGAGGTCTTCCTGCATCTTGAAGTCCTTCAACACGAAGCCGTGGCGAAGAACAAAGGTTGACCAGACTTCAAACTCGGTCTTAATTTCATACTGCGCCATGACCTGTAGCATGTTGAGATCCCATTCGGCTTTGAGACTTCGGGCTGTGTCCATGTAAACATTACTTGCGGGCACCAGTGGACTATTCAAGATACGAGAGTCGAAGGGCATCGCAAGATTCGGGACAAAGTCGGGAGCAATGACTGTATCGTACAGCTGCCCGAGAACTTTGCGAGAATGATAAATGGCATCCTCCCGCTTGAATCGCTTCTCCATGAAGTGTGGCCATCTCTTGGGAACCAAGTCCCGGCTCATAATTGCGTGTCCCCCCGTTTTGTTATAATCAACGGCATCGGAATGGAGCTTCGCGAGACGGAGACACTTATCGGACCGGACACCACCTTCTTGCATATCAGCCCAGGCCATGTGGGCGTGTGCAATTCTTGGCAGGCAGTCATTCTTCATGTAAGTAACGAAGAAAGAAGTGACTTCATCCACTGTCACATCGTGATCGAGATCCGGAGCCTTCTTCGACTTGAAGTCCATGCACTCAACGAACCAGTCATTGGGGATTAGGTCGGGATCCCAGATAATCAAGTAGTCGTCTCCATCAAGATCGCCCCCGGAGCACATACTTGCAACGTCATGATCGCCAGTCTGCGGAAGAACCACGACATCTCGTAGCTCTCGCAGCTCTGGTCGATTGACTGCTTTGACAATGCGTACGTCGCCGGGGTGAAGGGAAGGGTTTCTGGCCAGGATGCAGAGACCCTCAATGATCTCATACCTGCCATATTGGTCCTCGCGACAGACCTGGACGAAGATCTCGGGCAGGGCCGCCAGCCTCTCTTCGTATGAGCGAGCAGCGGAAACCTTATCCTTATAATAACCTTTCAGGGTGCCCGTCTCATCAATACATCCGAGCAGATCTGCGCCTGCATCGATTGCGATCTTTGCCTTTTCTTTGAGATTTTTCAGATGCCATGCTTTCCAGAGGCCGAGCATGGTGTTCATGAACGGCTCATTGGTCTTCCGGAAGCCACAGCTGACCATTCTAGAGAGCGTAAGGGTGGTTTGATTAGGGTCAATGTATTTTTGCAGTAGTGCCATGGCCTTTACGTCGCTGCTCATAGCCTCCTGGATGCTGGTGAGCATGACATTTTGCTTCTGCAGGAACACGTCGTCTGTGATGCCCAGCGCACATAGGACAAGAATCAGCTGACGATTAAGCGTTGCAAGAGAGTATTGAGACCAACGGATGATCTCCAACCCGTTATGGGTCGCTTCGAACTTCTGTTGACTCGGTCGAAGGTGCACTTCCTGTGGGAGAGGATCCGGGGAAATAACAAGCATTCCTTTGGATCCACCAAGACGGAACTGGTAGGCGGAAGGAGGCTCCCCGTTCCAAGTTTGCAGACCGTGCTCCTCAGTCAAAAGTCGAGCCAGGAAGGTTGAGATCTTTCCGACACCATCTGAGAAAGTGCAACCATTACGGACTATTTCCTCGCATTGAACAGTTTGCACCGAAGAGGTGGTAAACGCCCGAGTGGTCGAGAAGCTCTGGCCTAGTCTGGCGGCGTACTTGGCAACGTTGCGAATATGATTGAATTGTCCCATCCAGGCTCGAATAGTCGCCGCTGAAATGCCCGCCTCTGATGCAAAGAAATACGCGCCGTGTTCACGGAACTGCGAATTGCCAAATGCGAGAAATTCGTAGTGACGACTGCCAATGGTGATTCCATTTGCCAGGGTCCTTTTCACGCGCGTGTAGATCTCATCGTTGGAGTCCCCCATGGATGCGTTGATACGTCCTTCAGTTTTCTCATCCGTGAATCGAACACGAAGGAAGCGGCCTGCCTTGTGATTGCCTGACCACTGCCGCACCACTCGGTTTGATATATCGACTGTTGGGGTATTGTAATAGATCGTTGTTGGTGTAATGCGTGCCGTGCGCATGTGGCAGCAATAGCTCGGAATCCTTGAGTTGGTCACCCCTTTGACGAATTTGAGGTCAAATATCTTCATCGGGTCAAGGTACTTCGTTTTCTCCGACGCCACAAATTCAAGCAGTCGTCGGGCTCGCCCATCCCCGAGGCTCTTCAGCTCTTGAACAAACCGACGGGTCATTGTATACTCCGAGAGAAACCCTTGTGACAAGCAAACCTCAAGCTGATAACGAATCTCAAATGAGAGATACTCATAGGTCTGGTCTTCCAGGTCCTTCAGCAGGGCCGAAGCCTTGGTGGAGGCAGAGGCAGGGGCAGACTCCGAAAAGTCTATCCATTGCCACACTGGTACTGGTCGATCTGGACTCTCAATGAAATGGTTGCCATCCTTGACAGTGATGTTATAGTCTTGAAAGATATCACGGGCTTTCGTGAAGGGATTGACGGGAGGTTTAGAAAGCCGGGGCTCTATGACTTGTTCAGGTGCAAACGTAACCCTAAGGACGTTCCATCTGCCTACGAAGGGCGTTAGCATGTTTCAGATATATATTTTTAGCAGAGTGCCTACCCAAATCAATTATTTGGCCCGGTCTCTTCAAGTTAGTAGCAGCATTCCTTAAAAATATCGGGTTGTGGGCCACCGTTGTCTGGCGATACCAGGAGTCCTCTTCCCTCCAGATTCGGGGCTCTGTGAAGGTCATTTGAAGGTCTTTCACTTTTCGGTGGCAGATCACAGAGGAATCCAGAACGATCAGAAGAGAGGCCTGCTGAGAGATCTTGTCGAATCTTTCAAAGACCTCTGACAACTGAAGAAAAGTAATTTTGAGGCGATAGTCGTGCTGAGTGAGATCTCCTTTGGCTGGTCCTGGCCCTGATCCTCGAAGGCCCACCTTGAAGTAAATAAAGATGCACTTGAGCCTGACGTCCACTACAAATCTGGGGCGAGCAGCAGCTGTAAAGCTCTGCATGAAGTGCGTGGTGGTCTCGCCCAACAGAACACCTATATCCACTTGAGTGGTTCTCAGCTCCTGTGACCTTATTAGCAAGCCATCACCATTACAGCCAGACATGACTTACAGTTTCAATAGGTAGCTGGATGCCCGGTCGCACTGGACTTGGGATAGTCTCGGTATGCGAGTCAGAGATCTGAAAAAGGAGCAAATGAGTGCCACCGCTTCGGAGCTTGATGCGATATGGCTTCTGTGCCCATGAGATGTCTGCAGGCGGAGGTCTATATCTTGTTAATAGCCATCACCGCGTCGGTCGGGGTAACTGACCGGAAGCGCACGCGTCCTTTTGTCATTCGGTCGCCAGGCTTATTCTCCCAAATATCAATGCACATTATGTTTCCTTCTTTGCTCAGTGCTTCATATAGATCATGTGTGTTGACCTCCTTCGGGATATTCAGCAAATCCAGTGCAAGCGTGTTCCACGACTTCCAGGATTGCCATTCCGGTCGGGCGGGGTTTGGACCTTGTTGAGGCCCCTGCGGAGAGGATATCATATTGCTACGTTAAATGGGGATAGAAGAGGGCAAATATGATGGTAATGATGGTGGTGGTGGTGTGATGATGATGGTGGTGGTGTGATGATGATGGTGGTGGTGGTGGTGGTGGTGATGATGATGGTGGTGGTGATGGTGATAGTGACTATGAAAGGGGAAGAAGGGAAAATCGATCGAACTCCGTGTCAATAGGAATGAGCCCTCGAATGGGAAGGTGCGAACTTTGGAAGTCTGCACTTTCAAATCATTCACCTAGATAGGCAGGAACGATCGGAGGCATTCCCATGAACATTCATGTATAGCACCAGTGGCCCTGGCGGTTATATTGATTGTCTTTTGCTGGTCAGAATGATGATAGTGAGTCTTTATGAATTAGGGTAAGAGTTGGGAAAGCATGCCTAAGTGCTTTAAGATCATGTTAAAGTGAGGTGAATACCATATGATTGACCTAGTCCACTAGAGGGTATCTAGGTACCTAGGTAGTAAGTGAACATTTAAACATTTGAACAACCAGTGTATATCTAGTCTTAGGATGAAAATAAAGGATACCTTGGCTTATAGATGAAGAGAAGGTAGGCTTCTGGAAATCCTAGCTAATATATCAAACTTTCAACTGGGGATCAAAGAGGAAGAAATAACAGAAGTAAATAGATACCTGAAGATCAAAGCGAGCATAGGTGAAGTGACGGGGCTCACTTGGTCTTGACAAACAGCTCTTACTTAATTCCAACTTCTTTGTCTTCCATATCTCGATCTTCTGCTATGGGCCCCTGACCACCACGGCTATGGTAATGTCATCTATTGTGTCGTGAGATTACTATTCGTGCATACATTATATTGATCACGCTAGCCAGGGTAAATGGTACAACTACTGCTCCTCAGCCTGCCCATCCGACCCTGTGAAAGCGGTACCTGAGAACTGGAAGTCCTTGGAGAACTCAAGGTCCATACCAAGATTCAGACCCCGAAGATGATTCTCTTCAAAGCTCGCCGGAGTCGGAGTGCTTGGCACAGCATCAACCTGACTACTCTTCCATCCACCGCTTGGCACTCTGTTAGCTGAACCATTACCCCCGGTTTCCGCCAGGGGTCTCCGGCCAGACAGGGTTGTATCGCGAGGGCTTTCTGGGGAAGCGGCTGGCGAAGCATGGATCGGTTCAGATCTCAACGATTTGCGGTTTCCTCGACGGTTGGGGGTGGGCGAGGAGGGCCGACATGCACCATCTTTTTCTTCGCCAATGAGCCGGGGGGACTTTGCCACTGGACTGTCAAAGGGGCTGGATCTAGTTCGTTGGTGCTTGGTGGATTCTGGGGCGTTGGCAGAGAAGCCCATGACACCCATCAGTCGTCCGATGTGTTGCTGCGCTTCGGAGAACTCTCGCGCCTTGGCAGCTCGTTCGTCCCGTAAAGCTTGCACCTGTATGCGAATTAGGGCTGAGCTTTCTTTAAAAAAAAATTCTGATTGTGTGTTTTACCTTTCTTTCTAGGTGGTGGATGCGTTTGTCTTTCACTTGAGCATCTTTTGAAGCATTGAGAGCGGTGGCCTGCATGGCAGACTGCAGACGTTCCCTTTCTGCATGGAGTTTTGCGATCTGTGGGATTGTGAGCATTGATTGACTTGAGGTTTGAATGGCGACATAGGGAAATATAAAACAAACCTCATTGGAAGCCCGAGAAGCTTCGTTTGCTGCTTCTCGGTTTAGCCTTTCGATATCGCCCCGCAATTTCGTCTGCGATTGCTCCAGGGCAACCCGTTGTTCTTCATGCTCTTCAGCTTTTCGGTCCAGCTTGGGAGGTCAGTATCAAAGTACCCAGCCTGTCGACAAGGGACTTACTGTTTCGTTCAAAGAATCACATAGCCCCTGCATGTTACGATCCTGCTCCAACAGATCTTCGATTTCGCGGGTTTTCTGAGCAGTCAAGTCCAAAAGCTCAGTGATTCTATCGTCCTTTTGACCGTGGAGAAGTCTGGCTCGCTCGAGGCTGTCGGTAAAATCCGACTCCATGAGAGCAAGACTCTGCACTGTTTCCTCATTGCGTGATTTGATATCACTCAATTCTTCTTGCAATTCCTCGATTTGATCATCCTTCCCGGTAAGAGTAGCCATAAGCTCTAACTCCTTGGAGCGAGTTGTGTCCCTCTCCGTAAGAAGGGCCTTTTCAGATTCATGCTTCTGTTCATTCAGACTCATACGTAGAGCGTCAACGGATGCCATCAGCTCATCACGGTGGGCATATTGATCCTGGAGGAGTTGTTCCAGGCGCGTGTGCTCATGGCTGGATTCAGTCAGATGTTCGGACGACATCCGCCGCGCAGCTTCCACTTCATCGGTCTTTTCTAGCAGTTCCTTGACCATTTGCTCATTCTGTTCTCTGAGGTGCTGGACCTCCAGTGCGTATCGGTCACGCTCTTCTTCAACGATCCGCAGCGGTCCTTCCACGTCGTCACATCGTCGTTCTAAATCGAAGCAGGTTTCTTCGATCTTCCTCATCATTTTATCATGTTGGGCTTGTGCATTCTGCATGAACGCGTTGGTAAAGCCAGCGCGCCAATCGCGGTCGATGTGGGTGGACGATAAATTGCGAGTGTCGGGCAAGGAAAGGCGCTCTCTATTACCGATAGGTTTCCTCGTCGAAAATGCGCAGCGAATATCAGGCAATGATTGGACCACCCTGGCCATGAAAGTCTTCATGATGATGTCGCCCGTGAATTGCGTGGAAGAGGTATTGTAGAGACCGAGTAGAGATAGGAATAGCTGGTTTTGCATGATGCATAACTGAGAGTTGCACATGGCCAGTTCCTTACATTGGTCTTCATTTGGCTTTCGGGGGAAGGACTCCACCGCCTCACCAACAACTTGTCTAATTGAGCTCATTGAACTGCTCAAATTGAAGTTCAGCGTCTCCGGATCCAGTTCTTGCAAACCTGTCAGGATGAGTTGCGCTAGAGTTAGTGCGGAAATGGCATCCCCGTCTTGCCATTGACTATTTTTGAAGGTGCCAAGCACAAATGCCATAACCTCACGGGTAGCAAGTTCCCCGGTAGTCTACCTCATTAGAATTGGGCAAGATCAAGTAGGTAAGTTCACTCACAGCTAATGATTTTGCAAGACGCGTTATGAGCCGTGGGGAGATTAACTCCAATGTTTCATTGGTGTCCTTCGAAAAAAGAGTCCTAAGGCCAAGACCACGCAGTTGTGATGACAAGGATTGCTCCGGAAGAAGGGCATGCAGGAAACAAACAGCCTATAGCCACACATTAGCATCGATCCGAGAACTTAAGGAGTTGCGTCCAACCATCTTTTGGATTCCAGGATCCAAGCCATCCTTGGCAGCCTTTTCACACAGCTTGGTAACTTTGGCAGAGTTGCTGGCTATCCAAGCCTGCTTCTGCGCCGGCTCAATGGCATCACTGATGTCAATTGCGAGGCGAATACTCGCAGCAGCGTCTTGTGGGCCTAGATTGCAGCTTGAAGAGCAAGCCAGTATAGCGCGCAGGACAACTAGATCGAGGGTTTTGATGCCTCGCTTGGGACCGAAGAAATGCTTAATGTTGAGCAGCCACTGGCGCTCTGATCCGTGTTGATGCTGTTCTGTGAGTCGTGCTGTTGTGATTTGGGCAAATGTGGACAAGCAAAGCAGATTTCCCATGTGGTCGTCTAGGTTCCTTAGTGTCTTTGTAAACTCCAACTGAAGCCCCGACATGATTTCAGAGGGGACATCGTTCAAGACTTGCGGCGAGCCTTTCAGCCCGGTGATGAGTGCGTGGATTGGTGTCACCGAATCCATACATGGATCAGCCACCATCACGCTCACCAGCCTAGAGATCAATGTCGCGATGCGAGCCGGCGGCACAAAGCCCTCCGGGAGAGGCGATGCAAAAAACGCAATGCATGCCGAATCGTACTAGCTCAATTAGCGGGTGTTGCTTTAGTTGGAGGTGCCTGGGTACTCACTTCGGACTCGCCATTGACAGCCTTTTCCAGGAATTGATCAAGTATTGTCGGATGGCGCTCTAGTAGTGCATCTCTAACCGCCGGTGCCGACGCTATTGCAGGTTAGATGAATGTGGCTGGCGAGAATGTACCGCGTCCTACCGAATGCCGCGATCAGAGGCACCGCGACGCGCGATCGCGGTAACGCGTCCACCAAGACATCGGCCATGAGCCCGACCTGACATGGCTTGTACCGCACCCATGACTCAATTGAGTGGGTTTGTAATGTATCATATAGACCCTGCACAGGTGGTCTGCTCAGCAACATCCCATGAATTTTCGTGCCAAACCTACCTGTAGTGACGGTACGTACGGCGCGGTGACTACGCGCTCTACCTCGCGCACCAGCTGAGTGAGCTCCATCGGCGATATTGGCCGTTGCAGTATCGATGCGTCCGAGTTGCGAAGTGCAGGTTGGGTTGCCCCATCAACAATGTTCGGGGTCTGCACCAATGATGGTGCGAGGCTGCGCTGGGAGCGGGAGCTACGGACTACAGTACGAGGACTTCCAAGGTGTTAATTACTAGAGGGATTATGTCGAGTTTATCTCGAGTTGACAGTATGTACTTGTACGGTGTACTATTTGTTCTATTTGTCAAAATCAAGAATCAAGAAAAAGCAAACAAGAACAGTGATTTTAATGATTCTCACTTATAGTGCTACTACACGGGTAGTATACCCCCAGGGGCCGTCGGCTTGACTTCTCCCGCGCCCCCACGTCCTCAGCTTCTCCGCACTTCAGCTGTGAAGCGGAGGCTTATCGGGTTGTGTCCGACTGTCTTGTTCGGCCGAATGTCCGACCTCGCAGGTATGCAAGGCTACAAAAGAGCGGTCACATCATGCAGGGCCGCAATGTCGACAGGGGCTAGTGGCTCCCCCTTCTCCCAAGTTTGAGATCCTCAAGATTTCCCAATTGCAATTAAACTTTGTGCCTTTAATAGCCATGAGACTCGTCAGGCCCTTTCGGGTCATTCCCGCCCCTTGGTCGCGGATCGCAGCTCGCCAGTCCATCCTAGCCCGGGGTGGAAGACCGAAGAATAGCTCCAATGAGGGCGAAAAGGAGAAAGAGCAGAAAGAGCAGAACAATGACTCGTCCTCGTCGGGCCCCGAGTCCCCCTGGACGCCGAAAAATGCTATGCTGGCCACTGGATTGACTGCGGGGGCAGGCTACGGGTACTCTTCCTACAAATCAAAGCCACCGAACTATGGTTCAGCGAAGGATTTCGCTCGGGTATGCATCCCATCTGCTCATGGCTTGATAGCTCCAGCTGATATACAATAGGCCGTCACCGAATTAAAAGCCCTCCTCGGCGAAGACTCCGTCAGCACCGAAGAAGACGAGCTCCATCACCACGGCTACTCAGAATGGTCCAGTTTGAACGCAGAACGTCTTCCGTCCGCTGTGGCCTACCCCAAAACAACGGAGGATGTCTCTGAGATCGCCAAGATATGCACCAAGTACCGCATGCCCATGATTCCCTATTCGGGCGGCTCAAGTCTGGAGGCGAACTTCTCCGCACCGTACGGCGGTCTGACCATCGACTTCGCGTTCATGAACAAGGTCCTGGATATCCACCCGGACGACATGGATGTCGTGGTTCAACCGTCCATTCAGTGGATGAGTCTCAACGAGCAGATCAAAGGGACCGGTCTGTTCTTCCCCGTGGACCCCGGCCCATCCGCCATGATTGGCGGTATGGTGGGTACGAACTGCAGCGGCACCAATGCCGTTCGCTACGGTACCATGAAAGACTGGGTGATCAATCTGACTGTGGTCCTGGCTGACGGAAGGATCATCAAAACGCGGAGACGTCCGCGCAAGACCTCCGCCGGGTACAACATGACTGGACTCTTTGTGGGATCTGAAGGCACATTGGGTATTGTGACCGAAGCCACGTTGAAGTTGGCGCCCTTGCCGGAACAGACTCGTGTTGGGGTCGTGGCATTCCCGTCGATTCGGGATGCCGCTTCCACGGCGATGCAGTTGATCCGGAAGGGCGTTCCCGTGCAGTGCATGGAGATCATGGATGATGTCCAGATGGATGTTATCAACCGGGCCGGAGGCACGGGTCGTGATTGGAAGGTCTCGCCGACGCTTTTCTTCAAATTCTCCGGAACCACTGCCGGGGTGGCGGATAGTATCAATTTGACAACGCAGTTGGCTCAAGACAACAAGGCGGAGTCATTTGAATTTGCTCGCGACGAACAGGAGGCTCATAATCTGTGGTCGGCGCGGAAGCAGTCACTATGGAGTATGATGGCGCTGCGAAAGGAGGGCTCAGAGGTGTGGTCGACAGATGTGTCAGTGCCCATCTCGAGACTGCCTGATATCATTGGTAAGGAATTCAACTCATCATTTGGCTGTCCTGTCTAACCAGATACTGCAGAAATTTCCAAGAAAGAACTTGTTGACCTCAATCTGTTCGCGAGTATTCTTGGCCACATTGGAGACGGAAACTTCCACGCAAGTATCATGTATGATCGGAACGACCCCGCCGAGCTGGCTCGGGTCAAGAAGGTCGTTTATGATATGGTTGATCGTGGACTAGAGATGGAAGGATCCTGCACAGTATGCCAACTTCCTCAGACAAAGATAACCGCTAATCTATTACAGGGTGAACACGGCGTTGGACTGGGCAAGAAGGGATCATTGCGAAAGGAAGTTGGGCCAGAGACGATCGAACTCATGCGCGGCGTGAAGCGCTCCATGGACCCCAATTGGCTATTGAATCCTGGCAAGATCTTCGACTACTACGACGATGGCAACGGTCCAGGACATTAGCTGCGACATTATAGACTTTTCGGGATTTCGGTAGATCAAAATTATTCCACCTTTCATGCGCAGCAATCCTCGTAGACGGTGACCCGGCCTTCCATATGGAGCATCAAGATGGCCGTCTCTATGGTGCCCAGGTGAGATCTTTGGTTCATCTCCAGTGATCTCAAGAGACCAACACGGGCAAGTCGAAAATGATGCCGTTGAAGATCAAAGATTGGCCAATCGGGGAGCAGTCGAGTTTTTCCGGATGGTGAGTCAGCAGCGCGGGGCCTTGAGCAGCGACATCGCTGCCCAGGCGCGGTGAATTGCTTCATCTTCGTTGTCAACGTGGTGAGTACAATTGCTGTTTCCTATTGTTATTTGCGTGCTGGGCTGGCCTAGGGTGCTGTCTCTGGGGTTCGAGGAAGCATTCACCCTTGCAGAGCCATCTGAACCTCTATGCGGGGCTCTGGAAACGCTTTGACTCATAAGAGCACCTTGAGGACATATGCTCCATGGCAATTGCCAGCCCATCTTTGTTCAAATTGTGTTTTGCTTTCAATTTTCAAGCTGTGGATTTGTGTAGTGGCTAACTCGGCAAGATTCAGAACCACATTCAAAAATGGCTCCTTCATTCGCTAAAAAGAAGTGCGGTATGCTATTCATCTCCTCTTCTATGAAATATTCATGTCTGACTGAACGAAGGTGTCCTCGGTGCCACCGGCTCCGTCGGTCAGCGCTTCATTCTGCTGCTGGCAGACCACCCTTTCCTTGAGTTGCATGCCGTGGGTGCTTCCTCGCGCTCCTCAAACAAGAAGTACAAGGATGCCGTGAACTGGAAGCAGTCTTCCCCCATGTCCGAGAAGCTCAGCAATCTGGTCCTGCGTGACTGCAAGGCCGAGCTGTTCTCCGACTGCGACCTTGTCTTCTCTGGTCTGAACAGCGATGTTGCTGGAGAGACTGGTAAGTTGATATCAAGCCTAACCATGCTGAATGACATGCTGATTCTTCGCAGAGATGGCTTTCATCAAGGCAGAGATCCCTGTCTTCTCTAACGCAAAGAACTTCCGCAAGGACCCCATCGTGCCCTTGGTTGTTCCCACTGTCAACCCCCAACATCTGGACCTGATCCCTCACCAGCGTGAGAAGTACGGTCTCAAGAAGGGCTTCTTGGTCTGCAACTCTAACTGTGCTGTCATTGGAATCGTCATTCCCTTCGCCGCTCTCCAGGCCAAGTTCGGTCCTGTCGAGGAGGTGGAGGTCTTCACCGAGCAGGCCGTCTCTGGCGCCGGTTACCCCGGTGTCCCTACCATGGATATCCTCGATAACGTCATTCCCTACATCAGCGGTGAGGAGGACAAGCTCGAGAACGAGGCCCAGAAGATTCTTGGCTCCCTGAACGCCAGCGCTACTGGCTTCGATGAGCAGTCTGGTCTTCGCATTGGTGCCACCTGTACCCGTGTCGGTGTCACTGATGGACACATGGCATTTGTCTCTCTCCGTTTCAAGAACCGCCAGACCCCCAGCGCCGAGCAGGTCGTTGAGGCTCTGCGTGAGTACCAGTCCGAGGCACAGAAGCTGGGTGCTCCCTCCGCCCCTCAACCCGCGATCAAGGTCTTCGATGAGCCCGACCGTCCCCAGCCTCGTCTTGACCGTAACATCTCTGGTGGTTACACTGTCAGTGTTGGACGTGTTCGTGAGGGTGCCCCCGGTGGTCACTTCGATATCCGCTTTGCTGCTCTCTCTCACAACACGGTTATTGGCGCTGCTGGATCATCCATCCTCAACGCCGAGGTTGCTGTGATCAAGGGATACATTTAAATAAAACGGTAGACTCATGGAATGTCAATAAAGGAAAGATCTGTACAAACCACCACCAGGACTATAAATTCAGTTTCCTAAAATGGGAATAAGTGGATCTATGAGGGTGGATCTCCCCTCGCAGCCTTGGGGTTCAGGCAGAAATCTTAAGCAAATTGATTGCCTCAGGCATAAATAAGCGATGGGATCCACTAGGGCTAGCTCTAATCGGTAGGTCACCTGATCCCCGCACACATTATCCTAGACTCTCGGGCAGCCTCTTCCTCTCTTTGCGATACTCGACCAACTCACCAACCGTCGACCAAATCAGTCAAAATGCGTGGCCCGTAAGTGTCAAATCACGACCTTCTCGATCGCCCTCTCAGCACCCTGTTTTCTGCATGCTGCACAGCAACTTCCAGATCTCCTGTCGCTGCGAGCGTGATTGAGAAAAAAAAATTCAACGCCCGAACATCATCACTAATGACAATGCCTTTACAGCGGAAAGCACCAGAAGCGCCTTAGCGCGCCCTCCCACTGGCTCCTGGACAAGATGTCCGGAACCTACGCCCCCAAGGCTTCCCCCGGTCCCCACAAGCTGCGCGACTGCCTTCCCCTGATCGTCTTCATCCGCAACCGTCTCAAGTACGCCCTGAACGGTCGTGAGGTCAAGGCCATCATGATGCAGCGTCTCGTCAAGGTTGACGGCAAGGTCCGCACCGACAGCACCTTCCCCGCCGGCTTCATGGACGTCATCTCCCTCGAGAAGACCGGCGAGCACTTCCGTCTCGTCTACGACACCAAGGGTCGCTTCACCGTCCACCGCATCCAGGCTGAGGAGGCTGAGTTCAAGCTCTGCAAGGTCAAGCGCGTTCAGCTCGGCAAGGGCGGGATCCCATTCTTGGTTACGCACGATGCGCGAACGTGAGTTCCACACTCCACAAGTTCCGTGTCATTCAGTCGTTGGACCAGGCTTTGGTTGATCGGCGGAGGACAATGAACTTGGAACCAACGGTTCCAACTGTTCCATCTCTCTGGACACAGTAAGAACCCATTGGTCAGAACATGGTTTTGCTAACTTGCGCTCTCTAGCATCCGCTACCCCGACCCCGCTATCAAGGTCAACGACACCGTCAAGGTCGACCTTGCCACTGGCAAGATCGTTGACTTCGTCAAGTTCGACTCCGGTGCTGTCATCATGGCCACCGGTGGTCGTAACATGGGTCGTGTCGGTGTCGTCACTCACCGTGAGCGCCACGACGGTGGTTTCAACATCGTCCACGTCAAGGGTATGTTCTGGTCGTTCTCTCCCTACGAATCCATCTTCTAACCCATTTCTAGACGCCATTGACAACGTCTTCGCCACCCGTGAGTCCAACGTCTTCGTCATTGGACAGGACAAGCCTTGGGTTTCCCTCCCCAAGGGCAAGGGTGTCAAGCTCTCCATCTCTGAGGAGCGTGACCGCCGCCGTGCCCACGCTCTCGCCAACTAAATGTCTTACGGCATTGGTGAGATAGTGGTCGGTAAAAGCAACCAAAAAGAGTAGCTGGAAAACGGCACTGCCTGCTCCAAGCTGGATGTCATGATCTCGTAGTTTCTGCACCATAGCAAACAAAGCCGGGACGGGCTGACCGCCGCGTTTCCAAGTGATATGATACCATTTGATGATACCTCTGTTCAATTATTTTAATGACCGTATTTCCTTTCCTTCTTTCGACCTTCCCTCCGCTGGCTCATAGCTTCTGAATCGTCCCCCTGTTTCTGGGCCATGCCGCGGTTGGGCTTATCGCTTTGAAGATCGAAGGAACCGTATGTATGCGCATACGCACTCGCCATCAGCTCCGCTATGTCCGCAGACTAGTAACGCACAGATACTCCAGGTGATATCAGAATTTCAACCCATATCCACCTGGGCAGGACCACCTCCCAATCAAGGTATATCGCCTTCTCATCTCCGAACGTTAGTCCGATCCACACGAGCAACGCACCCGTCTCGCCCAATGATAGAACATGCGGTGGTGATATTGCTCTGTACTCCGGCCTCCGTGTCCATACGCGGCTCACTAGTACGTCCGTGCTGGAGATTGACAGACACGGTGCCTAGGCCTCGCGATCAACAGGACCCAAGCACAGTTCACCCGCTCAAGAGACTACCCGCGTCCGTGTTTTTTTAGCTTTGCCTTGAGGAACCCCGAGTGCACCTTATCCGATTTGAAGGCGATCATCACTTCCAGGGCTTGGAATTGGCGAGGTACCTAGTATCGCAGGCCAATGAGATAACCCGTGCGCTTGGCTAGATCGGTATCCTAATATGTCGATATTGACATGACGATGCAGTAGAACGTCTCCGATTTAGTTGGCGGGAAAGGATTCCGTGACACATCGGAACAAACTATGGAGAGGAAACGCTAGTCTTGGATCTATTCCAAGGTTGTGGATATATATTGCGGCACCCCCTGTATCCTATGGCGTAGAGTACTCCGTACATCTGAGCAGTACGGAATACTCCGTACGGGCTCCAACATTCCCAGGTTCCAACCTTGGAAGGCTCCAGGTTGGCAGTGAGATCGAATATTGGCACCGTAGAGTACCTGAATGAACACTAGTCTGCGGAATAGAGTAGTTCGTGGAAAAGAGCTCACCCCAACCTTGGAATATTGTCCCGTGTGCAGGAACTCACCTGGAAATCGATCGAATTCGATGGGCGTATGAGGACGAGAGAGATTAATTATTCCAGCCACTCCCCAGTGTACGGAGTAATTCCCAGTCTCTCCGGATCTGACCAATCCACCGAGGGATCGCCGGGAAAGTTCTCGGTGGAGAAAGGAAATCTGATAGATCCAAACTCACCGCGAGAGCCCACGTTCGAGGACTATTCCGAACCCCTATCCACTCTGCTGGGATATGCACGACAGCCCAGCAGGATTCCTGACCCATCTGATGCAACGTGGAGACCGAACATCGCCATTGGCGTATGGGGAGAGGCAAGGCACATGTGGCAAGGGGCTGGACGTGATCAGGGAGATTCCAAGGTATGTGCGACGCTGGACTATTCCAAAGTTGCGAGCCTGCATTTACGGTGGCTAGTCGTTCCAGGTCTGCATGCTCCGTCGGACTCGTTCCCGTATACTTACATCATCCTCCATACTCGGATTCCGTACATCTGCCCGCACAAAGGGATTGTCCTGCATCTGCCGCGATGGGGTCTTTCTTTTTCTCCTGAATTCTAAATCCAGGTCAATCTCCAGGGCCACCGGACATCAATATCCGCATCATAGCAACGTTGGAATTGATACTCCGTACAGGGAATACGAGTGATACCGGGCTATTTTGGTCTGTTCGTAGGTGCACGGAGTACTCCGTAGTGCACTGCCGACTAGTAGTCGCCTCTGAAAACAGAAGACTTGGAATCAAGGCACCGAGTAGAGGACCCCCCCCGCGTGGATCGACTACCGCGACCCGTTCCCAAGGTGCTGGGTGAGGAATTCACGTGGCGATGCGGCGATGATTGGTCTGGAGAAGTTAGCCGTGAAGGAGTCAACGGCTGGTATACGAAGTATACCAGTACGGAGTACGGAGTACTAGTACACTGGTATAGTACCTAGGTATAGCATAGTACCGTCCTGTGCACATTCCACTCTAGCGGTGTAGCAGTAGAGATCTCCACTGATCAACACGGTCACAAGGTTCAATAATGCCTGATTGCTTAGCCTTGCCTCAAATGACAAGTTGCCTCTCAATGATTCTCTCCGACCGGGTAGTAAGGACATCGCAAGGGTAGCAAGGGCGTTGACGGGAGAACCAATTGCAGACGTCCATGGAATAATGTCGATTCCGAGCCTGATGATGGACAGCCCTGGCCATTGGAGAGCATTGGAGAGGACTGATGAATTGAAAACTTCTAGAAGCTGACCGCCTCTCAGCTGTGGCAACCCATCGTAGGGTCGACTGGCCCGAGTCTCAATGCTGCAGCCCAACGGGCGGGTAGTCGGCATAGAACGGAATCAGAATCGAAGCCTCGACAGTTCGTCAGCGATCTGAGGTCGATCATTACTCTCTTTCTCGCAGCCTGGAGCCCGTTGGCAATGTGCCTAGGCGCGGTGCCTCTGTGCCTTTGCTATACCCTCGTGATGTGTCGAACGTGGCGGAACAGTACAGGGATACAATTAGCATCGCCAATAACCCTCTTGATGATCCCTGCACGTTTCATTAATATAGCTCTCTCTCTCTCTCTCGACCTTATCGCGCCGTCTTATAATTACCTTCGCCGTGTGACCTGAGCGTGTACTTTGCCGTGGAGCCCCTAATGTGAGATAAATGCAATCGCCCTGCCCATTGTCCTTTGACCCTCCGACACAATCTCTCGGGTCATTTGCCACTCCCTGTCCATCATGGCCATGGACGTGGTGCAATTGCCCCCTTTCCAGCCCCGGACGATGGAGGTCCCAAGCTTCTTTGTCTCCTACCGCTGGTGGGAGGATGAAGCAACTACCGTATTTTGGGCCTTTGACATCCAAGAAATTAGCCGGATCATTCGATTCGGTCTCTTTCGCGATGAAAACTTTCCGCGGACCTCGTTACGCGCACGCAATACAGACACCATCGATGCATTTCTGATCGCGCTGTCTGCGCCACACGAGTACCAGCTCCTCGACAGTCTCTCGCACATGCAGAGGGTGGAGGAGATTCTACGGCGGTCCAGTATCCCGCCATTCGAGCCCATTCCCTGGAGTTGGTTCCCATCCCAGAGTCAGACCGCAGATGCGGAAGAAATAGCCACGGCAATTGAGATCGAGAGCCAGTTCCATTTCAGACGGATTGACTTTGAAGAGTTTGTCCGTGCGGCGCTGGGCTACAATGCCCTCTTTGTAGATTGGTTCCTCCAGCAACATACGGTGCTCTACTTGATTCTGTTGAATCATCTCCAGGCCCATCCAGAAGAAGTCCCGTTGTATGCTCAGGTCGAAAAGGTGTGTGCGGTGATCTACATAATGAGCCGCCCTTTGCCCCCGAACCCCGACTAACATTGATAGATTATGCGGTGGCGGAGCCCTTTCGCCCATCGAGCATTGTTCAGAAGCCTGGAGGCGGTCCAGGAGGATCATGATATGCTCCCTTGCAGCACTACGGGATTCCAGTTCATCGCAGGCCCCATCCAGGATTTGTTCAAAGATCAGCCGGGGAGGCTGAGCGACATGCTCAAGATGCTGAGTGTTCTGGCCATTCGCTTTCGCCGACAGTATGCGCATGCTGCGGCTATGGACTGGGAAACCCCATTCGATACATCACTTACGTTTTTGGAAGACTGCCTCACCTACTCATCGCCAATGGATCTGGCGCTCAACATGAAAAGTCTGGATGAACATCAATTCGCCGACGTCACCCGCCAAAAATTAGTGACGGATGACGCTGTGGTCCGACAATTGTTTGCTCATGGGCGGACTCTGAGCGTCTCGGTCTGGGAATGTTGCTGCGCCCTTCCCGACTTGGTTCCATATTTCCAAGACTGTATACAAGTGAGTATTTGAGGAATGCCCCCGAGACACTGATCTAATGATGCGAGTAGAGTTTATCAGCAACTCGAGACTATCACTCTCTCATGGCCTTGATCAGCGGCCTCCGCGACTACGCTATTTCCTCAATGCGCCCCGATGGAGGCACCGACACCGCGATCGTAGAGGCCCTCATTCCCAAGGAGATCATGTCGCTCATGGACCCCATTGGGAACTACTCTGCGTACCGACAGCATTACCAAAAATACCCCGGAGTTCCCTTTTTGATCCCCCACATCCGTGATTTCAAAGAAAACGGCGATGCCGGGCTGCAGCCAGTCTTACAGTTCTTGCAGGAGGATTAATCCACAGGGCCCGGTCGAGCCCGATTGAAGTCGCTCGCTAGCTTCGGTAAAAGGAGAAAATCACAAGGGGAGTGTGCTTGGCTTGCTGTGGCTGCAGATGGCGAAACCGCCCCACGTTGACGGGGAGCTGAAGACTCGATATTCTTGTTTGTCCCCGCTGATGCATTGATTGTGCGTCTTGGCAGCATTTCTGGGGGCGATTTTGCACGGCCACTGACTGAAATGCTCCGTGTCATGACCTGTATTTCTATGTTTATACCCATGCTAGTATCGGGCAGCATCTGGGAGTCTGGCGTTGTCTGTTTGAATCTAATATCTTTGACAATTAAGAGTATACGTGGCTGTCAGCTATAAACCCCATTGGAAGATTATTAGACCCCGGCTCGAGTCTTGAGACACGGCTCAGAGCAGCGCATATGGCTAGATTCTTACATGCAACCCCCTCTTTGCCTGCCCATCGCAGGGCCTACGAATCAGATAAAACCCACTGCATCCGAAGAGCCGCTCTAGGCGATAGCACGATTGAAGTCGGCATTACAAATATGCGGTCTCATGCAGGTGGGATTGGCCCCTGTCCACTATTGTTTGCTTTTTTTCCCCCTCTAATCAAAGCATACATTTTCAATCAAGTAATATGGTACATACGGACTACCTAGGTACTTCACTGCTGTTTGACAGCCGCCTTAGGCGCTTTCGCATATCCGAAAACCCCCCAGAAATAGGCAATCCTATTAACAAACAAGAATGAAGTCGCCCCAATGTTACCCCACGTCAGAGCGTTCCATGCCCCGACGTTCACAAAGGCGTCCCAGCCCATCGCCAAGCACGTGGCATATACATGCCCTACATCGGCGATGGCCAGCCCGACGAGGTAGTTGCGCAGCACCTTGGGCTCTGTCGTGGCATGGCACACTCCCACACCGACCAGGAAGAGAAGTAAATATAGATTCCCGACCTGGTAGGCTAGAGCGACGCTGCTGGGGTGAGGGGTGGCAGGGTCTGCAATGGTAGGCGTTTGACCCGTGATGAAGCCGGGGAGGTCATAGAGAGGATAAGCACTGCCCAATGCCCTGTCAGATTGAATTGAGTTAGTGATGTGCATGGACGAGGATGGGTGATCCATGTTCGTACAGTGAGATAGGCTCCAGAATGCCAAAGAGGATATGTGGCCATGTGGGAAAGATAGTGGGCATTTTGACGTCCTGCAATTCTCAACGTTATTCCTTGTTCCTCGCTTGCGCAGTTCTGCATTGCGCTCAGGGTGACCTGCATAAGTACAGAGCAGCTTATTGTACTTGATGCCGAGCGAGGAAAACTCACTGTTTTCCAGAGATAAGTGTACGAGATAGGCAGTTTATCCAGGGTATCAAGGATGTGAACAGATCAATTGCAAGACAACTGGAACAGTTGTAGTCAAAAGAGAGCCAAGGAGTAAACAGAATGTCATAGCTGACGTATTGCGAACCCACTTTACTGGCGTCCGTCACCGCCCCAACCTTGGAACACATCCCGTTATCACGTCCCTTATCGTTTTCGTCTTCCAAGGTTCTGCACATCACCATGGACGCAATGATGTCCGGAATGATACATCTGTGATTGGAAATGGAACCTGCCAATGCCTCAAGGCTTCCTGACGAATCGGCACTCCGTGAACTGCCTCAACTCTCTCTTCGGATCGCGCCTCTCCGAGAACCGGTTTCCTCCCGGACCTTGAGAGTCCCCTCGCCACTCGAACCCAATGCCAGCGGTGCGAGGGATACAAATAATATACCAAAGGCCAACAGCAATGCCGCCAAGGCAGCAAACTCACAAGCCGGTCTTCCAACAGTAACAGAGTTCCTCAATGCGGCGCGGACGAAGCCACCCGATCCCCCGACAGACTTGTCGAACGTGGAGCGACCACCGAGGCCGATTCTCCCGGCCTTTGTCAACCTACGGGCATTAGAAAAATTCCCGTTTTCCACGTCATTTGATGATGGAGCCCCTCAGGGGACCCGCAAGCGCCGACGCTTAGATCATCAGGCGGATTCCTTCAGCGAGCATCTACAACTGCCCATCCCGCAGGCCCAAAAGGAGCAAAGGCCTCCGCCATTTGGCCCATTTGCCATTCTTAATGGATTGAATGAGCCCCCGCCTAACGCTGCATTCCTCCCGCCCATTGAGGTTGGGTCTAACATATCCCAGCTTCTTACCAAACCATCGGGAGGTGATGCAGATCTCGATGCGGGGGCATCGACTTCCGTCCAGGGTACACCGGCAGATGGCCAGCCCGTCGAACGACGTGGTGCACGGATCGAAGAGATACTTCGCACATCTCTCAATGTTGATGAAGACGATGCTCGTAATGATAATTTTGAAACTATTCAAAGCACTAACACACCCGAACCTGATAGCATTACTCTATCGGCGCCTGAAGCAGGTCCACCCCAAGTCCACAATCCCGAGCCTACCGCGCATAAGGAAGACACACCCATATCGCCGAAAAGCCGGGGCCGGTCCCGTAAGAATCTGAGAAGATGGACCGATGAAGAAACTACCACTTTGCTTCGGGGCGTGGTCAAATGTGGGATTGGAAATTGGACTGCTATTCTGGCACAGCCAGAGCTGGAGTTCAACCAAAGAACTGCATCTAACCTCAAAGATAGGTATGTGTCATGTTCCTGGATCAACGTCGGGTTTCCTGCTAAATTGCCTGGTGCTAGGTTTCGAGTACTCTGTCCATGGGCGTACCGGTAATGATCCCATCGAGTGTAGATTTCTGGGTCATTGGCTAACAAATCTGAAAGTGCATCTGATCCCAACGAAGCCGCAAGAAAGCTACACGAAACCCTCACTAACGCCCTACTCAAGGCCAAAGCAGGAGGCTCGGATGATTCCCCCACTTTGCAAATCCCCCAGCTTGTGCGCACCGAATCGGGAGGATCCGACTCGACTGCTGCGTCAGGAAGCCCATCAGTCTTTTCACGCCACTCTTCGACCCCAAGTACCCTCGCATCCACGCCTGATACGGAGCCTGGAAATGCCATTTCACCCTCCCCAGGACAAAGCACACCCGCTCTACCAAGCCAATCCCGTTCAACGCTGGAATCTCTCGGCATTCCCCAACCCCATGTCGCACAAACCAAACGCCGCTCAAGGCGCCCCTTCACAACCACAGAAGACGAAGCCCTTCTCAAGGGATACGCCGTCCACGGCTTCCAATGGACATTGATTCAACAGGACCCAAGACTGAACCTCAGTCACCGGAAAGCAACTGATCTGCGTGACAGGTTCAGGACGAAGTTCCCACATGCATATCGTGATGGCGGTTCCGTGAGCGGCAAAAAGATGGCTACCCAGGTTCCGAACCAACCGGACTCGGCGGGCGCGTCCACGCCTCGTCCGAATGGTCCCAGTGTCGGAGAACTCTCCCATAGTAAGGGTCGTGCGACCCAACCTTTTGTTGACACTCGCCATTCGAGGGAGGGTCACGCTGCCACCTCTTCTCACTCCAATCCTGCCCAAATTGATCCGGCTTTTCTCCCTCCGCCCCCTCAGGGCTTGCTGGACAACCCTATACCTCTTCCTGCCGCGGGTGGGCTTTCTTTCTCTTTGGAAGAAGGCTCTGGCCCTGCTTCTTCGACTGTTGAGGCACCGTGGGAAGACAATACACTTGCTCCGATGATTTGGGACGAATTGGCCCAATGATGGACAAATGCTATCTTCCATACAACGTTATCGACGTTTTTGTATGACCTGGTATCATTTTTTAATGTTTCTTTCTGTGTTCTTTCCGGCTTATATTCTTTTCGGTGTTTCTTGGGCTATTCCTTGCCACCAGCTTCTCCGCTCTCGTTGTTTTTTTGTTATTGATCGATATCCCGCAGTACACGACGGTTTTTGCTTTAAACAAAAGTTATTCATTCGAATTCTACAAACTTCAAACTTCTGGTATTCGGTTTCTAATATATTCGATATCAATAGAATACCTCCTATGCTGCTAATGGAGAATAGCGGTGGATTCGGACATCAAACGAGCACAAGTGAAATCATGTAATGGCCATCTCATAGCTTACAGTCGTGGGTAATTTTTGATCGCAAGGCATCCGGAGAAAGAATATGTAAAAGCATGAGACATCCAAGAGGGGCAGAGAAAAGGACATGAACGAAGAAGCAGTAAGGACCCAATGCGAAATGTAGGTCAATTCCCAGAAATGAAGCACGCTGAATGAAGACTGAGCCGACTATAGTCTACCACGCATTGCGGTCCCAGTTAGGATCTACACTCGTATTAGTATATTCGATTTCCAGTGACAATCAACAGGAAATCGCCCACCTTGTATGAAGCTTGCCAGAACCTTGCTTCCGGTTTGGAGGAGTGGGTGTCCAGCGACAATTTGAAGGAAGCGTTGGAGGCCTTCGCGGCGGTGTTCGATGACATCGTCGCTGAACCGGTTGGTAAAGACCTTGCCCGGCAGTGGTGGTATCGTGACGCGCGTGCTCTCACGCTCTAGGATATCGCGGAAGTACTCGAAGTCGGAGTAGCGGCGGCGCACGACCGAATGTTTCAGTTTGAAGGCGGGGATGTTGGTCCGGCACACGATCTCGTACGACGTGTACATGTTCCGAGAGGTGCCATGAGTCTGGGGGTTACGGACCTTTGGATTCTCTGGTTAGTCTACAGTATGATGTGGGTAGCGGGGTTATCATGGGTTTGGGTGGGGATGTATGGGGATTGCTTGAATCCGACGCGGGCACAAGATGATAGAGGATGAGAGACTGATTGGAAGCCTTATTTGAGAGATCTTAAGTGCCAGGGAACTCACCTCAATCTCGAGGAAGTTCTCCGGAGGTCCGTAGATCTCTTCGAATGACTGCTGTCGTGATTCTGGGACGGACTGCATGGTGGGGGTGGTTTGAAGGGTGTCAGGGACTGAGGATGGTAGCGCGATATCTTTGAAGCGCCAGAATGCGACTTTGAGCCACAAATGAAGATTAAGAATCTCAGAGTATCTGCCTGCCCAGGTGGTCTCAAAGACATACGAAGCCCAAGCTCGGAGGAGAGTAGAGTGGGGCCGGGATAATGGTTAGTCCGATAGAGCTTATCTTCCAACGTTTTTCCCAGGTTGCTTCCTTACACTAGTCGACCCTTATAGTACTCCCAGGTTGCTGAATATCATTGTTCTGCCTATGTGTGCCAGTCTAATTGCAAGACTGAATATCTAGTCCTTTTTATGGTCTTCAATCATGGCATATCTACTTGCTATCTACACAGTGCGCTATTCGATCAACCACAGAGCATACCCAGGGGAATCTGCCAGTCCATGGATCTGCAATGAGAAAAGTTTATCATCACTTGGGGCTATCAACCTTGAAAAGATGGGAAGAGTCATGTCCGGTAGAGTTAGGATACGTTGGTATGGAAAATATGATACATAGCATAAGGTTCACCATAACCGAACACGGGAAACCGGTGTGCCACTGGTGCGAAATCTGCAAAACATACATGCACAGAGCTATGTTTAATGCATCCATGGGTCCCCACAGAGCTAAATTGCCCTGCATACTTGATCGATATCCTATGGTTGATACCTAGGTACACTATAGACGTGGGATGCTGTGGGTGAGGGCTTCAAGAATGACACTATCTATCCCAACATGGAAATTATAACTTTATAGCGGCTCTGATATCAATACGGAGTATCCTCCAAGGCATTCACCTAGGTATTGGCCATGGATCATGAACCTTAGCCGAACAGCTCCAACCACAAAGACACCCTGATGTTTGTGAACTTCTAGTATGCAAAGATGCCTACATCAAGATGGGAGTGTAGTAGATTGAGAATGTAATTTATTATGTACAAGACATCTTCCAAGTTTGGAGGAAAACCTACCTATGTAATATACACCGAGGCTCAGAGGCAATCGAAGTCATAGATCGGTGGTTCCTAAGATCGGTGGACCGGCCCCGGAGATAACGGGGACTTAAGTCCGGACCGCAAAGGCGGTGACCGAGGTCACCGGGCCCCCGGGGCCCGGATGGCACTTATCGGCTATCGATAAGCACCATCTCCCTGAGGTCATCTCCCACCTGGGGCACACCATGAGTTCCTCAACCCCTAACAGAACAGAATCGCCAGGAGATGACGAGGGTCTCTGGCACCCTGCCCATGAATGGCTAGAAGAAGACGAGCAGGACAGCGACTACCACCCCGCTCGAGAACCCGAATACGGTGAGGGATGGCTTGACGACATGCCAATTGAAGACGAAGCCATGGGCATGAGAGTCACTGGTGGTAAGTCTGGATCCTGACTATACAGAGCGCGGCCCGAGTCGAGCAAATCGGCTAATGGTCTTCTCACAGACACCCCCAGCATCAACATCGGTAATATCCAGATTGTTCTCACGAACGACGACCCCGCGAGCGAAGGCCACGGTGAACATCCAGATCGTATGTCTGACTGTCCATATGATGGGAGTCCAGGATAAATAACTGACGAATGGCAGTTCCTGCCCGGGTGATCGAGTTGCTTGCCGGTCACGGACTACAGAACATCCTTCAGTCCATTGGTGGGCCTGTGGCCTTACAGCCGCAGGCGCAAGATGAAAGCGATGAACAATTTGAAAGCGAGGATGACGACAGCGATTATGAGGAGCGTTTCATGTCACGATACCGCGCCAGGGCCTATCGAACCAGACGGGGCAGGCCAAACAGACCCCCGCCCGAACTACCTCCAGTGCCCAATCCAGAAGGAAAGAAACTGATGGGCGACGGTCACTTCGGGACCGACCAGTATTATATCGACCGTCTCAGACAACGCAAAAAGGACTTGACGACAAACCTCATGTGGCGAGAACTAGGTGTTGATGTCTATGGAGTGCGGAAACGAGCGAACCAAATCATCTCACAGGTATGTTCTTCAAAGAGCGTCTAATCTAGCCAGTGGTCCGGGCTCACCTCTTCTTTCCTGCTATTAGGGATTGATCCCAGGCTCGGTTGCAGACCGAATTATTCATTACGACACACGAAGTTACTCGGGCCAATTCTCGGATGACGGAAATTTCTTCTTCTGCTGTGCACAAGATTTCAAAGTTCGAATGTATGATACCTCTAACCCTTACGACTGGAAATACTTCAAAACCGTCGAATATCCATTTGGCCAATGGACCATCACCGATGCAACCCTGAGCCCGGATAATCGGTTCCTTGTGTACAGCTCTATACGAAGTCAAGCATACATGGCGCCTACAGACCCAGAGGATGATTCGGATCCCACTGCCCTTGATTTTTCAACTATACCAGGTCAACAAAGACGTGGTAGCTCACATTTTGGAGTAAGAGGTGCCCATACGTGAGTTTCTCGGTGGCTAACATTTTTTGAACAGATTTGGTCCCTCCGATTCTCTGGAGACGGCCGTGAGGTCGTCGCTGGAACGTCGGAAGATTCGGTCATCGTATATGATTTAGAAACCAAGCAGCCAGTTCTCTGTCTGCGTGACCGACATGGACACCATGTCAATGCAGTTTGCTACGGCGATACATCATCGCCCCATATTTTGTACTCTGGATCCGATGACACGACCCTGCGAGTATGGGACCGACGATCTATGGGCGATGGCCGTGAAGCCGGAGTCTTCATGGGTCATACCGAGGGCCTCACCTACGTCGACAGCAAAGGCGATGGTCGATACGTTTTGTCCAACAGCAAAGACCAAACTATGAAGCTTTGGGACTTGCGCAAGATGATGACATCTGCCAGTGTGGAAAATCTCGACCCTTATGGGTACATGACTGGATATGACTACCGTTTTGAACCATACCCGGAGGATTTCCGCAGAAATGCCCCAAATGATTGCTCGGTTGTTACGTATCGGGGCCACCATGTGCTCAAGACTTTGATCCGGTGCCATTTCTCGCCGCCGGATAGCACAAACTCCCGTTATGTATACAGTGGAAGCGACGATGGCAAAGTTTACGTTTATAACATGGATGCCACCTTGGCCGACACGATTGACGTCGGAGAAGCGACTGTGAATTCGCGTTCGCGCGAGGCAGATACCTACGCAACGGCTTATGAGATGGGCGGGGAAACAATGTGGAGGACTTGTGTTCGAGATGCCAGCTGGCATCCGAATGCTCCAGTGCTAGCAGGTGAGTGTCCTACAGTGTCTTTTAGAATATTGCTGATGCAGTCTATAGCAACATCCTGGAACGGCTGGGGTCTCTCCACTGGAACATGCACGGTTCATTCATGGAATGATGGCGCCACTGAAGACGAAGGTTACCCGCCTTTGGGCAAGAGTTATGATGACAAGTTGCGCTACGTCCCCGAGTTCAACCATTACCGCGAAAATGTTCCATTTGGTCGTGCGCGGCGTCCACTGCGGAGCCGACCTGTTCGCCGCTTGGACATTGACGAGGAAGCCGAAGATACCACAATATGGTAAGATTCCCAACTAACTGCCCACCAGCAAAAGCAAGTTCCGATGGTTCGCGATTATGCACGTTTGGGGATCATCGTCACCGTGCAATTGCCAATTTCGTGCCATCGTAGGTAGTTAGATAGATGTGCCGTCTTTCGAGATTCAGATACAGATGTGCGAACTGAGAAGGCTTTCTGGGCCACGTTAGTGGTTCAGCCTCAGTCGCTGGAATGATCAATGTGTGAAATGCGTCAATTGTTTGAAGATGTCTGTATTAATACAGGATGCGTAAGTGGTGGTATCTCATGGATAGCGATTGAAGACTGTTTCATCGCATATCCAAATAAAAGAGCCAAGTGGCAGCGCTCGCCATGGCAGGTCAAATCACAGAAACGAAAGTGCTGATAGGCACAACAGGAGGGCAGAGTCTGGAGTTTGAGGCAGGAGAAAGCGACTGGGAACACGAATGATGTCGTCGTGGCTGCCCCGGAGACGCATAAGGGTTGGAAGCCTGAAGTCCATGGCTTAATGCGTACATGCGCCGGCGTAATTTGCCCCTCGTCGTCGCCTCCCTTCCCCGGTTGTTGCTTTCACGCCTCCCCCATCTCATCCACCCCATCCATCCCTCTCCCATCATTCCTCAGCTAACCAACAGGAGCAGGAAACACCTATGGTGCAGTTCTCCTTTATGCGCCACCGACCAGGACCTGGTTGACGGGGATGTGGACTGCAGACAGCATATTAGCACAACAACACGTGTTGATGGATGCCATGGATAATCATCCAGGCTTTAGAAAGTCATACTCAGCTTGACGAAGTAGCCAATGGCTCCCTATTTGCGATGTCAGATATCTGGCCTCGCGCACTCAAATCAGGGGTCGCCCCCATGGACACTTACCATGACGAGGAAGCCCATGCCGACAGCCTGGCTGATTTTGATAAATTCACGCTTATCGGCTATGCTGAGAGTCAGTATGTCGAAGAACGTGATGCATGGCGATCGACATACGCTTGGTGCAGCGGCGCACGAATTGAGAGCCCTCCCGGACAAAGTCCTTGGGGATATCGGCAAGCTCTTGGAAAGTCTCAGACATATTGATGATTATTGACGACAAAGACGACTGAAGGGGTTGAAGAAGAAAGTCCAAGGGAGGCGATTAGGACAGGTGGTTTCCGCCGAGTCCTAAGGGCCCCGGGGTGGGTCGGAAAATCAGATGATCCGCTGAGCTCATCGCATGGGAGCTCGCCGTCGCTCCTGGTGCTTCTGCATCGCATCGTCACAAGCGGGTCCCCTTTCACGTCCTGGATCGTTGCCCTGACGTTGCGGTCGTTTGCTAGCTCCCCCTCCCCCCCGTGTCCCTTCCCTGGCAATCCATTTCACTGATCTGATCTGCTCTGTCTCTTCTTCCGCTTCACAACACACTGTCCACGCTGTTGCATCTCTGCCACAGCTTTTCTTCTTTTCTCACACGCTCTATTCTTTTCTAACCCGTTTTTCCGGGTCATCGTCTTGTGCGTATTGCATTTCGCCTGCGCAGTCTTGTCTCAGCCGCAAGCACTTGATCAGCTTCGGATTTGTACGTATTATCAGGCCTGGCACGTCCTCAGCGCATCACCTGTCTCTTCCCATGTCCTGTCTGCCTCTACCCATGCTATATTACTATGTCATTGTCTACTGTTTTCGTGAAGGCTCAGACATGCGAGCCTTCGGGGCCTAGTTCGAGAATTGCGCATTTCCTCCTCCTACCTCCCATGGATCAGCGTCATTTGCGATGATTACACTGCTAATTGATCGGGTGTCTGCAGAAGTGCATTTCTTTCCTTGGCTTGCTCGGAAGCGGGAAAGAAGACAGAAACATCAAGGGCCTGTACATACACAGGCAAATCGAATACTTACTTCAACCCGAAGAACTGATTCTTAACTTGACGTCTCAATGGCTACCGACGACGACAACTTTGACATTGATATCTACGGGGATGGCACCTACAACGCCAATGATCCCGCCGGTCAGGACGACTCGGAGCTGATTCTGGATGCTCCCGAGAATCTGCCTGCTAGCACCGACGGCGCGAATGACAAGCCCCGCCAGTCTACTACCTCCGACCGTGCCGCGAACGAGCGTGCCGCTCAGCCTCTCCAGCCTGTTCAGTCCGTCCAGTCTGTGAACCACGGACCTGGCTCTGAGCAGCAGGCTTCCACCAACACCCCACCCACTCACCCCCAGGGTACCAAGCGCAAGGAAATCGACGAGAAGCCCTCCGACCCTGATGCCACCGCCGCGCTGCTGATCAGCGAGATTTCCTGGTGGCTTACTGAGGAAGACGTTCGAGGCTGGATCAACGCCTCGGGCGCTGAACCCGATGTTAAGGAATTGACCTTCAGTGAGCACAAGGTCAACGGCAAGAGCAAAGGGTAAGGAAATTCCATACCATCAGTTACAAAAGTGTATCTACTAACGAGTTGAACTTCAACAGACAAGTCTATGCTCTGTTCAGTACCCCTCAGGCCGCCACCATTGCCAAGAAGGCGATTGTCCAGACCACCGATGGTAGTCGCGGCCATAGCGCGGCCTATGCCAACCCTGTCAACAATCCATTCAAGACCTTGCCCAAGGATACACCTATGCGCCAGAATAATGCAACTCCCCGTGGCAACTATCATGGCGGCAATAACTATGGTCACAACAACAATGGCAACTTCCGCGGTGGTCGAGCAAACTACAACAACAACCGTGGAAACTACAACAATTTCAACAACCGTGGTGGCCACAATAACTTTAACCCCATGCCTTTCCAGGGCGGAAACAACAACCCCATGATGGGTAACTTCGGCCCAATGGGCGGTATGAACTACGGATTCAACCGCGGCGGTCCCATGATGGGAAATATGCGTGGCGCTCCTCGCGGCCGTGGCCACATGGGAGGAAACATGATGCCAATGGGAATGAACCCCGCTATGGGAGGTATGGGCGGCATGAACCCCATGATGAACCCCATGATGCCTGGAATGGCCCCCAACATGGGCGGTAACATGAACATGCAAGGTAAGCTATCCACGGAAGACCGTCGATCTCTCAGCTAACCTCTTCCAGGCCAACCCCCCTTCCAAGGTGGTCATGCTCCGTTCAACCAAACCCATGGCCACAACCAGGGCGGATTCTACAACAACAACCAAACCGGCGGCCATGGATCCAACCCTCACGGTGCCAAGCGCAGCCGTCAAGACTAAATCTCTTGACCTCATGAGGTCTTCGTGCCAGGGTGTTACTTTTTTTCCTCATTCGACCGTCACTTGGCTGTCAAATCGAGGCTCTATTGGAGTAACCTGCCCCGGTGATCACCTTTGAGATAGGAGGAATATTCTTGGGAGGAATTATCGTTTTAATTTTCTTTTGCGCGATTTGATTTTGCTTCTTTGGCTCGTGGAAAAGGTGAGATGGAGTGCTCTTTTTTGGCTGGAAACCGCCATCTTGAACTTGCTCTGTTTCGCTTCATAGCTATGGCGTATTTTTAGGATGCAATCAATAGGCGTTATCTACTTTCGTACTTCATTTCCTCAACCTGGTTCAAATTTGTAAATACCTACCTAGGTAGGTAGTAAATACATTCTAATGCTGAAGCCCACAGTTGATCCTTGGACTGCTGTTTCGAGTTCCCCTTGCCCTTTTCATGATGCATCAGTCTACGGTTTCACATCGCATGTCATGAAAGACTGTTTCTTCCCTTTGAGACGGAATATAATTTGCTGCGATTTGTGCTGTATGATGTCTAGTAGGGTTAGGAACGAGATAATCTACATCTTCACTTTCAGCATGGACAATGTTCGAGAATCAAGGGGTCGGATCTATGACATTCCCAAGATCTAATCATGTATATCATAAGGTATATGATCTCTGATGATCCCCATTCTGATGCGTCTCGTCCATTCTCCCCAGAACCCGGCTGGGAGATCGGCTGTCGCCAGGTGCTGTCTCGCTAACATTCTCTTTTGAGGCGCAGCCGGGTCTCAGCTGCGCATTTGCGATATAATCTGGCAGTGGATCAAAGCCACTATAATCTTCCGGTTTGAGCTCTGTGGATATCGTGGCCCCTTGAGTGATCCTCAATATTGTTGAAAACTTGTTGCTGTATGAGCCTTGGCTTGACATCCATGCCAAGATGCCTGCAATGGCACTCAATAAAGTGACACCTAGTGCTACGCCGTAGGTGACCCAGAGAGTCGACCGACTGTAGTTGTACATATTGCGGTACGTGGAAATAGTCACTGTCGTGTTCGGGACTGCTGTTACCGAGTAATTCGGATTGTGGACAAGGGTTAGCATTTCGACTTTTTATAGTTGCAAGGTAAAAGAGCTGCGTACTGAAATAGCGGAGAGCTCATGAACGAGATTGAAATATTTCGGAAAAGGTCCTGGATGGTTGTCGCCAGTGGAGTTAGAGGATAATCCAGCGAACTTGTGGACCTTCCACGCCAATACTCGATATACTCATCATTGCCTCCGGAGATCAAACTGAGTTTCAGCTGATGCAGTTCCTCTGTCTCCATCAATATCGTTGAAGTCACGTCGGTGTGCGCCCTCAACGGGGTAGACCCATTCGCGGCATAGCCACTACCACGAAGGTTGACGATATTCGTGCCGATGTATCCATACAGGAGACTGCAGAATGCATCCATCACGGACTGAAAAGCCATGGATTCCATGATCTGAGGATTTCGTATGAACGCAGTCTCGTTCCGATGTATCGAACCCTCGATCCCGCCCAGAAGCGAGATTCCATTCTGGACTTTTTCATCGATTATACGAATTGTCTGGTTCCCATTGACATAATTGAAGCCTGCTTGATATGATGCATTGTGAAGGAAGCATTGTATGATAGTCGAATTCTGCAAACCGGCATCTACGTTGCTGAGATCAACGTACTCGGCCATTCTTGGGAAGCTGCTCACGAAGATTGAAAGTGGTGATCTATTCTGAATCGGCTCAGAGTCAGTTGAGAGCCATGTATCTTCAGACCCCCCAGTGGCATAGGGGTCAGGTCCTATCTGTCGCGCTTGTAAGGTGTAGGTCCCGTTCTTCTCGGGCTGCCAGAAGGGAACAACATTGACGGGATCCTCGCCTGCCGGTGCCCAGGAGAGATATAGATATCCTGTGTATGATTTCGCCTGAGAGCCGTTGTTTATCTCGGTGGTTTGGGTTGTATTTATTGCAGTTACTATGTTCCGAGTGATGATGGCCCGGAGTGTCTGGTTGACTTCACTGCATACCAGTGCCGGGCCATGGAACTCCTGTGACCAGGATGAGTTTGCAGCTGCAGGCTCGATGGGCAGGACTCTGCCCTGATTTGCTGCACCGTTGACAATTCTTTGAACGTCTGGCGTGGGGCCAGAGTACACTTTCATCCATTCACCAGACCCGTTGCTCCTCTCGTAGCTTTGAATCAAGTTGACAAAGTTGGAATTTGCAAAGTCGACTCGTGGAACTCTTTGCAAAACTTTGTCATCAAAGGGCGCTAGCTTCACGCTCAATGTAGCTGGGGTGAGGATGGATGACACTGGGAGAAGCCAGCACATCGCCGCAAGGGTCATGCTGAGTGGATATCGCCTCCATAGTCGCGGATCCAGGACTGTCAGGCCATTCCTCAGAACGGAGAACAGATCGTCAATGATGCCAATCTTGGTGGTTTGGCTGTGAATAGATTTCCAGGCAAATTGCTCAAAGGCCGTCGAAACACTGACGCCAAGGAAGCTTCTGACTATGAAAGCAAACAAGGCACCGAGTGCAACGTATACTTGTTGGTTGGATAGCTGAAGGGAGTTCCAGTTGAACAATATCTCAACGTGTAGGACAGACTTCCTGTCCACGCTGTGATATAAAGCGTCATGGCCGACAGCAAAAGCGAGAGCAATCAAGAGCGCTGATACCATCAAGACTACAGCAGAGTATCTCAGGTTGAAAGGAAAGTGAGCCATTATGTCTCCCGATGTCACTCTTGGACATAGAGGTACCTAGGTATCTTGCAAAGCGAGGAGGCAGGCATATAACCGCCGACACAATCGGATAAAGCCTCTGGCTGGTGTTTTTCGCTCAGGTGCAGTGAAGGTGCAGTTACATCGAACAAAAGCACAATAGCAGTGCAACCCGATAAGTTCAATCGAGAGCAAGTCGAGGTGTATTTGAATAGTGTCACTTGCAATAGAAGTTTGTTCGGTCTGATTCAGGCGTCTAGAGTTTAAGGACACCTAGGGAACCTATTAACCTTGGGATCTTGGAAGATGTCCAACCTGATAGCATCGACATGACTGATCAGAGTCAGCTCTTTTGTGCTACCACCGCTCTCTTTCGCAGCATCCAAGGCTGTACTAGGTAATACGCTGGTTCATTCTCGACCGATCGAGCTGCGCCACCAAAGCTTCATCTAGAGTTAACAACGCGTGTGGGCCCAATATTATTTCTTGAAGACGCTAGTATCCAGCGGAAGTCGATCTCCCAACCAGGTCGCACGCTGGGTATGATTACGCTCATCTTCCGACTGGACAGTATTGGGGTGAACCAATGCACTCAATGGGCCCCGATTAATGACCAGCCAGGAGACGAAGGCTCCAAATTGTGCCGGTGTGAACAGATTCACTTCGAACATCGCCACGGGATGCGGGCCAATGGGGCAGTCCCAGAATCGGTAGACCCGTAGCTCGGGGACTATTCTTGTCAGTGGCCGATGACGGTGAGATAATCCAGGGTCTTACATTCTCGTCTGATACGTTCCCAGAGTGCTCTGGCGAAAGTGACTTGGGCGGGGTTATTCTGGTCGGCATTAGCGGTTGCATCGGGGTGGGCGGTGGTGCGACCTACTTGGAAGTAATAGATGTGGATATCGAAGCCTCCTTCTCGCCCCTTGGAGAGGGGATCGGGGAATTCTTCATATGCTTTGCTCAGAACTCCATGTTGGGGGTTCTTCAGCGATTTGCCATCTTCGTTTTTCTCTCTGAGAGCTCGAGATTAGGGGCTATAGGCATCTCATGGACGACACTTACTCAGACAAGGGCTCGAGATTCTCGTAGCCTTCCAGTGGAGATGGGTATTCGTAGGCGAAGGGATCAGACATTGTGCCAGGTGAAGTGTAGGACCAGAGGTTAGGGTGGGAGATGCCCGGGTGTTGAGTATATATAGCGAAAGGCACCGGGGCAGTGGAATCAACCTGGAAGTAGATCGATGGTTATCAATCAAATTACGAGACGACACTAGGATATACGTACTTAGGTATGCATTGCCAATTTATAAGCCCATGGAGCAATCGACGTCAATCTGCGGTCTATCGCCATCAACGCGGCGGAATTCCGCACTCCGACAAAACGCCAAGACTTCGAAGTAGACAATGCTGACGCTAATATCCATGGAGATCAGTAGATATGTGTATATGGAGGAATGTAGAACTTTTAAACATGGTATCATAAGCCTCAAACGCCAGAAAAACAGGACTACCACGCAGCCCGGATATCAATATGCCCATCATCGTCCACGAACTTGCCCCGATCCCACTCGCGTCCCTCGCCCTTCTTGGACCATTGGACATCTTCCGGGTTGCCTTCTCCCCCCGACCCTGTGAAGGCAGTGTTGTTCTTCCACTGATCAATCGTGGCCTCGTTGATCCCAGCGGCGCGTAGCCTCTCCTCCCCCTTTTGTTTCCAGCGCTGGCGGTCGCGGAGTGCCTCGAGCGCCATGTCCCAGTCATCGTCTTTCGTCATGAGCCCTGCAACAGGTCGGCGGGAGGGCTCGCCCGTCGAAGCCATGTTGTCTTCTAAATGCACATCGGTGGTCGGATCATACCCAGGGGCAAAGTGGGCGTCTATGTTGCTCATGTTAGGTTTGTAGGCGCCCCGACCGCGGGAGATGATGGGTGCCTCGTTTTTGCGGGGAGGGAGCGGTCCGACGAGATCTTCGAGAGGGTCGGAGTCATCGTCTGCCTCGGTCGGGGCTTTGAGCGTAGGCGGAGCTCGGTCTCGTCGGGTGGCTTCGCGAGAGCGACGAGGTGATGGATCTGTATGCCTTGAGGACCGAGATTTTCGGGGTTCCGGGGAGTGTGAGCGCGAGCGCGAGCGAGAATAGCGATCGGATTTGCGGTCTTCTCTGCGATGACGACGGCGGTCGGTGTTTCGGTCTCGACGTGGGGAGCGGCTGCGGGACCTCGACCTCGAGTAGGATCGGTGGCGCCGTCGTCTAGTATGTTCTCTATCTCTTTCGCGTCGGTCTTTCCGAGACGGCTCGGGACTGCGGCTGGCATGCCGATGGCTATCACTGCCTCTCTTTCTGTCGCCACCCTCACGATTCTCGTCTCTTCGGTGCCGTCTTGGTCGGTCGCGCTCTATTGATGAAGAGCGACTGCGATGCCGTTTTCGGTCTGAGCGATGGCGATCTTCCTTATCATCCCGCCGGTCTCTCGAGCGTGCTCGTTCATGTCGTCTGCTGGATCCTCCCGATGTACGGTCTGTCGATGTTGAAGCTGAGGCCCTTGAAGCCTGAGATTTCAGCTGACGCATGCGCTCCCGGGCATCCTTTTCTTCTTTCAACTTGAGAGCTGAATTATGGCTGTCTGTCACTTTGATAAGGTTGCGCAAAAAGCGGGTGTTGGGTTTTGGGGCGTTGCTTGCTGGCCTGTAGTTGGTCAACACTCATTCTTCACGCACGGCGAAGAGAACGGACCTTGATGGAGACATCAAAGCACTGAGCCCTTGGGAAGAGTATTTCACAGAACTCTCCTTGGCCTCTTTGGCCAGGATTTGCGCCACATAGTCGTCATCCATAATGCGATTGCGCCGCAGATAGCGGGGGTTTGACAGCAGTAAGGGAAAACACCAAGCTGCCCAACACAAACAATTAGAATGGGACAGTATGATATAGAGCCATCTCAAAACAGCAGAGCTGAGACGAAACGGAGGTCGAGAGACGAAGGCCAAAGCCAAAGGCTCGACTGACCGCCTTTGTGATCGGCAATCGCGATAAATTGTTTATATCCAATGTTATGCCCCCGCCTTATTCTGCTCACTGACATCCACATTCACAATGGCAAGCAGTTCAGCCGAAGCTTTAGCCGCGCTCCAGCAGCTGGAGCAGAGTGGCGACCTGAAGAAGCGACTCACGATTGTTCGCATCAGCGAGCCAATCTCAACCGACGTCGGAAGCTCATATGCATCGGCCTCCAGAAGAGGCTCGGATGTCTCTACATCGAACATGGAAAACCCGACTCCTGCCTCTCTGGAGGCGGATCTTTCACACTACAAGGTAAGTGGTGGTACTCCATGCACAGCGAAGCGTTAACTCAATCTGTATCTAGGAACTTTTCTCAAAGCTGCGATTCTCTTACGTCGAGCAAGTCACGAAGGAAAAGTTCTTGCGATCAATTGTTGGTGACCCGCCAGTTATTGTGGGACACAATGAGAACATGGAACTTGAGACGCAAATGGCAGAAGTGAAAGCTGAGCTCAAGGCGCGCAAGGAAGATGTTCGAGTGATGGTTGAGGAAATGGAGCAAATGGGGCGTGATCTGGCAAGCCGTAAGTGTCGTTCTTGAAAGCACGGACATACTGACTGACACGGATCGTCATAGGGTACAAGGAGGTTGAACTTCAAACAGCACAGCTGTCCACGCTGCCCGCCTCAATAGAAACCCTCGAGTCAACCATTGCTGGTCTTCGTGCTAAACAGGTCGCCAACATGGGCTCCTCGGACTCCAATCACTCTTCATCACAGAATCTCCCTCTGCCGGCGACGCTCGCGCTTTTGACGGAACGCGAGGCGGAATTGGCGGCTCTTAACCGTCAGTTAGCAGCTGTGCAGAACACCCTGCCCCGGAAGACTCGAGAGGCTGAGGCAATTGAACGGGAGACCGGGGTGCTCAAGCGACGCAAATCAGAGGCCGTCGCACAAGCACAAGAAGCCCAACGCAAGAAACAGCAGGGCGAGAGTGATGGACTAGAGGAGATGGGTCGGTGGTATCGAGGGGCAGAGGAGACTCTTAAAGAGTTGGTCGGGACGAAGGTATGAAACATGACCATCAGGACCTAGACACGACGAGACGAACTATAAGGCTTAATTGGGTGGGGTTGGAACATTTGGCGTTTTTTCGCGTGAAGGATCTACATACTGTACATATACTATGGGTCCGGGGTATTACTAGAACAAAGGCGGCAATTGACATGAAAATTTGAGTTCATTGAGATCGGGTTCCAAATTGAAGCCGTCTGGCTGTTTTTGATTCATTGTATTGCATGATCGTACAACATGAGACGCTATGATGCAGTCATTTTGAACCTCCGAAGGATGGAGGTGCCCCAAGCGAAACCCGACCGTACTCCATTTTTTAAAGATGGGGAATAATTTATTCCTCATCCTCCTCCTCGGCACCCTCCTCACCACCGGCGGCGGCGGCGGCCTTCTTGCGGCGAACGCGACCGGGGCGGCCACCACCGAAGGGAGAGGTGAGAGAGAAGTCAATGTGCTTCTGGGAGTCAAGACGGACCATGAACGAGGGAACGTTGACGATCTGCTTGCCGACGCGGATGTGACGCTGCTTGATGAGGACACGGGCGTGGTGGATGGACTTGGCGAGACCGAGCTTGTAGACACAGGTCTGGAGACGACGCTCAAGGAAATCCTCGACCTTCAGGGCAAGGACGTAATCGAGCTTCATGCGGCCCTCGTCGAGCACACCGATGCGGACGAGACGGCGAATGAGGGCATTTCCTTCGAACAGACGCTTGGGGTCCTTCTCGTCGAGGGTGAGGAGCTCACTGTGGAAGCGGTGGGTTAGCGCGCCAATTCACATGGAGTACCGAAACATCGCCCGGCGCTTCGCAAAGCTAGAGTCCTTCACATACCGAGCAGCACGACGGATCTTGGACAGGGTGAGCTGGACACGCCACACCTCACGCTTGTTGCGCAGACCGAATTCACCAACGACCTTGAGCTCGGAGTCACTATTAGAAAGGTTAGAAAATTGAACACGACATGAAAAGAAGCACGCTTCCAATCAGTGGCCGGAGTATACTGACAGACGGGCGGACTCGAAGGCTGCGATGGAGTTAGCTTCTCGATTTCTTCAAAGGCACGATTTTCGAAATTGACTTACGGCGACGGGGGACCTTGTAGGTCTTGGAGGAGACGCGACTGCACAGAAATTAGACTCATGCTCTTGCGATTCAACAGCAATTGCATCGGGACTCACGGGGCCATGGCTGCGGTTAATTTGGCGGAGGATGTCGACGTGAAAGAAAATCCCACAGATGGTCGGAGTAGTAACGTTTGTGAAATCGCTTAGTTGGCCAATCAAACTTTAGTGGGGGATCCATATCTACCACGTGATCCAGACCTCGGGAGCCCACAATGACTAAGCCGTGTCTATCTTCCATGTCACATGATCATATTCCCGTCTGGCCCTAGCCCTACTTTCCCGATTGGCCGTAGGTCGCTTAGGAAATTCCACTTATGGGTTTCCCACACACGTGATTCTGTCTGACTCAGCGCACGATTATTATCCGACCGAGACTATTCTACTCCCGCGCTTGGAAGTCGTCGACTAACTCACCAGCACCCACCACAACACCGCCGTTATGCCTCACTCGTACGGTCTCCGCGCCGGCACTCGGGTACGTTTAAACCCTTTTTTGCGACACGAATTTCCATACCGCTGGAGCTCCATCTGGACCGGACACGAACTTGGAGGAAATTTGTCGAGGTTGTCGGAAACATAGCTAACCAAGCGACCAACAGTATGCCTTCAGCCGTGGCTTCAAGGAGAGCGGTATGATCCGCCTCTCTACCTACATGAAGACCTACCGGTACGATCACATCACTCGAATCTACAACGAACGATAAGAATTGGACTCTGACGGAATTTTTTAGTGTTGGTGACATTGTCGACCTCAAGGTCAACGGTGCCGTCCAGAAGGGGTCAGTACATCTCCGATGATCATTGCGCAATTGCCCGGATCGCCATCACCGATCACCCCAAGCGCGGGCATTGCCAATATAGAAACGAACGAAAATCTAACCAGTTGCACAGTATGCCCCACAAGGTCTACCACGGTAAGACCGGTGTCGTCTACAACGTCACCAAGTCCTCCGTCGGTGTCATCCTCTACAAGAAGGTCGACAACCGCTACCTCGAGAAGCGTATCAGCGTCCGCATCGAGCACGTCCAGCACTCCCGCTCCCGCGAGGACTTCATCAAGCGCGTCAAGGAGAACGCTCTCAAGAAGCGCGAGGCCAAGGAGAAGGGTGTCCACGTTCACCTGAAGCGCCAGGCCGTCGGTCCCCGCGAGGCCCACTTCGTCCAGCAGGCCGGTAACAAGCCCGAGACCGTCGTTCCCATCGCCTACGACACCCACATTTAAAGGGATCGCGTTGGAATTGGAACGGTGTGTGCGGTTGTTAGGTGTTATACTGGGTTTTCACTCCATTTTTTGCCTAGACTGAAATGGATTTCGATGAGACGAAGCGCAAAGGGTTTCGGATGCCCTGGCACATCTCTCGCCTGTGCATAGATTCCCCTGAATGAAACAAAATCAAAATCTCCGAGTTTATGTCTACATCGGTTTTGAGCTGTTTTGGTCCGCCATGGGCTCTAGATGTTCGTAGTGGATTGTAGCCCTGGAGGTCTGCCGCCATCCCCATACCCCCAGTGGTCCTACATGACGATACTCGGTCACCTGCATACGCCTTGCCATTGCTACGGAGCACTCGAGTCTAGATATATTGTTTCCGCTGGTTCCGACAACACCAAGTGCATGAACAGCTTCTCTCAGCGGGATATACTCCAAGGTTGAAGACGATATTCTTTTATCAATCCAGGCATCACTAGCATACTCTGTACTTCTCACAGACTGCTCTATAAAAGATGCATACGTCCATAATACTGGCAGAGACTGATATCAATTTCGCCCCTTAGAAATGCGGCCTTCCCCAGGCGGAGACCCGCAATCGAAAAAATATCCGGACTTCATCTCTTCATCTCTTCAATGTACTCTATTTGACCTATCCATTCGACTTATTATGATTTAATCGGACTTTTCCTTTCAAAATTTGCGTTTCGACAGTTTTCCCTGCTCACGTCCCGATGACACTCTCCACAACCCCCAGCTCTGCGCAGGCGCACCTGGGTCAATCCTCGCTCAATAAAGAAGCAATCCCCCAATCGAGAGAGATGGGGGATGTGATTCCGAGTCGAACACCAGCCGCCGAACCGAAGTCTGAGGCGAAGCCGTTCGCGCACTTCGTCGCCGGAGGGTACGTCACCGAGACAGCCACGACGGATCATTGAACATGGATTCTAACGAGGTGAATAGGTTAGGAGGAATGACCGCTGCGACCCTCACCTCCCCGCTGGACGTCTTGAAGACGCGCCTGCAGTCCGATTTCTACCAGGCGCAGCTCCAGGCCCTGCGCGCTTCGAAGCCCGCGCCCGCAGCATCCTCGAACACGCTGGTCCACCTCACCCGAACGGCGGGCATGCATTTTGGCGAAACCTTCCAGATCCTCCGGTCGATCCACGTCCACGAAGGCTGGCGCGCGCTGTTCAAGGGCCTGGGCCCCAACCTGATCGGTGTCGTGCCGGCGCGCGCCATCAACTTCTACGTTTATGGAAACGGGAAGCGGATCCTGAGTGATTACTTCGGGTACCGGACGGCCGAGCAGACTCCCATGGGCATTCACCTCGCCGCCGCATCGATCGCCGGCATTGCGACCGGAACCGCCACGAACCCCATCTGGCTGGTGAAGACACGCCTGCAGCTGGACAAGTCGAACGCCGAACATGGACAGAGCCGGCAGTACCGGAACAGCTTCGACTGTGTCAAGCAGACTGTGCGCCACGAGGGCATCAAGGGCCTCTACCGTGGCCTGTCGGCTTCGTACCTGGGCGTGACGGAATCCTCGCTCCAGTGGGTGATGTACGAGCAAATGAAGATGTATCTTGCCCGCCGTGATGCCCTCAAGAAGTCTGATCCGGGGTACGAATACACATCGTGGGACTCGGCGGAGCTCTGGGGTGGCCGCATCAGTGCGGCTGGTTTGGCGAAGCTGGTCGCGGCCGCGATCACGTACCCCCATGAGGTTGTGCGGACTCGTCTGCGTCAAGCCCCGACGGTCTCGGTGGGCAATGGCAAGGTCGAGATGAAGTACACTGGCTTGGCGCAGTGCTTCAAGACCGTTTGGAAGGAGGAGGGCATGGTCGCCATGTATGGAGGCTTGACGCCGCATTTGCTCCGTGTCGTGCCCTCCGCTGCGATCATGTTTGGAATGTAAGTTGCTGCGATGCGATCTCTGATGTTCCATATACTGACGATCTCTCAAGGTACGAGTTCATCTTGCGCGTGTTTGGCACGACTTCATAATCTTGCCTTCGACACTCAAAGTCGATGCGCGACTCTCAACTCTCGCGCCCCTGTATAATATTAGCTTTGCGCTTCTCTACTTCCCGAGGGATTCGAGAGGATCTCTCTGCGTGTTTTCATTGTGTATAGACGGAAAACGACCTGCATGTCTACGGCGCACACGATCTGGGTTTACACTTCTTTTTGCACTGGCGCGACGCGCATTGGCAACCCAAAATCTGTCTGTTTTAATCTCTATCTGTATAATACAATATTACGACTCTACTCCATGCAGTGCAACGCAAAATCAATGGAATAATCCCACATTATCCCACTGTCGATTTTCGGCAGGGCTTGCAGCATGCACGCCAAACCCACTCGCGCCCGAATCCTGATCATCGCTGCCGCACTGCCCACATCCCATACAGCCCGGGTTGCACCCGGGGGTGCAAGATCCAAAGTATTGAGTGCAAATCCCGAGGTCGCTACGGAGTATATGGATCAGACATCGCATTCCACTTTGTCAAGGCAATTAGGCAGATTTCGCCCAGGCGCGAGATCCATGCGCGTGTCTGAGATGCTTGTATTTTCTTTTTTCCCCCTCTATTTCCCCGAACGCCATTATGGGCGTTTACGCCCTAACCAATCGTGGGCCTTGGAAACCCTCGTCGACAATCAATCGAAAACGGTGGAAAAAAGGGTCGACACCTCGTGTCCCCATTTGAATGTCCATTTCTCGCGCTGATTGGATCAGCAAGTGATGCGTTGTCGAGTGCGACTGGCACTGCCGACTTTGCTCAAGTTGCGGTATGCAATCCTGCGCCTCGATCCTCCATGAAGGCCATGGGGCCTTTACAGTAGGGATGGATGTTGGTTAGTTATTGGTCGGACTGCACGCCAGGTTAGTCCACCTTTGGCTTTCGGACTTCTCCGTCAGACGAGGTTTGGGATGCAAAATCTCCAATCTGGAAGGACCTGTCCTGGTCAAGATTCAAATCGATTTCTAGGAGCGGGACATGAACGTGATGTCTATTGCGGGTCGCGCTTGGGTCGGTCCCTTTGTCGAAAGGAGCTAGTGGCGGACATTTTCCCAGGCTCTTTACTCGCATTCGTCAAGAAATTAGCAAGATTAGGGTTCTGCCCAGGTGGTTTCAAGGTCAAATGGACCCTCTACCGTGACATCGTGACATCGTGACATCTCGACATCGTGACATCGTGAAGCAGAAGAGTTGGCTGCGCCACAACCTTGGAAGTGATCAACTGCGACGTCAGAAAAAAGCAATGTTCCCTTACCCCTCTTGGAGACACGAACTGGACTCAACAGTCTCGTTGATATTGTGTATATTCATTGCCCTCGACTTCGGTGATGTTAAGTTAAACGCAGTTGTGCTACGTGTAAATGTATATGCACGGCTCTCTATTATTGTATCATTGGTCCCAGGTGCCTTTTCAATTGACCCTAACCCGACCTCAACTGACATGGGTATGTCCTTTCTCCTTGGACCTAACCGATTTTCGCTTGAAACCTCAAATGTTCTGATTACTATGTATTGTTTCTTGAATTCCGATTGAAAGAAAACGAAAACAATAGATTGGATGAACAATGCCTTTGCAGGGGTCGACATAGCCGGCCTGGATCTGTACCCCTGCACTCCGTACTTCGTGCTTCGTACTGCGAACCGCACATGCCGCAGCAACCTTGGACCTGACGTTAGTGGTCTACTGGCGTAACTGTCGGATTATAGGTCCCGGCTCAACAGGTCCAGGTTCGTGCAGTGCCCTAGGAATCGAGGCTAGTCCGCCTTGGGCGAATTCGATGTCACTTGGGCGAGATCTAGACTAGCTCCAGGCATCCACGCGATGTGTCGAAGGATCAGAAGCGGCGATCAATTCCAAACGTCCCATGAGTTGGGCAGCGACGTAATCCAGAGCCCACCCTGTGGGACAGCGAAGGAACACTAAGGTTGACTTCGAGATCGCGAACATTCGAGGTCTAGGCCCACGTCCCCCTGTAAGGCGGACATGGATAGCCACACTGTTTTGGCGATGACGACACGCGAAAGGAGCGCGGAAGCCAATTCACTGCCAGGTTTGGGGGACATCGTCTTGATTCGACTGGGCCCTTCATGTTGTTCTGTATCCTACCTAGGTATCCGTAAATGGACCAGTGGAAGGGGAGATCCCGTAAATCGGCAAGGGCAGCGCCACAACGCATAGGGAGGATCAGACTAATAGAGTGATCGCCCCGTTGATGTGTGGCTGTGTGGCTGTTCAGTCTGGAGAATGATGACCCAGCCCACGGAGTGAAATGGGAAATACCTTGGTATCCATCAAGCCTCCGGTCCTGGTCGAATAGTGTACAATGGCCGAATTTCCCTTTGCCTGTATTTGGATGCCCCTATACCAAAAAGCCCGGCTTGCTACCCGGGAACTCGTAGACACTCCGCTCTTCTACTTACTCGATATCCCAATACCGCTACTTTGGCTCTCTCGCGATAATCTTCTTTTCACCCCGGCGTTCCAGATTGTGCCCGGGGGAGTGAGTTTGAACCCGGGTCGTCGCATCGTGTATTTACTGTAGGCAGCGAAGTGTTGATGGCCAGTCTTCTTTATAAAGGTGACTTGAAGTTAAGTTTCCCTATTTTTCTTTTTTTTCGTAGAAGACTTCCTATCCACCTGCCCGACTCATAGAGTGCGACATACACTTGCCCGTCACATCGAACTCTGACCGGTTCCTTTCTCCCCATTAAGCAGCGGACGCAGCTATTCATACCTTCGTGATTTTCACCTCTCTTTTTTTTGATCGCTTTTCTTGCGATCTTGACCACCGTCTCCTGGACATCCATCTAGTCCCAAAATGGACAGCTACCAGTAAGCCGGCTCCTACATGCCTGTTCTGGGGCCGAATAGACCCGCCTTCCAGATATCCACCAATCTTGAGTTGTTTACTACTCGAGCTGCCATGATGCTATGCTATCATTGATATTGATCCATCTCTCTGTTCTATCTACTACGTACTAACCTGATGTTTCCCTTGACTCAGATCCCCACCCACCGGCAACCATGCTGCCAACCCGACCAACAGTCCAAGCCCGAGCCTAAGCCTCGGCAACAACGGCGCCCCGGCGACCCCCAATTCGGGCGCCCAAGTGTCCATGCTCAATGTGTGGCTGACTTCTCCACCGAAATCGGACCCGTGGACTCCGGCGCGAGCCGCTGGCACGAAGCCTTGAGTCTCGACACATCCATGGGCCATGGATGTGACAAAATGTGAGATAGGGTGTGCGCTATTGGTATGGACGTTGGGGAGTACTATATACGGCGAACAGGAGCTGGGTTCGATTTCAAGGATTTTGGTCGAGGATAGGGTCGTTGGATGTAGGGTTCAAAGTACATACGCGCAGTACTTTGCCCCCATTGGTATGCCCGGCTCTGGCTCCACCATCACGCTCTTTTCACTTTTCTTTTGTCTTTTCTTTTGTGTCTCGATCTTGCTTTTCACCTTCATTCTTGTTTTTCTTGGGGGTAACATACGGAGTACAGCTAGAAATGGTGTCTAATCTCGCGTTTTTAACTTTTCTCGATGGTCAATGATCCTTAGTCATTGGTCTACTCATGCACTGTACTACTGTATAGTAGACTTAGTACTGTATATGTGTGTGCTGTAGTATGCAGAATGTTCCTGAGTTGCTCCCCACCGTGCAGACTCGGATGAACCACGGTACAGAGCGGGACCTCGGGAGCTTCCAAGCTCTGTCGCCCCACTTCCTTTTTGGGAATAGCACGTCCTTTGGTTTCTTCTTTTCTTCTTTTTTTTGTCTCTGGTTCTAATTTGAGATATTTGATAATGAGCTGTCGACAGGATTGGTTGCTTTGTTTTGACCCCATATTACGCGTTCCCCCATATCAGCAGGATCTCCACAAATTCTCCTAGCTTCTGCAAAACCCCCTTCCTCCGTATCGAGCCCTGTAACCGAAGTCAGCCGCGCAATGGCCAATAAAATGACTTCGTGAACTTTCGGTGAGACGAAACAGCCAGAACAGTATGAGTAGACCCTAGTGGTGAGCATCACCACATCGTCCGCCAAGTGACACAGGGCCCTGGGGCAATTGCAAGCTCAAGAATGATCCACCGGCACCCGGGTGCAGAGGAGATTGATTGGCTCCGTCGGCAGAATGAATTGGGCTCGCCCGCATTTCTCAAATCTACTAGTTCTCCGTACAGACACGAACGTGAAGAAGCCGTCTATTTCGCTACTCAGACCTATCAAAAGCATGGCGAGCTGTTCTCGCAGTACATAGCAACGTCGGAAGGTGGCTGCGAATCACCGGTGCAGAGAGTCCTCATCTGCTCGTTAATGAATACCGGTGCCAATCGCCCCGCCCGGATCATTAGGCCCTGACGATCGTACTAGTACTCCACGGCTGCATCCAAGATCATGGCGTCAAGGGACCCGATCAGTGCTGAGTGGACTTCGGAGGACTGGGCTCTGCCTCACTTTGAGGTCATTCCCAGTCGCCAGTCCACCGCTCGTTGGGCTTCCGGGGCACTCTTTGCCTATTAGCGCCATTTTGCGAAGGACCATGCGCAACCGAGAATCTCCGTGAATCGTGATCACAAGGCCTTGTCCATTGGACTTCTCGTTTATCCCATGCTCCGGCTTGGGCAGGAAGACAGGTCTCTGTCTCTCTTTCTTTTTATTCCCCCTTTGGTCTTTCTTTTTGAGGCGTCTACCGTGGAATGTTCTCGTACTCGTTTTCGTTGACGATTGTTCCTGTCGGAGTAAGATTGGTGCTTTTGCTGATGATGCGAGTACTAAGGGGAATCGGGAAACTGGCTGCTTTTCTCCCGATCTAATAAAATTCCCCGGAGATCTTGAGCCGTAGGAAGTGATACGGGCTTTTTATCCACATCTCTTCTAAGATTAGGGATTCAATATAAGCCAGGCTCCCAGGCTCCGGAGATCCGGCCATATTATTCTCATTTCAGTATTTTTGACTTTTGCTTTATATTCTTATACTCTGATATCCTTATTTTTGATATTTTGTTTTTGATATCTTACTGTCATATCTTATGTCCCATAATTTGTTGGCTTTGATCAATCCGCAACAGGGATCTTGTACATACCTAGCTACGGTTAGCCGTCCGCCTCACAGCCATCAGCCCTTTCCAGCTTCCTCCCTGATTTGCCGTCTAGTGCCGATCTTGTCTCTACTGGACCATTACAGGACCTCCCAATCCGACTTGCTGAGCGCGTTCCATCTCCAGGGCCCCGAGGGTGTTCGTTGACGTCATCGCATAGCCCACCTGCGATTCCCCCGCAGACAGCTGGAATGCTCAGGTTGATTCGGGCATCCTGTAGATGCGATTTATCTCCCTGTGTCGGGAAATCATCAGTGAACGGAAGTCAAAGAGGATTCCAACTCCGTACTGTGCAGAAACGCCTTGTATCTAAAAGCTCCCTCATTGGAACCTTGGAAGGGGCTAGCAGGTCACGTCCAGACTGCAGTTGGGCAATCCCAGTCAGGCAGCAAAGATGAGGCTCTCACTCCTTTCAATACATGGTAAAATTACCTCCCCTTTGCCTCGGAGATTCAGACGGAATAGCCAAAACATTGTCCACGATACAGCGCATCTTAACCTCTTAATGACTTTCTACCCTTAATTCCCCACCCCTGGAAGGTGGATTTTATTACTGTATAACCAGATTGGCCTCCAAGAGCTACCCGGGTGCTCTTCATACGTGGCTGTGTATCTCATTTTATCCCATTTTAATTTATCTTATTTCTTTACTTGAGGTATAAAGAGGCCCCAATCTCCCTTAATCCGCGCTATTTATCTAAGCAGAAAGGAGGCCCAGCCGAGTGGTTTCCCAGTGAAATCGGATTTGCTCAACATGTATCGTCCGATACGCAACAATCAACGAAGCAGATCCCGCAACCGAGCCGCATGGCCATCGCCGCACATACCACAATCACTCCACACGGACTCCACCGGGTGGTCGTCGCTCTCGAACCCATTTGATACCGAGCAGGGTGGTCATGTGGGTCCTGAGACCAAGTTTCAAGCGTCAAGTGTCAGTGCTAATACGTCCTCATAGAACGATGCGGCCGACATGTCGAGCTTGTCGAGCCAAAGCCAAACCGACGGGAGCTTCCTATCCGATGCAATGGACTCAAGCGTTGCCACCATTCGCCCTGAACCGGTCCAGGATCTATTTGGCTATGGGTTCGGCGTCGACGATGATCATCCGCAGTTGTCGGAAGCACTCCCCGATTTCCTGCCGGAGGTCGAAGAGCATGCCGATCCCACCGAGGTTCCTCAACTGTCCCTGGATGTTCAGTCGTCCTTGGGCGTCCAATCAGCTCTCAGTCGGAACATGCTGGGAGCCCCAAGCTCGATGAACTTCCTTCTGCCGGCACTGTCCTGTGGTAGTGAGCTGAGCCAGATCTTGAGGGTATTGATTGACATCGAATATGGCATTACACGGAGCGATGAGGACATCCGACAGGCAGAAGAGGGCGCGAGATCCCTCGCGAGACGCCTTGCTTCGATGCGAAGCAGCGACCACCCAGTGACACCGGCTGGATCCAATCAAACCCACCGGGAACAGTTCCAATGTAGGATTTGCTACATCGAAAAATTCCAGGCTGTGACTCTTCACGGCACGGGTACACTTAAAAGACACCTGGCAACCCAGCACAGGATTACTGACAAGGTGTTTGATTGCCCTTTTCAAAACTGCCCCAAGAGCCCCTTCGAGCGCCGGGATAAGTTGAGTTCGCATCTGAATACTTTCCACAGAAGGGCAGACCCCGCCTTGATGGACAACGTCGACAGGTCGGTTGATCTCCCTGCTGTTTGCCCTATTTGCCGCATAGGAATCATAGCGTGGTCATGGAACCGGGTCTTTCAGCACATCAAGCACCATTGTCTTACAAGCCCTGGCACGGCTAGTACCACGACTGGTGACGACCGTTCCCGTCGGGGTGGTAATGGGGGTGGGAATGATGGCGGCAGCAATGGCGGCAGCGGCCCTCATTATCCATCCTTCGCTGGGCCAAGTAATGGGAACGGACAGTCTTGGCCCTACCCATCTAGCCAGGCATCCGACCCCCAGAGGCCCTCCTATCTTGGCACCCAGGGAGGATACATGAACCATTACAAGAAAGATGTGCGACCCAATACCCAGGGGCGCTCTGTCTCGGACACTCAACTGGACCCCAGAGGTCGCCTCGGATGGAATGATGCTGCCATGGATGACCTCATGAACACCTCCTTGGATTCCAATCTTGATATGACCGATGGATCAGGCCCACAGCTCTATGATCCTCAGTCGGCCCAAGCTTTTTGGGGCTCTGAAGCTGGCCAGCCTGGCTCGAAGGCCCCGGAGCCTTCCAAAGGTAAAGGCCCAGCCAGCCAAAGGGCACCTACTAAGCAGCCCTTGAAGCAGCAGTCTCCAAAGTCTAAGGTTTGTAAGACCTGCAAGCATAACTGTGGGACATGTCGGTATTGTCAAGACCTTCCAGAGCCCATCCATACTTGTCATGAATGCGCTCAGAGCCCTCAATCGACTCGCATTGCGACTCAAACTATACGCCCCTCCGGATCGCTCTTCCAGGCAGGCCAGACGGTATTGCGTACTACTGCCACACAAGGTAGTCAGAACATCCAGCGCAACTTCCCGGAAGACTACGTTGGCTTCCCCCAAGGCTCAAACGAGCAGCAGCTATACACCCCATCGAATTACGCCACACAGCATGCTCGATGGGCGAACCAAGATGGCTCATTCAATAATGCCACCGACGCTCACCCTCGCGAAATCTTCCGGGGAAACCCATTTGTTCAGGTGGCCATGATCACTGAAGATCACAGCGTTCTGCAGAGTGCCGATGTGAAGTCACTCAGGTCATCAAAGCTTGTCGAAGATTTCAGATTGCTCCACAACCTTGGGCTAAGCTCATTCACTCGATTCAAGTCTTTCGATGACCAGTACAAGCAAGCGGTAGCCAAAGCTTCTCTTGATCTGGTCACCGAGTCGCACAGGCCTGTCTCCACGAATGGTGGACTCCCCGCGCTTGGATCTTCCCAGTCCGCATCCCAGTGCCAATGTCCATGTATGACTCTGCCCCATGAAACTTACAGCGCGAAGATCTATGCCAAGTTGTCTCCGTCCGAAAGAGTCGAAATGAGTTTTGACATGAAACCGGCTTCTCGCCAGTCCAGCCACCCCCTCCGCACGCGAGTGCGTGTGCTCGTCAAACTTTTGAAGCTCAGAGCATCGGTCTCGAAGCCAAGCCCTCTTCCTAAGCAGTGCCAATCCATCAAGCTCGAAGACAGTTCGGAAGAAGCTGAGTCCGATACTGACTTGGATCGTGCTCTCTCCCCTTCATCATCCGGTTCTGAATTCGCCCCCGCGGCGCAGACGGCGGATGTTCAAGACTGGTCCTTCGAGTTTGAGCTCTACTGGGCGATCGAGAAATTCTCTGAATGGACCAGCGGCCTCTCAGCCGATACGTACCGGGAGCATTTCAAACCCTACCCCGGCCGCATAATGGATATGGTGTCAATGTATATCCTGCATCAATGCACATTGCTCTGGACCTTGGCAGGGAGTGATGGAATATCCTTGCTTGTCGGGTATCTCAGAATTCAATCATGATTCCATGAGGCTGTTTTACTTCCTACCCCTGTCTAACGTACCCGACAGCGTGAACTGATGCCTGTTTCTGATGATTTCCAATGACTGTCCGTTTATTGAGCGCCTTATGATACACCATTTTGCCTGCATATCTTGCACGTGTGATTGCATACTTGATATGGGGAAGATAGTTCACCGTTTCCTTTCTATGTGGGTGGACCCGAGTCTGCATTTCGTTTAATTTGATCTTTACCTCGAGATGTGATCCAGATTGAAGTTGAACCTCAGATGATAGTACAATTCATACGTGTTTTTTTGTTTTGACCTCAGGCCACTCCATAGAATGGATGACTTGAACGGGGATATTTCAATTCGAGTAGGTTGCGACTGGGCTGTTGATTGCCCCGAGATATGCCGTTGTCATGAGGGTTCGCCCAGATGACCGAGTCACGAGAAGTGGCAATCAGCCCGCCGATCTTCTATAATGACAGTGCAGAATCAGCCATACATGTGCTGAATCCTCAGATCTGCCTCTTCATAATGCTCATATGCTTGAATCTTCAAGGGTGAGGGCCGACATTCCTCGGGTTGCATACCTCGCGGAGGGTAAAGCGAGTAAACAGAACGCACAAAATCCCACCTTTTTTCAGAATGCTACCCACCTCGAATATCGCCCTTTGCTGAATCGACCGTTAAGATACTTAGATTGGCCGCCGTGACCTGCTCAACACACTGGCATGATCCCAGGAAAGAAGATCACCCAACACTGGGCACCTATGGCATCCAGCAATTAAGATAGACTGCCCCAGCAAGTGCTGAAACTGTCGACTCTAATTCCTTGGGTCCCTGTGCTCAACTGATCTCTCCGCTCCTATACTCTGCATTGCTAGTATGAACCCAGAGGCCCTGATGACAACGTCATGTTAATCTTCATATCGCCTTGGCCTCGGCTAACATACATTCAGCCTTACTAACATACTCTATAAAGGCGCCGCAGTATTTCTTTAGATCGCGAGCAACTACCATAATATGCATTACTTTATGTTGCTGGCCTTGGTGGCCCTCGCTTCGATCAACCCCGTCTATGGCGTGACAAGCAACACTAGTATACCCGCTGTTCCGCAATATGTACTCGACTATGGTATGAAAGGAATGTACCAGAATCGATTTCCGAGCTAATTCATCCGACCCTAACAGCACCACTAGTGTGGCTTCATAGCCAGGAAATTTACATGCCAAGTGACATACAGCAACAGCTCGACAACACCATACCCAAAGTCAACTGGACTTCTATCGAGGGGTTCAAGAGTCCCTTGGATCTGAGTAACCTCGATACATTGAATAGCCTCGGCAACACGAGTGTCTACTTGACTTCCCATGATGGAATCGAGGCTAGTCCTCAACCAGCCTGGTTCCGGGGTATAACCCCAGACAAAGATGGGCGTCTAGGTAATGGGACAGGAAGTGCTATTATCATCGCAGAACGCGGCAATGGAACGGTCGACGCCTTTTACTTTTACTTCTATGCGTGGGTTCCAAGTCGCATTGCGTCTGGAGTCTGGCTGACTTTCTTAGATTCAATAAGGGCGACAAGGTTCTCAAGATGGAATTTGGCGATCATATCGGAGACTGGTAAGTATGGAGAAGTCTGTCTTTGATACAAAACCTGATCGTCCAGGGAACACAACATGATCCGCTTCAAAAATGGCAAACCCGATGCAATCTGGTATAGCCAGCATGCCAGCGGCCAAGCCTTCACGTACCACGCTGTCGAGAAAAAAGGGAAGCGACCGTACGCTTTCTCTGGAAATGGAACTCATGCCAACTATGCAACCTCCGGGTATGCTGTTCCACTCTGTATACGCTTGATGCCATGGCTAACGCAATTAGACAACACGACCACGCGATTCCGGGCATCAACCTCCCCGTCGGGTTCGTCATGGACTATACAGACCGGGGGAGAGTCTGGGATCCTGTCGTGAACGCCTACTTCTATACATACGATGCTAAAACAGCCACATTCGAGGCTATCAACTCAAAAGACCCGGTAGCGTGGTTGAATTTCAATGGCAAATGGGGCGATGACCAGCCGCCGGGTGAGCCTGAGATCTTTGGCGAGGCCAAGAATGTTGCTGGACCGAATGGTCCGAAGTTCAAGGGTCTGGGAAGAAAGCTGATATGTCCCTCGAAGCCGTGTGTCGTGCTTCCATTTAGAATTTGGTCGGGGAACTCGACTTCATGATCTGAATACAATGATGCAGCTGCCTGCATGCGTTGGGGGCCTATATTAATACATTAAGAATTGCACGCTTCGTCCTATCGTACACTGGCTCAATCATAAGATGCCATACTGTCATAAAGATTGCGAAGGACAACCGCCAGTCTTTGCAGGTCGTCGGCGTCCTTTGCCCAAAACTCCACCACACTCAAGGATACATCTATGAAATGTCTCCAGTCCGAGCGGACGGTGATTTTCTCACTCTTTTTTGCTGCAAGAATGGTGAGCGCGCAGCGGAAGGCTGCTCGGGCCTGGAACCAGCTTCCATGATGGCGATGTTGGATATCGTTTAGATCGATGAGAGTGTAGCAGCCTTCTAAACAGCGTTGAGCAAATCCATAAATGGTAGGCGACTGGAGAGTAGTTGAGTGGATAAGAAGAAACAAAAAGGGTCGGAGAATACTGTCTTGTACAGAAAGCGAGCGCGTGCGCACGAAGTATGGCAATTCTCGATCAGAGGCCTCGCCCTCGACAAACTGCAACCAGGGAGGGAGCCTGGACCCGGCTAGAGTCTGATGGCGCTCCAATTCTATCGCATCTTGTGTCAGTACTCCAACAGAGGCTTCGAGTAGCTGCGTATCTTGTCTGCTCGAGTAAAACGAGCTGATGACTTGATACATCGTGCGTTGTTGGGATACTTCGAATAAGTAGTAGTACCAGCTTTCCTCCTGGGGGAATTCCTGCGGTATATCATCCACACTGGTGGGAGGGTTCGGATAGTCCACTGGAAAGCTGGGCTCGGGAACTAAGGGAGCAGGTAAGTCAAGCTCAATGCGGAGCTCACTATAATAAGGGTTAGAACAGTCATTCGCAAAGGACATCGCGCGGTTTGATGACGCACAACTCAGACTTCGAGGCGGACCAGAAGAGGCGCTGTTCCAGATCGTTTGTTTCCGCATCGACAGATCCAGGGTTTCTAGTGCGAGTGTACAAGGGCTTTGCGGTGGATACCACGTAGAATGAGTGCCAGGCTTCCAATGGTCGCAGGTTATACATCTCATAAACACCCGAAAGGAAGTGGCACTGAAGATAGAGTAAAGATGTGGCGCTCAGTAAGCCGATGCGCTTCCGGGCTGCGAAATAACAGGCATCTGCGAGCTCTCTATTGGATTCCGGCTGAGCCTGCTGTGTTGTTGAAACACGTTGAAATGTGGTTGAAACAATGCCAAGTGCCGATGTTAGTAGCTAAGAATGTTAGCACTGATGCAAGCAAGAGCTCAAGTAATAGCAACTGGACATACAACCAAACAACTGGGTCCATCCCAACCGACGCCATTCTCTGCGGCGTCATTCGAATATCGCATCAATGTTTTATACTCCACCACTGGGTTTTTAGTATGAACGTTGGCGAGAAACGCACGAGCATGGGCCGGGAAGTCTTCTTCAGTGACACTCTGGGGACGCGATAAACGCGACTCTGGATTACTCTTTTCCGACAAAAATAGCGACTCCAATACTGCATTGTATCCTTCGCTGCTGATAATTGGCCACTGCAACACGCGACAAGACAGATTGCAATGTGAAAGCACTTGCGGAGGTAGTTGCGGGATGTGGTCCTGGGCAATTACCGGCCACCCCGGCGACACGGTATTAGAAATAGACCCCGGCGTGATCGCCGGGGCACTCGACGCGGAATGCGTCTGCTGAGTTTCCAGAAGAGACACGACATAGTTCAGCCTCTCCATGAGAGCCGCGCTGGCCGGGTCGAACCTATCGCAGTCAGTCCCGCGGCTATCACCCGGATCGGCACCACCTACGGGGTGGTCTCCTGCCCCACGGGGAGGTAGGAGCAAACTGCGCCGGTGTCTGTGCAAAAGCCACATGTGGGTCGGACATTGTCACATCTGGTTTTTCGTCGCCGGCAGACTTGACATGCCGTGATAGCCCTTTTCCGGGGGTAATAATCCCCCGCCGCCTTGCGTTTCGCGCCTGCATCCGGGCTAATGGGTAAGTGGGGCTCAATTGTCGGCCTGGGGACACTCACATTGGCAAATTGGAGGTTGGCTCCGTCATAGTGGAAGCCCTGGGGTGTGAGGAGTTGGGACGGGGAAGTTCGGGGTCTCCAGGGACCAGGGCTATATAGCGCCGGTGGCAGCTTCCCCGTATTTGCAATACGGTATTCTTGTATATTTTCAATTCTTGGGATGCTCTTGCATTAAACGGAGAAAAACATGGCGTTGAAATAATTGCGACTCTTGCCCGTCATTTACTCCCTCAGATACGTGCGGTTGTAATCGGACCTTCGCCTTTTGGCAATGATACGAGATTCTCTATGAAAGTTGCCCATTCATACTACCAGTGCCACATCGGATGCTTTGCAGTGACATAGAACCCTAATACACCAAAAGACTAGCATACGAAGACTACCCCGTAGTATCTGACAATGAATTCATACTGTCGAGTCCAACGGGGCTGTTCGTACGAGACGGGGATCCACCATCGGCTTTCGGGGCGAATACCCGGACTCGTCTTACTGTGGACTTCGAGGGAATGGGGATACGATCAACTGAATAATTTAAGTCTCCTTCGTATCCTCATTTTGACCCCTCTTCACCATAATCTGAATTCTGGAAACTTTTCGTATCTGCAAAATGGACTGCCCGACACTCAAATGGGGTATCATTGGTGAGTGGGACTTCAACTCTAGTCGTAACCAGCAGCTAATTGGAAATAGGCACCGGCCAGATCTCGACTGCATTTGTGACAGATCTTGTTCTTCCTCGAGATGACAAGAACGCCAACCACGTCGTCCAAGCTATTGGACCCTCCTCGAAGGAGAAGGCGGATGAGTTCGTGAAGAAGGTTGCACCAGAGAGCGCCGCCACTACCTACGGAGCCTATGATTCAGTCTATGCCGACCCTGCAGTGGATATCGTTTACATCGGTACCCCCCATGCATTCCATAAAGAGGCATGTCTGGCTGCGATAGCCCAGGGAAAGCACGTTCTGTGCGAGAAGCCATTCACTCTGAACCGACGGGAGGCCGCTGAGGTATTCGATGCTGCGAGGAAGAAGGGTGTTTTTGTCATGGAAGGTGAGAGTCCCAGAGAGCCGTTTCAGAATCATTCTGATGTTAATAATGTACAGCACTTTGGACCCGATTCGTGCCCCTATGTCAGGAACTTCAGAAAGCAGTCCACGAAGACAAAGTCATTGGGGAGGTCAACCGAGTCTTTTGCGACTTTGGTTTGCACATAGGTCTTGAGACTCTGCCCAGTTCTTCTCGTTTGAAGAATGTAGCCCTGGGTGGTGGATCACTTCTTGACATTGGAATTTACTCCTTAACCTGGGGACTGCTGCTTTTGGACAACGGCATTGGAGAGACCGCTGCCACGCCTCAGGTCTTTTCCGCTCAGTCGATCAGCCAGGAAATCGACATTGCATCCTCAATGATCTTACATTATCCACAGACTGGTCGTCAAGGAATTCTCACTTCGAGCATGCAAATCAAGACGGATCCCGTGTTCGCGAGAATTGAGGGCTCCAAGGGCGTTATCACGATCGAAGGTCCTGCCACGTCTGTTCCGAAAAAGTTTACGGTAATTCCGCGAGGAGAGGACGCCGAGAAGAAGAAATACGATTTCTCGCGTCCTGGGTATGGTTTCTACTGGGAAGCAGATGCGGTCGCTCATGACATTGCCGCGAAAAAGACCGAGAACTCGAGAATGCCTTGGGCGGAGACTCTGAGGGTAATGGAGTTGATGGACGGAGTCAGAGAGCGAGGCGGTGCGCGATTCCCCCAGGACGATTCTATCTAAGCAGATTTTAAGGTGCTCTCCGGAAAATATGCCCATGTGGTTCACAATTTTGTTGCTGTCACCCAGGCCCAAGGCCTACCTAGGTATGCATATGATAAAGCTGAACATTTGAGAACGAGGCTCGAGTAGCGTAAATAGACAAACCAATAGATCCATTGATTGAGAGAAGTCGTGAAAACAAAAACAAAGAGTTAATCTTCGGCTGGTCACAAAAGCAAAAACCGACAAACCCATCGTTTCAAACATCGTAGTTGCAAAAGCCCCGATCAAGAGCGAGGTGTCGTGCCTTCGACATGTTCAATCTCCGAATCGATCTTCCCTTCGCCCACATCAAAAATGTTTGTCTTCGAGGTTTCATCGGCATCAAATATCAAAGCAATCTCTTCCAACGAATGTCTCCGAGTCTCAGGGTATGTGAAGTAAACGACCAGCAGAATCAGCACCAAGAGGGCAATATATACGATATAGTATTTCCACTGAATGGCGTCCAGCGCAATGGGGTTGACGAGAGTATTGAAAACCAAAGCCAAATAGGTACACGTCGAAGTGAGCGCCACACCTTTTGCGCGCAGGGAGTATTGCCAGATCTCCGCTGGATAGGCTAGTAGTAAGGGCGTAAAACCGAGGTCGTATCCGCCGTAGTAGATGAACAAGAACGGGATCACGCTGATACCCACGCTATTGGAGTTTGTTGTGGCGAAGCTACCAGATAGACCGGTGATGACGATGTAGCTCATGAGCATGATGATGGTCGATAGCAGGAAGAGGGGTCGACGACCGAGACGATCGACAAGCATTGCGCCTACAATAGCCATCAAGAAATTCCAGACTTGGAGGAAACCATTGATCATGAGCTGGTCTGTGACCGAGGTGATTCCAATGTTATTGAGAATCAATGAAAGGTAATAGGAGACTATCCCACTATGATAATGTCAGTGTCTCAATGGGGAAGGAACACCATAAGGTAGACGTACACTCCATTCCACTGGGCAAAGATACCCAAGGTAGCGCTGATAAATGAGCGACGACGGTTTCCTTTGGTCTTAACCATGTCGGTCCACTTTGTGGAGTTCTGCGCTTCGCGCTCGCTTGCAATGGACTGGGCAATCTCCTGCATCTCTGAAGCAACGAGAGAAGAAGTTTGATCTCCCCCTGCATGGTGCTCGACAAGCATTTGAAATGCTTCTTGATGACGATCTTTGCTGATAAGCCATCGAGGGGACTCCGGCGCAAGAAGAGCAAGCGGCAAGGCACAAAGAGGGATTCCCACCTGCATCAACGAGGGAATTCGCCACGCCCACGAAGAATCATTGTTGCGACAGCCGAATGATACCCATGCTGAAAGGGTACTGCCGAGATAGTACTGGCACTGAAACATCGCAGAGAGCTTGGAGCGATGGGTTGAGTGGGAGATCTCGGCGATTAAGATAACCGCCACGGTGAACCAAGCGCTGGCCACTCCCACTAGAAAGCGAGCAACAATGAACATGACTTGGTCCTTTGCCCCGGCTTGCAGACCAGCGCCGGCGAGGAGGAATATGTAGCCGATGAAGAGGGTGGGCTTACGCCCAAAGCGGTTGGCAGCCCACGCCTGTATTGGGGATGTGATCATCACGCCTATGAACTGGATCGCATTGATGAATCCCAGCCATACTCCAGCTGGTTGATTCATGAATTCTCGCCACTGTCCAAGGGATTGCAGGCCGTTCATCAGCGAGCCATCGTAGCCCACGGTGCCCGAGAACAGCAGCAGACCAGAGATGATCGTGTTTAGTTTCAATAAATGAGGCTTCTTCCACCACGGCGTTGTGTCAGACGGGAGAGCCTTCGGTGAGAGATAGTTAGTCATTTTGGTGTCGAAGATAGTAGACGATAGAGTCAATGTCTCACTTCGGCAATCGGTCCTCTGGCATCTTGCTTTTCTTCAACCATTTCGAGGTGGTTTCCTGATGACTCAGACAGGAGCACTCTGAGCTCAAAATAGGTGATCCTATAAGAACAAGATGGTAGAAGGCACTCGTCTACCAACTTGGAACCGTCCTCGGCCCCGCTTTATATACTGCATGGCTCGCAGTGTGGGGAGAGAAATGCCGGGGAAGTGCAGAATGGTGCCAACCCCCGCATTCCATTGACGTATAAGGACCGGTGCAGGCAGTTCTTCCAGCCTGAGTATAGTATGCCAGTGATCTTAGGATCGTCCATCAAGTTGGCTGACCGGGGAAGTTCCCGATGCGGTAACTCGGGAAGACCAGTTGACTCGTGGACTGCCTTTATCCGATTGGTCACCCCATTCCCCAGACCACAGACTTCCGAGGTTAGGCCGATAGCCCTGAAGCCATGGGCTCTGCTAGTAGGGATGTAGAGGTCCAGAACGCTCAGTGGTTGGAACAAGCTCCTCAATTTCCAGAATTTCTTGCCACGAGTGAATAGATTCAAGAGATGCGGCAATCTTTATACGCCAAGTTGCGGGATCTCAAGCAAGATGTTGGGGAAGTCTGGTAGCATTGCGAGGAAGTTGAGGGACAGCGGTTTCAGGCATTCAACTTATGCCTTGAAATCCAGGCACCAGATTCTCCCGCGAATCCCTCCATGTTTCGTGTGATGTTTGCTGGACATATGTCCAGCACTGTGCCACTCCAACATCATGTTCGGCTATTGAGGCTCGACTGGCAATTTAATTAGATGACTGGTGGCGCACGATATGGAGCTTGATCAGATTTCCAGAGCCCCACAGACCTCATTCACTGATTCGAGATAAAATTGAGCTTACGGTATGATACTCCGTAGTCTGCAAATATAAAAGCATTCAAGACCCGACATAGACCGGACAATAGAAAGGGGTTACGGGAAGTGATCCAATAGTTTGTCCCGTTCCATGGCACTGAGCAGACGCTAAGATCGTTCTAATACAAACTTGGGCTGAGTAGAATCCCACTCAACGGGGTCAAGCACTTGGTCCTGGTAATTTGGGTATTTCAGAAGATCGTCTGCGCAATCTTACTGATTTCCAAGCCATCACAAGCAGAACAAACACAGCAAACACTCAGATCTCGAGAAGCTCCAATAGTGAGTGGAGACACAACGGCTGAGCACGTGCCAGGCCACGAGAGGGCAACGTGCAGCTCTAAATCTATGCATATTCTCTATCCCTCTACAGTACAATGTACCTAGGTAGATACTCAGGAAATGTACTAGTATACTGTCTGTATACTGGGAGATGCCCTGTAGAAACTCAAAGGCCGTACCACTTCCCGTCTCGCTCTAGTCGCTCATTGGCGTAGGACACCACCCAAGCTCCCTGTGGAGACGAACGGGGCTCTGGGCTCTCGGATTTGACGGTGTTTTTTTACCCCTGAATCCAATGAGGTCTTTGGATCATTACTGGATACGAATCCCCCCATATTTCCGTAGAGCGGGATTTCCTTTCACCCTTTCCCTCAGCCGCTGTTGCTGGACGCTGTGAGCTGGTCTATTTCGCAAGTTTGCCCCAAAAACAAAACAAACCTTGTTGGAAGGCCCAATTTCAATTCGATCGCCCACTGGTTGGGATATATTCATTCAGATAGAGACACGCAGAGTTTCCAATCGCTCTGAGTTGAACAGTAAGAGAGCAATCAACCTGAAACGTGAGAGAATCAGGGCTAACGAAAGGACAGAAATGGCGACTCCAACCGCGCGCCTGCCAGAACCGGACCGACGCACCTCCCTCGGCTTCCTTCGACGTTCCAAATCCACCGAACCCCTGGGCGAACGCAAATCATCTGGTTCTCGCCGAAAGAAGATGGAAGACCAGCGTCAGCGGGAGTCTTACGCCCCCAAAGTTCCTCCCCGCTTGCCTGACTTCTCCCCCGCTCCCCAGCTGGAAACCTTTGGCGGCGAAGAGCGCGATAAGATCGCCCCAGCTCCCAGTTCTCGCCCTCAGTCCGGTGTCGCCTCGCCCACCATGACCGGTTCAATTAACAATGTGGTCGACCCTTACGCCCGCACCGAAAGCATGACCCATCGTGGCCGCTACAGCTACGCCAGTACCAACAGCACCCTCAACAGCCCCCGTCGCGTACGCCGCCGCAAGGACCCGACCTCCTACAAGTAAGTCGATCACACCCCTGATCGGTTTTCCCATGGCTAACTGGATTCGAGTGTCTTGGTCATCGGAGCCCGGAACTCGGGCAAGACCTCGTTCTTGAACTTCCTCCGCTCGGCCCTAACCATGCCCGCGCACAAGCACCCGTCCCGCACCCCCGAGGAAACCCAGGAATTAGAACGCCAGACCTCCGCCTGGGAAGGCTTCAAGGCCCAGTACCTGGAGACCGAGTTTGATGGAGAACGGGTTGGACTGACCCTGTGGGACTCGGTGGGTCTGGAGCGCAACATTGCCGATCTACAGCTGCGGGGCGTGACAGGGTTCCTGGAGAGCAAGTTCGAGGAAACTCTGGCCGAGGAGATGAAGGTCATTCGATCCCCCGGAGCTCGCGATACCCACATTCACTGCACCTTCCTGCTGCTGGACCCCGTGCGCCTCGACGAGAACATCGCGGCCGCCGAGCGGTTCGCAAATGGGACCTCCAAGGCGTCGGATGCGCCCATCTGTGGCATTCTAGACCAGAACCTTGATCTGCAGGTCTTGCGCACGGTGCTGGGAAAGACCACGGTCGTGCCGGTCATCAGCAAGGCGGACACCATCACCTCGGCTCATATGCAGTATCTCCGCAAGGCGGTTTGGAACAGCTTGAAGCAGGCCAACATTGATCCCCTGGAGATTCTGACGTTGGAGGACCAAGAGGAGTATACATCGTCCGAGAGTGGCGACGAGGAGGAGACCGATGCCACTGGCGAAGCCGGCGAGACCGCCACGGAGGCGACAGTGCCCGGATCGCCCTCGCAGCACAGTGACGGCACCCGCAGCCAGGCTGCCAACCAGCACGTTCCCTTTTCGATCCTCTCTCCCGATCCGCACTCCCTCGCCGCTGGCGACCAGCCCGTGGGCCGTCGATTCCCTTGGGGCTTCGCGGACCCTTACGACGCCGACCACTGTGACTTTGTGCGGTTGAAGGACTCCGTGTTTTCCGACTGGCGCACCGAGCTGCGGGAGGCCAGCCGCGTGATCTGGTATGAGCGCTGGCGAACCAACCGTCTCAACCGCAATGGGCAACCGGTGCAGAAGCAGCCCACCTATGGGGGCCGCATGGGGCCTGGCGATGGTCGTCGCACTCGCTAATTACTGTTTCGCATTTCTGTTCCCGCACATACCCCCATTCTTCGCGGCCTCTGGGCTTCTTTTTTATTATTTTCATGTCATACCTCAGCTGTCGACAAAATGTGTCTCTCGAGCCCTCTTTTCTTACTGGACTAATTTGACTCCAATTTCCTTGATAATGTACAACCTGTCAGGCACGTAAGACGGTACTTTGTAGCGCCCGGCTGTATTTCCAATCTTACTTCTTGGCCAAACAGGGACCAGCTGAAGACGATCTCGACCTCAGCGACTATATCGAGCCAATGACCGTGCTGCATGCATTGGGGGCCGCTGAAGAAGCAACTAGTGCGTTAGCTCTGTGTAATACGAGCCGCCATTTCTCCAAGGGCTCTTTGTGGGAGAACTGATTCTCCCCCGAGCAGAAAAAAGCAAGTCAAAGACACAGAAGCAGAACAAGACCACAGCTCATGTCGCTTCAAGTCAACGACTCCCGGTCGCGCACTCGCTCCAAATCCCCCGGTCGCGATCGCTCGCGATCGCGCGACAGCCGTGCTCCGTCACCCCGCTCCCGGTCCCCAGCAGTGCCAACCCGTTACAGTCCAGATGAAGAAGCCGAGATTGAACGCCAATACAAGCTGATGCGTGACCGCGATGTCGAACCGCAAACCATCTCCCGAGCCCCACGCAGCTCCCGCTACGACGTGAGCCGCACGGGCTCAGACGAGGACAAGCGTCGTGATCGCGACAGATCACGTCGCGAAGACCGCTACGAACACTCCGACGATGAGCGCACCCGTCGCGAATACATCCCCGCCAAATCGACTTCCACGTCCGCGTCTACCTCCCTGCCATCGCGCCCTCGCAGACGCTCCCCCGATCGCGGAAGTCGCGTCGACGACTCCGATAGCTCCGTCGACGATGAATTGGCCTACGGGGACGCGCCAGGCTCTCATCCCAGCTATGCACGTCCCGTGAAGTATAATTATGCGCAGCCGCATATCAGCCACGCTCAGCCTGCGCGTCCTGCTCAGCCCTACCCCGGTGCGGGGACGGATTGGGCCCCTGTGCCTGAGTGTGAGCGTCCAGGCTTCGTGCCCCCTTCTTCGCAGCCGGATACTGCCTCGATGCCGGGTGCGTTCCCGCCGGCTTCGAGCTATGCGAGTGCCCCCAGTGTGCCTGCTCAGGCTGCGCCGTCGGTTCCGTATGCTTCGAGCGCGAACTATGCGCCGTCGTCGCATCATCGGACGGCTTCGGCGAGTGATTCTGGTTACGCACCTGCTGCGTCGGGGTATGCGAACCCGGGCGTCTTCCAGTATGCTCAGGTCGATCCGAATGTCAAGTATACTTCGAAGGGTGCCGCGAAGCCTGCGTACACGGCTTCGGCGCATGAGCAGTTCCCCAGACAGCCGTCTTCACAGCCTAAGCCTCAGTCGCAGCTTCAGTCGCAGCCTCAACCCCAGGTGCAGTATCGTCAGCCATCACCACAGCCTCAATCGCAGCCATCACAGTCCTCGCAGCCCGCACAGCCTCAGGAGCCATACAGGTACAAGTATGAGCCGCAGTTTGTGGAAATCGCACCAGGTGGTCGATCTGGAGCTCGTCCTCACAGTCGCGCTGGGTCGTCCAGCAATCTGGCAGTCGCTGGGCCTAGCTCAAGCCATGCAGGCCATCCCCCTGCTAGTCCGCTACTAGAGCCGTATCACGGGACATATCAATCGATTTCGCCCATGCCATCTCCGATTGCGATCCCCTCCATCCGCGATGAGGACATCTCGGACGTGGAGCCCCTCGATGGCGGAGCCTCGGACTCAGGCCGTCGCAGAAGGCACCGCTCTCACTCCTCCGTCGGTGAGAAAGATCGCCCCCGCACCAACAAGGACAAGAAAGACAAAGAGCGAGGCTCCGGCGACGACAAGCGCAGACCAACCCACACCCGCCTGGACTCTTCCTCCTCCGTCGCCGACTCAATGGTCCTCATCTCCCCGTCGGCCCGCAAACGCGTCTCATTCTACGATGCCGCCGCAGACGCCGCCGCCATGCAAGCGGCCCTCAACCACACCCGCCATGTCGACAACAAACCTCTCATTCAGATCCTACCCCGTCTCACTAGTGACGAGATTCTCACCCTCCGCCAGGAATACAAAGCCCGCGTCCGCATGCAAGGCAAAGGCATTAATCTTGCCAAACACCTGCGTCTCAAACTCGGTTCCTCCAACTTCGCCAAAGTCTGCTACGCCACTGCCCTCGGTCGCTGGGAATCAGAAGCCTACTGGGCAAACTGCTACTACCAAGCCGGGACCTCGCGTCGCGAACTCCTCATCGAGTCCCTGATGGGTCGTTCGAATGCGGCAATTCGTGAGATCAAAAACTCGTTCCGCGATACTCGCTATGAGAATAGTCTTGAGCGGTGCATGCGTGCTGAGCTGAGGGCTGATAAGTTCCGTACGGCGATTCTGCTCGCGCTCGAGGGTCAACGGCAGGATGATCGTGAGCCGTTGGATAAGCGGCTGATTCGCAATGACGTGCAGGACTTGCACTATGCGCTTACTCGGGGTGGTGAAACTGCCATGATTGAGATTATTGTTTTGCGGAGTGATGAACATCTGCGCGAAGTGCTTCGCGCTTACGAGGATATGTACCGGCATAACTTTGCCAAGGCTATGATTCAGAAGTCTCGGAACCTGGTGGTATGTAATTCTGGTTTTGCTGGCTGGTCATGACACTGATGTCTATCTCTACAGGGAGAAACTCTGGCTCACATTCTCAATGGAGCGATTAATCGTCCGATGCGCGACGCTCTTCTTCTCCACCAAGCTCTGCGGGAATCGCAGAGTGGCCGCGAACGCTCTGAACTGCTCATCTCCCGTCTTGTGAGACTTCACTGGGAACCTAGACACCTGGCGCAGGTGAAGACGGAGTATCGACGGAGATATCGGGAGCGGCTGGAAGAGGCCATCGCGGAAGAGATTCTGTCTCTGAATGGAGGCCAAGAATGGGGTGAGTTCTGTATCGAGTTGGCGCGCAGTGCATAAGATGGAGTCAGATGGTACAGTCTATATGGTCTGGGGGTATGCTCGAGCTGGGATGTTAATTATGTGTATTTGTTGTAGCTTTAGATGTATACGCTTACTCTATGGGAGGTATCAGATCAATTTATATGACAGGTGCAAGCCTCTCTACAATCGTCGAAAGAAACTGGATCTCTTCCTCCGGAAGACCAGCGTAGCCAGTATATTCGCCCCCATATGCGCCACCGCGATCCCAATTACCGCAAAGAGAAGGATGAGTGGTCCCAAGATCGAAAACACCGTAAATCCATACGACGCATTCTGGAACGCCCCGCTATGCTGCAACTTGTCCGTCGCCAGCCCAACCTGCATCGCAGTCAACACGAGCGCAAAGTACACCGTCATCGCCGTGATGGGGGTCAAATACGCCAGGAACAGCTCTTCGTACGTCTGATACTTGGACCTATACCCACGCAGGAAGCTGCCTTTCTGACAAACGTATATCTTATTCAATCGCGAGAGGCGCAGTTCCCCAAATCTATACCGACGGTTGATACTATCCGGCGTGATGAGCTCGTTCTGCAGCAGCGTTCGCACCAGACCTGACCACTGCGCCCACGTCAGTGAGTCAGGGAGTAGGCAGTGCTGTTTCGCGATGGCGAAATCACTCCGATGCTCAATCAGCGCTATATACGAGCTCAGAAAGCCCAAGGCGGATTTGCCAAGCTCCGAGTGCGGCCAGGGATTATTGCGACTTGGCATTTGCTGTCCGTCGGCTGTGCTTCTACTCTCGTTTAGGTGCTTGCACCAGAAGCGCGAGTCAAGGAGGTACGCTGGGAGGGGTTTGAGGTGGATACGGCGCGCGGGGCCCCAGACGAGATGCATGTCGACTTTTTCATCCACGATGATTTGGCGTGAGACGGAAATTTGGTAGTTCAGGGGTCGGGGTGGCATGGGCCGACCTGCTAGCCAGAGCCATTTTTGGATGTCGTTTAGGCGCTGGACTGAGAGGTCTTGGTGGAGGAATTGGGAGATGTCGCTGAGTGGGGCGTGGAAGGTGAGGTTGTCGTCTCGGAACGCGGCTGGCAGCAGGTCCTCGAATGGACAGTCCCCTGTCGTTATGCTGAAAAGCTTTGCTATGGACATGTTGAGAGGTGAAAAGGTGAGATTGTGGCTGGGGATAGGGGTCTACTTCAGCCCCACGCTTATCGATACTGTGTATACAGTCACTGTACATCGTTATATTGCTTATTCCAGACCATTTAGGGGCAGAATGAATGAGTGATGACGCCCTTTTGCTTTAGGTTGACGCTGTGCTTGTATTTGACCCCCTGACTCCTGTTGGCATCAATGTCCATGTTATACCCTCCTCGACCTTGCGCTGCCCCTCGATGCGCCGTTTAGCGCAAGGCGCTTACAGCAAAAATCCCTAAATCCTTAATATTAACATACCAAGCGCAGGCATGAGGCTCTGGATGCGTGAGGCAGATCCCTCCTAGTCTCAACGGTTTGGCTTACACTCGTTCTCAGACACTGGCGAAGCTATAGATGGCGATTCTAATAAAAATCCATTGACCGAGCACATCGGGTCGCTTTCATCCCAAATATGCTGCGACCAGAGAGATACAGAGATATAAGGACAGTGGAAGATCAGTCTTGACTCGGAAAATACAACCATCTCTCACAATCTTCATTGCGAATCCTCCAACCTTCAATATGGTAACTCTGAGCAATCGTCTGCACAAGGCGACCATGGAGAAAGGCATGAAAGAGCCTACCAACCGGGAGATCTTGGGTGAACAACACCGACCCTCGTCTCGACAACATTTATATGAGATGTATTTGAATGGACTGGTTTCGCCCAATCTCCCTCTGTTGGCAAAAGGGTATCGTCAAGTCCATCAGCAATTTGAGCTCCCTGAATTCTCGGATCCCGACCCTAAGCAACCAACAATGTATGGCGTATACATCGTCGCTCGACCAAACAGATGGAATCGTCTGTCGACGATGCCATTTCAGCACTGTCACTGGTCGATATACAGCCAAGGACATTATTACCATCTCACCGAGAGTAAAACGACGGGTGGTTCAGACTGCGCGACGACGACTACTCATTGCCCGGGAAACTATCCCAAGATCCCCCCGAGCAGCCCTTTGTGGCATATCATATTGGCACAACCGACTACTGCTCTTCTGAAATCCACACTCTCGCCGAGTGGGTAGTCGGGAATATGACCGAGAACCAAGTCGACACAACCAATTACCGACCCTTCGTCTGGGGTCTCGGGGCTCGTATCATCTGTGGCCCCAGAAATAGCACCGTCGTCATGGGAGATCTGTTGCAGATCTCCAAGCAAGAGTTCATCCGTGAAACACTCCCCGGTGCTCCTGTCCCCAGTGAGTTCGCGACTGGAATGCAGCTGGTCGGCCCGGATGAGCCGATTGATACAGCGCGCCAGAGGGTAAAGCTGAGGATTCAGGTGGAAAACAATGCACGGAGCCTGGCTCTTTGCTGGGAGCATGGGAGGCGTGGGAGTATCGATTTGAACACCCATGAATATCATGCTATTCTTCCACCGCTGGTCGTGACGAATCAGCACACTATCTTGGGCTTGTTGAAGAAGTTGCCCTCGAGCTCGAATTATTTCCCTCCGTCATAGGATATGGTCTGGATGATTGTGAGCGAGTGTGGAGCAGCAGATGCTGGATGCTGCTATGTTGGCTTCTATAGGAGGGAATTTCATTAAGAACTTGGATCTTGAACGAGGTGACTTGTAGAAGACATATAGCGAAGAACCTCGAAGTGAGTAGAATGGAAGATTTAATATTCCACAGTTCCTAATACATTCATCTACGGACATTGCCTTAGGCCATAATTTCAGTTTCCCCTTCACTCCCTTTCTCTTCTCTCCTCTTCACTCCTCTTTACTCCTCTTTACTCTTTTTTACTCCTCTTCACTCCTTTTTACTTCTCTTTACTCCTTTTCACTCCTCTTTACTCCTCTTCACTCCTCTTTATTCCTCTTTACTCCTTTTTACTCCTTTTTATTCCTCTTTACTCTTTTTTACTCTTTTTTATTTCTCTTTACTCCTTTTTATTCCTTTTTACTTCTCTTTATTTCTTTTTACTCCTTTTTACTCCTTTTTACTCTTCTTTACTCCTCTTTACTCCTCTTTACTTCTCTTTACTCCTCTTTACTCCTCTTTACTCCTCTTTACTCCTCTTTACTCCTCTTTACTCCTCTTTACTCCTCTTTACTCTTCTTCACTCCTCTTCACTCTTCTTCACTCTAGCCTCTTTATATCTATCTTATACTCTACGTTATAATAGAAGATATCACTTGAATTTTCATTAGCACTATGATTGCCTTACCTACCTCCGAGTCTCTTACACTAATGGCCAGGTTATCGATGAGAAGCTTTAGAGGATTTTGTCGACGGGGTAGTTCCTCTTGATACCGACGTTAACCCGTCCTATTAGGAAGCTAAGCATTTCTGCCATCATCGAGACTACCCATCCACTCAAGCCTTCATGAGAGTCTACTGTCAAGCTCCTGATGAAGGCACAGAGTCATTTTCCCATGCGATCAGTAAATGGAAGTGGTCAGCTTTTTTTTTTTTGATATTTTGATATTTGTGAAAGCCCTTTCTCGTTTCGGACTGTTGAAAATGTACGGAGGTCCATATTCCAATGTGTCAAGACAGTCTAGGAGCACAGCGATCCAGAAATTAGAGGAAAACCTAGGAAATATTGTCAGCGTGAGTGATCTGTGTATCGTTGACTCGGGTGTTTGATGGGTCTCACGGCTGTCACCTCATGGGCTCACTTCACCGAGTCTATGCTTTATTCTCTTTGACAACTAAGATCAGTTGGCTCTTGTGGCATCTGTTCTCTCGCTTTTGCCGCCCCGAAAGTGTCCCCATCATGCTGATTGGCCCCTGTCCTCCCATTGCTGCATGATTTAGCGCCGAGTCTCACATCAGGCAGATTTCCCGACTTCAGCTAAATCTTGGGGCAAAACAGCCCCTCCTTCCAACAACAACAACACCAACAACAACAACAACACAAGATGGGTCGGTTTCGCTCTAAGCTCTTCGCTTTCAAGCGCGATCGATCCAAAGGAGCAGTCAATATAGACAAACCGAAAATCCTTCAACAAGATAGAACCGACGAGTCCATCACAATCACAGCGAGCTCAGGAATTTCAGTCAACAACACAGAAGCAGACACTGTCTGTGCTGTATTATGAGAGGCCGGGAGACTGGGAGGGCAATCCTCTCCAGGGAGCGACCTCACGACTACCCCTTCTGAAGACTCTGAGAACCTTCGGGAGAGAGCAAGGCAAAAGCTTGATCAAGATGAACACATGAAGCCGATATTGGAAAAGGCAGCTCGCATTTTTGCAGAGCACGGCTTGGATCCGGGGGCTCACGGAGCAAACCAGCAAATCCACACGTTCCTTAATGCCAGGATAGACGAACTGAACCAAAAGGAATGGGTGATCCGGATTGATGACCGCTACTTCAAGGTCAGAGAACAGCTCACCCGGGTCATTCGAAATGTTGTCGCAATGAAAGATCTGGTCACCACTGCCGCATCTTCGAGTCCTCCAGCAGCTTTGGCCTGTGCTGGTGTCACTGTTTGTCTCTTGGTGGGTCACTCACTCAGATACAGAATTTCAGGTCAATGCTAACACTTCTTGATGAGCTCTTCATCCAAGCAGCCGACCAAAAGGACAGCCTGCTGCAAGGTTTAGAAGCGACCTCAGGCTTAATTGCCCGGCTTGATGCCATGGAGGGTCTATACCTGAAGTCAGAGACCAATGTTCCTGCTGATTTCATGGTCAAATTCAAAGCAGGGCTGATCTCTCTGTACTGCAAAACTCTCGAATTCCAGGCTCGGGCTCTATACTTCCTACGGAAAAGTTCCTTTGTTCAAGCTTCCAGAAATGCACTCAAATTGGATCAGTGGGATGCTTTGAAAGCAAGCATCATGAGCCAGGATGTCGAGGCTCAAAACTTCATGAAGCTGATCGACGCGGCGAATAGGAGATCAGATTGCGAAAAGATCTCACTGGAGTTTGACAGAGCGCTCAAAAGACATCAAGTCTCGCAGACCACATCCCAACGATTTGAAAAGGTCAAAATCTTGCTCAAGACACTCAACCTATGTCCGTACAGAGACAGAAAAGATAGAGTTGACGATCGTGTTCTTGAGACCTGTGAATGGTTCACCGGCCACTCCCTTTTCCGGAAATGGGACCAGAATGATGGTTCAAGACTCCTGTGGGTCTCTGCAGATCCAGGTTGCGGGAAGTCGGTCTTGTCCAAGTACCTGGTGGACGAGGTCCTTCCAAGCGCCAGGAAACGAACAATATGCTACTTCTTCTTTCGAGACGACTATCCGGACCAGAGGACCTCCGCAATTGCACTTGCCAGTCTCATTCGCCAAATATTGATGGCTCAGCCGTCTCTCATAACCGATTCCGTGCTAGACAAGATGGATCAAGAAGGCGAAAGGCTGGCTGAGTCTTTCCGCAGTCTGTGGGACTTGTTCATGGACCTCGTTGCCAGAAATAATGTTGGTGAAATTGTCTGCGTACTGGATGCATTGGACGAGTGCCGAAAGGATGACAGGAATGAGCTCATTGGCTGCGTCCGTGACTACTACTTGGATGGCAGCAATGACCACAAGCTGAAGTTTCTGTTGACAAGCAGACCTTACGGTGAAATCCGTGCTGAGTTTCAAGAGCTTGAAGATCAAATGCCTTCGATTCATTTGAACGGAGAAGGCAAGTCTGAGATCGAAAAAATATCTGGTGAGATCAATCTGGTAATCAGGAAGAGAGTTGCCGATATGTCCCGCAAAAAGAGGTTGGAGCATCACGAGCAAGAATTTTTGCAAGAGAATCTTACCGCATCACGAAATCGAACATATCTCTGGGTCACTCTTACTCTCAGTTACATCAGTGGCCTAGATGGTTTCACGAAGGGAAACGTTTGCCAAGCAATGCATGATCTCCCCGACTCAGTCGACACTGCCTATGAGAAGATATTGGGAAAGAGCAAGGATCATCATAGAGCGAGCCACCTGCTGCACCTCATCCTGGCTGCAAAAAGACCTTTCTCGGTGGAAGAGCTCGCTCTAGCCATGGCGTTCAGAAGGTGTCCATCTCATGACCAGATAACGGAAGAGACAGAGCCTACTGAGCGATTCCGAGCTACTCTCCGAGATCTTTGTGGACTGATGACGGTGCATGTTGACGACAAGGTATACCTTCTTCATCAAACCGTTAAGGAGTTTCTGGTCCAGAGCACGGAGAAATCGCCTAGCCTCCCATCACCTATTAGCTGGAATCACAAATTTTCGGTTGTGCAGTCAAATAGACTTCTCGCAGAGACATGCCTGCGGTATATTGACGCTTATGCATCTAAGGCTTGTTCAGAAATACTCTGTGGATACTCGCTCTTACATTGGACTGAACACTTCCGGGAGGCTGATGTCGAGTTTCCAAGTGACATAGCAACTCTTGGTTATCGTCTCTGCACTCCAGACTCTGAGTCATTCAAGACTTGGGTAGTGCTCACAGAAGGCGCTTCCCATCTGGAAAGTGGATTCTTTCCAACAGATACCCCCTTTCTTATTGCATCTTACTTCGGACTTGATGCAATATTACGACAGGCTCTTGCTCATAGAATCAATGATGTGAACACCTGTGACTCTGCCTTTACTAGAATGGGCCCGCTATCATGGGCTATTTTTCAGGGGCATGAGTCGGTAGTGAGGATGCTTCTTGATACCGGAAAGGTTGATCTTATGTCCAGAGATGGTTGTGGGAGCCCCCCATTGGCTCACGCTGCTGACAAAGGGGACAAGTCGGTGGTGGAGTTGCTTCTTGGGACTGGAATGGTTGATATTAATTCACGAGATGATTTTGGGGAGACCCCGCTGTCTGCCGCTGCTTTGAAGGGGCACGATTCGGTGGTGAAAATGTTTCTTGATACAGGAAAGGTTGATATCGATTCCAGAGATAATGAAGGACGGACCCCACTTGCAAGCGCTGTTTACTGGGGGTATGAATCGGTGGTCAAAATGCTTCTTGCCACTGGAAAGGTTGATCTTGAGTCCCGAGACAATGATGGACAGACCCAGATGGCACTCGCTGCTAAAGGTGGGAATGATTCGGTGATGAAATTACTTCTTACCACTGGAGAGGTTGATATTAAGTCCCGAGACAATGATGGACATACCCCGATAGCACTCGTTGCTAAAGGTGGGAATAATTCAGTAGTAAAAGTACTTCTTACTACTGAAGAGGTTAATATTAAGTCCCGAGACAATAATAGATATACTCTGGTGGTACTTACTGCTAAAGGTGGGAATAATTCAGTGGTGAAATTACTTTTTGCTACTGGAGAGGTTGATATTGAGTCCTGAGATAATAATAGATATACTCTAGTAGTACTTATTGCTAAAGGTAGGAATGATTTAGTAATAAAATTACTTCTTGCTACTGGAAAGATTAATCTTAAGTCCTGAGATAATGATGGATAGACCTAGATAGCATTTATTGCTAAAGATAGGAATGATTTAGTAATAAAATTACTTCTTACTACTAGAAAGGTTGATATTAAGTCCTAAGATAATGATAGATATACCCTGATGGTATTCGTTGCTAAAGGTAGGAATAATTCAGTGATAAAAGTACTTCTTGCTACTGGAGAGGTTAATATTGAATCCTGAGACAATAATAGATATACTTTGGTAGCACTCACTGCTAAAGATGGGAATGATTCAGTAGTAAAATTATTTCTTGCTACTAGAGAGGTTAATATTAAGTCCCGAGATAATGATGGATATACTCTGGTAGCACTCGCTGCTAAAGGTGGGAATGATTTAGTGGTAAAATTACTTCTTGCCACTGGAGAGGTTAATCTTGAATCCAGAGATAAGTAAGGATAGATCCTGCTTGCACTCGCTGCTAAAGGTGGGAATGATTCGGTGGTAAAACTCCTTTTTGCCACTGGAGAGGTTGATTTTGAGCCCCGAGATAATGATAGACAGACCCCGCTTGCACTCGCTGCTACTGCTGGATGGAAGCGTGAGTCGGTGGTGAAAATGCTTCTTGATACTGGAAAGGTTGATATAAATTCCCAAGACTCTGATGGAAAGACACCACTGTCACGAGCTGCTGCTGAGGGATATGATAAGTTAGTGGAAATGATGTTAGAAAGCAAGTCCAAATAAACAGTGACTCGAGGGTGCTATAGATTCTTTAGATGGGACATTAGAAGTGCATGGAATCTAGCAGCATGACGCTCGTGTCTCTCAGATCACTATAACTTGGGTGCAGGAATACATGTTAAGCCAAATATTCAACACTTGAAGATCTGCAAGGGACTATACGAGTTACGAGATATTCGTGCTGCAGGCATTTGAAGGTTAAAGGCTCTGATATCCCATTTCTCCGGAGTTCACGCGCAGCATTCGAGCCTACTATCGTCTTAATATATCATATTATGACTAGACTGTACCTAGGTATGTTCACACTCTGCTTCTGCAGTATCATTTAGTTCCCCATACCTGGACACCGTTATGAACAGTCACCTGCAAGGCGCTCACCGACCCTCGAGATCAGATCGCCCCAGTACACTGATTTTGCTTGGACCGCTTGTCTTGCGACCAGGAGATCCGCTTTCTGAAAGGCGGGAAAGCCTGACACATTTGGGGCTTCTGGATTATCCTCTTGTCTATTTTGCTTCACCTGCCGCTATCATCTGACGCTGTTATGACTCGATCTGAATTCGGACTGGGAACAGAAGCGCTTTGAATTCAGTCTGCTGTGAGATGCAGGTCAACTGCAACCTTCAGGACAACCGCTTCAGTATTCCGTCGAGATCACATTCTGGCATGCAGGCAGCGGGTCCAAGATGTCGGGCAACCCCCTGGCGAGGTAAATTGAGCTCGACTATAAAAATGTCGTGACATTCCTCCCCTGTAAACACAATGCTGATCCCTGTCTTCAGGTATCCGTCTGACTTCTGCGCCACCGAACTTCGGGGAAACTACTGCTGAGATTAAATATCCAACAGGGTCCCTGGCGTGGATTTGGAATTTCACCTTTCTTCGCCCAAGATGCAGCTGTCTCTGGGTCTGCTGGTCGCCTCCTTGGTGACATCCATCGGAGCCCAATCCACGTTCTCGCCGGCCCGGCCACCTGCGATTCCTCTCGCTGTCCGATCGCCGTATCTCAGCACTTGGCTTGATGCAGGAAGTGACGGCGGCAATGGTGGGTACTTGGCTGGCCAATGGCCAGTGTTCTGGCAGTGAGTGCCGTTAGACTTTAGATAGATCAAATGCGGATATTTTGTGCTGATCTTGTCCTAGAAACCAAGTTACGGCCTGGGCGGGTATGATTCGTGTAGATGGCGATGTGTATACGTGGATGGGATTGCCCGGCACCGACACGGTCAATCAGACTGCCTACGAGTACACCTCGACTAAGAGTATTTTCACCATGCATGTCCATGACAAGCTCAAAATGAAAATTACCTTCCTGTCGCCCATCACCCCGGAAGACTTTAAGCGCCAGTCTCTTGTGTTCTCGTATCTCAATGTTGAAGTTTCTTCTCTCGATGGCCAGGACCACGATGTGCAGGTATATGCCGACATCTCGGCAGGTATGTAACTCCCAGCTCGTCCCTAACATACAGCGGCTGAGTCGCGAGCAGAATGGGTTTCTGGCGACCGCAATGCAGTTGCGGAATGGGACTATGGCACTACCGATGGTGTCGCGTACCACAAGGTGCACCGACAGACTCAACTAGCCTTCTCCGAGAAGAATGAGCAGGGCGAATGGGGTTACTGGTACTGGGCTACTGATACTTCTCCTGGTATGACCTACCAGTCGGGCGCAGACACTGTTGTCCGCTCCCAATTCCGCAACAATGGCAAGCTTGCGAACAAAGGCGATACCAACTTCCGCGCTATCCACGACGACTGGCCTGTCTTCGGCTTTTCCTCAAACTTGGGCTCAGTTGGGTCATCGCCCGTCAACACGTTGTTCTCGCTCGGTCTGACACAGGATGAAGCTGCGCAATACGAGGGTGCGCAGTCCTACGGTCCTGTTCCGTCTCTATGGAAGAGTTATTTCGATACTGAACTGGCTGCGCTCGCTTTCTTCCACCATGATTACAGAGAGGCTACGAGACTTTCAACCTGGTTTGACGACAAAGTGGCCAAGGACTCCATAGCCACTGCTGGCCAGGACTATCTCACGATTACTTCCCTTTCGGTCCGACAGGCATTCGGTGCTACTCAACTATGCGGTACTCAGGAGAAAACGTACTTGTTCCTGAAAGAGATATCTTCCGATGGAAACATGAACACCGTCGATGTTGTGTTCCCCGCCTACCCGATCTTCTTGTACTCCAACCCTGCTCTCCTCAGGCTGGTCCTCGATCCGCTGTTTGAGAACCAGGAGGCTGGAAAATACCCTAATGACTATTCTATGCACGACATGGGCTCGTCATACCCCAATGCAACGGGCCATTCCGACGGCAGCGACGAGAAAATGCCACTGGAAGAGTGTGGAGATATGCTGATAATGACTCTGGCTTACTCGCAGAAGGCCAAAGACACCGACTACCTGAACCTCCACTACAACTTGCTGAAGAAGTGGACTAGCTATCTGGTCGCCGACTCCCTCTACCCTGCTAACCAGATTTCCACCGATGATTTTGCCGGCTCCCTCGCGTGAGTTGCCCCCTGTCTCTGGCGGTCCAAAACTGACCGGTTCGATTAGAAACCAAACCAACCTAGCGCTTAAGGGCATGATCGGCATTCAGGCAATGGCTGTCATTGCTAACAAGACCGGTCACCAGGACGATGCTGCCAATTTCACCAGTATTGCTCATGATTATATTACCCAGTGGCAGGAACTGGCCATTGCCAAAGATGCCAATCCACCCCGGACGACTCTGTCATACGGGGATGCTAGCAGTCATGGTAGGCTTCTGTTTATCTTAGTCTCATGTAGCATTACTGACCTGTCACACAGGTCTACTATACAACCTGTTTGCGGATGCTCAGCTGGGCCTTGGCCTAGTACCGCAGTCCGTTTATCAGATGCAGAGTGACTTCTACCCAACCGTTGAGAACAAGTACGGCGTTCCTCTGGATACTCGTCACGCTTACACAAAGAGTAAGTACTTCAAATTAATTCCAATTATTTGATGGGTGCTGATGATGTTAGGTGACTGGGAGTGCTTCACTGCCGCCATTTCTTCGGTCGAAACCCGAGACATGTTCCTCAAGGATCTCGCTACTTGGATTAACGAGACACCAACTAACCGACCCCTCACCGATCTGTACGATACTGAGTCGGGAAAGTGAGTAAAAACTCTGCATCCGTACATGGATTTTTCTTAATGAATGGCAGTTACCCTCAAAACACCTTCGTCGCTCGTCCGGTCATGGGAGGATCTTTTGCGCCATTGCTTGTGCGTTAGTGCATCTCTTCACTTCTCGTTGGCCTCCCGATGGCATAAATCTGGATTTCTCTATTTCCGACTCCAACAGGCCGTATGGAGTACTTTGGAATCTTTGATCAAGACGTGTTTGGTCAGATTGGATCAAAGAGGTGCACGATCTTCTTTCAACGTGAATCATTTCTGCCCACACCCATTCATAGCGCTGCTGTTGGATCCGGGTGTATGAAGATTATGGGAGTCTTGACTCGACATCCGTTGGACCTGGTCGGATTTGGTGGTATGCATCAGTTACTATACTCTCTCATCGAGCGTTCATCGGGATGATGAGTATATGTTGGCTTCGGTGATAAACTTCAGGGCTTGCGACCTTGCTATACCATATTTTAGATAGCATATTAAATAAAAATTCTCGAAGGCTGGCATCCATCCTTCAAGGTTCGGAGCTGTTCGGAGCTGGGCGGAGGTGATCCTCCCCAGTTCTTATTGTTTTCGAGCAATCATGTTCAGGATTTCGGGGGAGAAAAGAGGGAAAATCAAAATTCATGAGCCTTGAAGGCCCAGGTGATTATATCGACAGAGGGGATGTTGACCTTAAGAGTCTAAACATCGCCTTTGGGGTTTGGATATTCACCAATAACGAAGGTTATGAAGTTTGTTCGATCAATGATGTATATACAAACCACTGCAACCCCAAATGGTATGTAGTTTCGATTCAAATGTCCTACGCAGTCGTCATATTCAGAAGGGGGGGTTTCATTCCAGATGTCTGGTTCTGAACCAGTGGTATAGTGGTATACCAATCCACCCTCACGTCTACTCGGACTTACCGTCCCAGCCATCGAAAGATCGGATCAGGTCTATCATCGGTTAGCTAGATTACACAAGAGTGATACTATTGAGAGTAAACAAACCGTAGTAGAGCATCATGCCCTCCAAATGGACATCGAGTAGAATCCGCTCATCCACAGTATGGATGTTCAGTGACCCGCCAGCACGCGAGGGACTCCAGCGATAAATGTTCTCAGAGAGAGACCAGTAGAAGCGAGTATCGGTGTTACCGGTCATGACATCGCCGGTGACAACCACGGTCGGCTTAGACGTAGACTTGGAAAGAGGATTCGAGTGAGACTCGAATACACTGCGAGCCACGCCGGCAAAGTGCGCCCACACCTTCGACGTGAGCGGATCAGTAGGCGAGATCGGTGCCGGAACAAGGGGCTTGCTGAGTGGGTAAAGGGTGAGAGTCCGGTCGCTCCCCTCATCTGTGTTTTGTTCCACGCCGGGGAAAGCAACATGCAAAGTGAGATTGTGCTCTTCTGCAATGGGGCTGATGATTCGCACGGCACGCTCACGGAGCTCGTCCGGTGTTTGGTGTAACGCCACACGGTAGTTTACAACAGCTGAGATCTTCTCGGGCAGCGCATTAGTCTTCACGCCACCGTGGATCAGATCTGCGGCCTGTGAGGTCTGCATAGTATAACGGACTGCGGGGCCGCGAGAGCTGGCGACGGCTTCACCGAGAGCTGCAGGGTCATTAGCTTCGAGCTTCTCGGATAGCCAGGTCTCGACGTGGTCGGACGAGTACCGTGCCTGGCATTCGAGCATTCCGTGAGCTGGGTGGTTGCTATCCAACCAAGCGGGGAACAGCTCCTTGCGCTCGAGCTGGTACAGGATTTCACCCATGATGCCGATGCCAGTGTGCGCTGGGGGGATGGAGCTATGGCCTCCAGGCACAGCGATGTCGATGATCAGGTCGAGAGAACCCTTTTCGCCGACCGCTGGAAGAGCATACAAGACTTCACTGCTGGAGTCCGACTCTCCACCCAGACTCTGTAGCCCCATGCCACCCTCGTCCAGGATGAACTCAAAGGAATCCTTGCCGTACTTTTCCTCCAGGGCTGCTGAGATAGCCCCAGCGCCGAGGAAACCGTGCGATTCCTCATCGAATCCGAAGGCGAACAGGACTGTCCGCTGTGGCTTCCAGTCTTGAGAGAGTAGGTCTTCGACCACGGACATCAGGCCGATGAGGACATTCTTGCAGTCACTTGCGCCACGGCCCCAGATCCATTCACCGTCGAAAACACCCGCGAAAGGAGGGTGCGTCCAGTCTGAGGGGTCATCAATTGGGACGACATCCTGGTGGGCCATGAACAACAGAGGCTTGCGGGAGGATTCTACGCCCTCGAAGGTGAAAACCAAACCAAGACGGTTGATGTGTTCAACCTTGGCACGCTGGTGTCTAGAGCCAAATTAGTGATTGGTTGACCGGCAGAAGATGCGAAATTTTGAAATTCATACACCAAAGGGAAAAGCTCTTCCAAGAGCTCTTGAAACTTGACAACAGGTTCAAAAGCCTCATCATATGGGTCGCGTGCAAAGTCGCCCACTGTTGTCGGGATCTGCACGGCGCGAGAGAGTCGGTGTGCTTGGCGGGCCCGGAAGGCCTCGTCGGAGAGGAACGTCTGCGACGAGTGGAAGCCATCGTCGGGCGTGCTCACCTGGGATGGCTGCGGGCATGTCTCCCGTGCCACAGGCTTGAGCGGATTGGACAAGCTACTCCATAAGTCGCCGGAGAGAAGCTGCTGGGTAGGTATGTTGAGGGCCAGTGAAGGCGCTGCCAGAGCGAGGAAGCCGAGATTCTTCATCGTGAATGACCTCGGGGGAATTGGGAACAACTTCAGAAGGGATTCAGAGATTCGCCATCAGCACGTCAAGGGCCTTATCTCCCCCTCTTTGGCGGCCCTTGCCGTAGGCGAATTGCCCAATCATCGGGGCCCATTTGCCGAGAGTTGGGGTATCGTCGCATCGACCGTTGGGGCTGTCTACTGCCGATGTCCCTGGGCGTTGATTCCCGAAACACCTTAAGATACTGGGAGAGGGTAAGTGAACATTGTCCGCCACCGAATGCTTGTTTGACCCTCGGCACGTCCCAATTCGGTATTTCCTGATCCGGTATAGTCCAATTCACCTGGGAAACAAAACACTCATTCACGGAGATCACTTGATAATTATCTGTGCTTATACATTGGATATTCCAAGGTTTTCATGGCATATAATGATTGCGCAAATTTCAATTCTTGGTGGCATCCCGTGCAGAAAGGCGTCACGACTCAAAATATATTTCGGCAGACCCCACTCCAGCCCTGGAGCCCTGAGGGCAACGTTGTTCCCGCTCGTATTTCTTCACCGGCCTGGAGAGCCCGAGAAGTTTGGAAGTGTGCAGAACCGCCTTGGAGGAGACTTGGAGGCACATGCCACTTCCAAGGTTCTCCATCCCGCGATCGACCGACTCAAATCCCGGAAATCCCAAGTTCACCATACCGGTATAAGCACTACTACTGCGTACGCCGTACCAAGTCTCCTATCTTTGGCCTGCGGGGCCAGATTGTGGGTAATCGGGCACCACCAACTTCCGCGCAGCCCGAGGCATATGGGGAAACGTATCAGGATTGCGAGGGATTTACCGGGAAGCACGCCTTCAGGTCTGCATTGACACCTGGTACTCCGTACTGACCCCGGGACCACCAAGGCTATACAGTACTATCTAGCAGAGTAGTTTTCTTGTGCTTCACCATCACCTGGGCAGGTAACTAGTACGCATTTCAAGTGACTAGAGTACGTGGATCACGCTTCACAGGAAATGTCCTAGATGCTCCCGAGGTCATGTTGAGCGCGAGTTTGTTGTCTTGTGGAAAGACTCTGAAAGAGTACACAACAATTGGAACAAAATAGATATCCCATACTGCTGTAGAAAACACTAGTACTGCAGAAACATTGCAGGGTCGGAAATTACTAGGTATTCGGGGCTCATTTGATTTGGCGATACCTGATGGAGCACCTGTATTCGGATAGGCAACACTACTGCGCTGTAGATCGGCTGAACGGCGTATGGCATCGGAGAACTGGGAATTGAGCTATCGTATACCAGCAATGACAATGAATACTAGCTCTCGGGCCAAAAATGGGTCTGAGACAGTCATGTCTGGCTCTGATAACTAGGGAAAGGGGAATGGCGCCTGGGGAATCAGGCAGAAATAACATGGCAACCAACATTGGAACCGTGGAACACAGTGCACCCTAAAGGTTAATTGAAGTACATTCTTCCTTACAGACACAGTGTACAGAGTAATGGTGTTCGATCTATCTACATGATTATATTAGCCCCCAACGCTGAATGATGTAGGTGGAATCTCACAAGGGGCGGATTCCAAAACAATGCCAGATGCCTCACAATGTCACCAAACGTCCCCCCTACGCTGAAAGGAGTCAAGTGGCAGACTAGAAACACGCGAACTGTTCTTCGGTTTCACTCCACCGGAGGGATCCGCCACCGTCGACCTCTGAGAATGAAAGCAAGGCGCCACACCTGGGGATGCTGATCCGGCGATCGCTCCCTCGCAAGCCAATCAGCCCGGTGCGGCCCCATTTCACTTTCAATAGAACATATCGCTTAGTGTTTCAGGATGATCACTTGCTACACTCGCTCGATCAATGGGACTGCGATGTCATCGGCCCCAGCGCACTCCACAGAAAAATCATCGAAAAAATGGAGCCCGACAGGCGTTCCTGCACCGAATCCCCGGGTGCTTTAAAGAAGCTTCATGGACCCTGACTTTCTCCTGTCACGACTGTCACTTTCGCTATATCTCTCTTTGAATACTATACAATTTCCTTGAACTGTTTACTCCGTCCCCATTCGTTCTTGTTCCATACCAATCATGCATACCTCCTACATTCTCTCGGCATTCGCCCTCGCACTGCCGGTCTACTCCAGCTCGACCGCCAGCATGGGCTGCTACTCCGAAGTCGACTCGATGAAGAGCCAGGGGCCCTTCACCTTCCAATCACCAGGACATTGCCAGGAGCAATGCTCCAGCAAAGGATTCAAGGTGGCCGCGCTCAGCCGCGGTGACATGTGCTACTGCGGTGACAAACTTCCTGCCGAGTCCGCCAAGGTCGACGACGACAAGTGCGATCTGACCTGCCCCGGATGGCCGGAAGAAAAATGTAAGCTCTAGGCCCAATCACCCCAAAAGATAATCACTAATAACGTTCTCCAGGCGGCGGCAAGGATACCTACACCATCATCCAGGGAACCGAAGTAGCCGGCTCCGATAAGTCCGAGTCTGCCTCGACGACCGCGGCGCCCACCGCCGTCACCGCCGCCGGTGGAATCGTTGTCGCGCCCTCAACTGCTGCCGCACCAACCGGCATCGTGACCGCCGCCTCATCCGCCAACTCCAAGAACGCCAATTCCGCCTCCAAGTCTGCCGGCTCCGCAATCTCGACTGCCAAGTCAAGCGCCAGCCCAACTCCCACCGACAACGCTGCCGGATCTATTCGCGTTGGCTCGTCTTTCATCGGCGCCGCCATTGCGGGCATGGGTTTGTTGCTGTGATTTCGTTTGATACCTGAGTGGCTGGGATTGTATCTATACAGTCGTTCTGAATCATTGCACCTGCACGTATAGACTCGCCGTGTCCTCGCTCATTGAGTCTCGCATGTACGCTGTTTGCACTGAGTCCGCTGGTCGGATTTGGTGCGCAACCTATGCGATCATTCTTCACACTCGTTTATTAATGTTGACTTCACCTGAATCATTACTTAGACCAGCTTTATAAATGCTGTCGGATGGACTTCGAAATCCTTCTCGAAATTACAAGATTTGCCAATGGCATCCCCGAAGAGAACTGCCCTTGTCGGGCTTGCTATGTAAACTCGACTTACTCCGTGACGGTCCAGCGACCCTCTTATCGTGGTGTAATAGTGATTCGAATTCAGCAATAGCATTCCATTAGCCGTGAACAATGTGTTCATGGAGAGCGCAAAGCAAGTATCATAATAATGATCAATTAAGACATTATAGCGCGAAGTCCTGACTGACCAGTCATAACGCATAAGAGAAACAAAGCCATCACTCAGAGGGGATTCGAGACGCAGCACAAAAAAGCAAGATTGGGTATACCGTTGACGCCGTTCCAACACCCAAAGCAAAAAAAGAAAGAAGAATGGAATCCGATACTCCATGGGCAGAAGTTAAGTCTTTTCTGGTCGAACCATGAATTCGGGAACAGGTTTCCCCTCACTGAAAGCATGAATGTCAGCAACAGAGCAACAAGATAATAATATAATATGGGAAGCTCTTACTGTTCAAATTTGGCCACTAAGCAACGATGCCGATCCTTGAGGTTGATCTGAGTCCGAAGGAAGAGGGGAGGGCCACCACGGCTAGAACCATACCTTTCGTCTGCCTGCTTGATTGCCGCCCACCCCAACCCATGTTCCTTCATAAGTTCCATGAAATGGGCGTCTTCTTCGGCCGACCACCGGCCACCCCTCCCAATAGCTCTTCCGTGGCGGCTGGACGGGCTTCGTTGCACAACAGGATTGGATTGCTGCCGGAAGACGGCTGGAAGCGGCCTGTTTGTAGTCTCTCCATCGGTGAGTTCTCCACTGTCGGTTCGAATATGGCGAGGACGGTCCTCCTGTTCGGGCCCTGATATAATCCAGGTTGGCTGATGGGTGCTGCCAAGCGATGACCCAGCCCCATTTCCTGGCGTGACCTGCAAACGTGGCCGCTTTTCCGTCCGGCGGTTGTTGTCACGATCATCCCGCTCATAACTATCCGACTCTTCACTTGATGAGCGAGAAACTGGTCGCTTTCTGGGATTTGGAAGAGAGGGCCCTGCGCGGGGCTTTTCTGCGCTTCCAGTTTCGTTGTAGTTGATTGGCGAGACTCTGCCGGCCCCGTTCTGTTGATCGATGAATGATCTTCGCGGAACGGTAGATCCACCACCAATCCCGCTTTGCTCAATTGATGGCCGCGGTTCTTGATCATGCGACATGTTCTTGTACTGATTTGGGTTATGGCTCACTCGGTTGATCCGAGCAGAGGCCGTGGGACTTGTTGATGCCGTGATCTCATTGTCATTGCCGAAAACCAAATCGTCATCGTTGTTGACGTATGTAATGTCGTCTAGATCTCCAAGGTCAGGGGACTCCCGGACTTCGCGAGAGTCGGCGTTATCACCTCCGTTGACGGCACCCGTGGCCGTAGACCCATTGGAGAGATGATTCGGAGGATGTGAGGTGGCGACAGAGAGAGGCTGTGGGCGACTGGTGCCCAAGCGCTTCTTCTTTAAGAATTCAAAGGAGAACTGGTCTCGGAAATTATTGCTAAATGGAAAATGAGTATTAGTGGTTGTAAAAGGGAACTCAAGATCAATGCACGTTGTCATACCCATGACGTTTGCGGCTAGTCTGGTTATTGACGACTGGCGATTCGGCTTCGTCGAAAGAAACACGGATAGGAGCTTTTTGGGGTGAAGGAGCAGGCGGGCGAGGACTGGTTGCAGGAACCCTCTGAGGTGAAGGCGCCGGAGGAGAATTAATCGAAGCTGCTTGGCTCGCTGCGTGGGGCACATTTGCAAGATTTTGCTTTTGGGGAGTCGAGTTGGCCACCACAGGAGTCCTCGCTGGGGTGTGTCTTGCAGGAGGTCCCACTGACAGTGGCGTATAGCGACGAGCTGGCGAGGATGACTGCGTGAGTTTGTCAGAGACACGACGGATATCCTCCCTGATTTCGCGGCTGCGCGCATGGATCCAACGGGCAAGATCACGCTCAAACGCCCGCCACTTGTATGCTTTCTTCAAGCCATCGACATCAACACCATCCCATTCTGAAATCTCTTCGTATAAATCGGAGAATCTGTCACTGACAGATTGTCGGAGCTTTTCGGGGAGGGCATCAGGAAGATGACCCTCTTCGTCCTCAAAAACACCTGGCAACTTGAACCCCCGGAAAGAGCCAGGGTTCTCGTGGTTGTCCTCGCTGGGAGTGAGGTCTTTGCAGAATATTTGTCGCAGGATAGAGACTGGATTGAAGTTGAGCTCCTGTTGACGTCTTTCGATTTCAATGATGAAGAATTGAGTCCTGATGCTCAAGGCAAGGCTGAACGTCGTGTCTTGTGTGACGCTGGTTCCAATCTTCCTGGACTCGGGGTTGTGCGCAATGTTCTCCATCAAGCATAGCGGGAAGAGATCGTCGAGGTCTTCTATGGCTTGTGAATGCGGTTCGCCAGTGCTTTGGCAAAACATTACAAAGGCCAGCGAGGCGCAGTTGGTCATGTGAACATCAGAAATGGATGCTTCAAGCTGGGGTGGGCTGATCCCGGTGCGAAAGTGAGAGATATCTATCAAGATATCGCCCTCGGTAGCAAGAGGCGAGTCTTGTATCTCATCAGTCAGGCCCTGGATTGACCTGTTCAAGCGCTTAGTGTTTGGGTGGGCAGAATCCCGAAGCTTCTTGGCCTCGGCCAAAATACTGTCGGGGCTCAAAGACGGAGGAATTAAGACATTCATGACTAGGGTCGCCTGTGCCTGGATGAAGGGCAAGTGGTCCATGACCTTCATCCATGGTTGGGACTCCACAGCCCTGTCATCGTTGGGGCCCAGCGTGGTACCAGAGACATTGGTGTGGCCTTCATGATTTTCAGGTGATTCAGGTACCACCTGCGTGGAGCCAGCCAAGATGGAAGAGGGCTCCTCAGGTATCTCGCCAAGTTCTGGAAGAGGGTTAGAGTATGCGACAACAAATGCGGTTTCTTTGGTGGTGGATAATTTGGGGAAGGAGATGTGGACAAGATGCAGACAATCATGGAATAACCGAGTATAGTTCCCGAAGTGGTGAGGTCCCACTGGGAGAAACACTTGACTCGGATACTTGACATTGCGCTAACATTGAACAGTGACTTACGTTTTCGCCCGAGTGTGGCAGGAGTGAGCCTGTCCGATTCCACGCTTATTTGTCGGCTCCGACTTCTGGACATGCGCGACCCCATGATGGATGCCATTGGCGGTGAGCCAGAACGTGCAGAACCCGCTGTTTGTTGTCGCTTTTCGCCCTACCAGGACTGAAGCGAGTTCGATTCCGTAGATTGAAGAGTAAAAGATAAATCAGACGATAGAAAAGTAGGCTTTGATGTTCAGGGCTGATATTCTGGCATCGTAGGGGGGGAAGTCGAGAGATAAATAGTCGCCGAGATCCCCTAAGGGTTTGTTGTGTTTGATGATGCAAAGACTCCGGAAGAATGATGATACGTAGGGGTTGTGGCCGCATCCGGCGATATTGGTGCCTGAGAAATCAGGTGACGTTGGCATGACCCTAAGGCCACACCCAGGCCCTAATGCCAACCAATCAGAAACCCTAGTAGCCGACAACCCATACCTCCAGGGCTGCTACGAGAGAATGATACATTGCACACATCTTGAAAACCTAGACTCTGCTTGCATCAACCAATTGAGTGTAGACCTACGAGTATATACCAATGGTAACTCTAGGGTGGATCAGAGATGAGGCCATTGGGCCAGAATGATTAAACCATTAGTATGTCACAAGATACATTCGACTTTTATAGACGCAACCGGCAAAGACTGTAATTCCCGTAGACACATACAACCGCCGAGATGCAGTGCGTTAGAAGATGGCTTCAAAGAAGTAGATGACTCCGAATACAAGGAAGGCAACAGCGCCGCCAAGGGTAACTGAAAGAGTTAGTGGTAGCCCTGTAGCAGAGGAGAAGATACATACCAACGCGCATGCTGACCCGACCAGCGATCGCCCGTCCTCCAATCACGGCGGCGGCGGTACAGATTCCGTGACCAGCACTCGCACCGATAGTGACCCACCAATAGTCTTGCCCAGCAGCCATGGCAATCGTAGCAATCTGGCTGCGGTCGCCCCATTCACCTAGGAAAGTCATGACGAAAGTCTGAACCCAAGCCGGGCTGAGAAGGAGAGAGAAGAGATTGCTCAGCCCAGAGAAGGCATCAGTCAAGCGCTGGCGAGGGTGAGGGGAAGAACCTCGAGACGAAGAAGAGGAAATGCTCTCCGGGGGAGAGGGCAAGCGGTTGCCTGAGCCGCGAGTCTTGGGGCGACCTCCAGCACGACCAGCTTCCAGGTTGTGGGGGGTGACCGACGAGCGACGGCGGCCCAGGCGCAATTGCTCATGCTCCTTCTCCTCCAATTCTGCCTCCACCTCCCGCATCTCTTCGCCGACACCCTCATCAGGAGACATCTCACGGCCTTCCTTGAGCATCTTGGCACCAAAGACCAAGAAGAGAATGGCGGCCATGAACTTGGTGAAGCTTTTGGGGATAAGGGCGGGAACGGCGTGTCCCAAAACTGCGGAGAGCACTGTCATTCCAATCAAAGCACTGAAGGCGGCACTGAACACCACCATCCGAGGATGTCTCATGGCCATCAACGCAGCCACGAGGAATGTCTTATCACCGATCTCTGAGACCAGGATCATGGTGAACGAGAAAACCAGAGAATGGAGAGCATCAGGCGCAGCATCACCCAGATCATGTTCGTGATGGCCTAGCGAAGATGAGCTCGAGGATGAGCTCGAGGATGATCCCGAGCCCTTCAGACCGTGGTCGAGGTCAAGGGAATCGTCCTTGATCATCGTCGGGGGCTTGGGGTGCGGGATATCGTGGGGCTTTTCGGGCAGGTCAGCGGGTTTCTGAACTCATGTTAGTAGTACTCTTTACTCTGTACGGGCCTGCTCCTCAAAGAAGAAAGGACTTACCTCCAGCTTGCCCAGCGAGCCCGAGCCGTCCGCTGTCCGACTTCCACTCCCGATTACAATGTCATCGCTGTCAGACAGCTTCTTGGCCTCGCTGTGGGGTAGCGGAGGCGCTTCTTTTGGCCCTCCGGGCACTTTTTCGGGCGTATATTGGCTCTCCTTTGCTTTCCCGGACACACCTCCCTCGGTTCCGCGTGTGCCCTCTTTGGGGCCCGCCCGGTACGGATCATCCATAACGCCACCATTGGAATGTGGGATCACTTTTCCTCCTTCCGTGCTCAAATGCTGCGACGATGGAATCTTGGGGTCGTATTTTGTTGATAAGTCAATCCCATCACTGCCCTTGGTCACCTTGCGATCACGGTCCGCGTTGGTTTCGACCCACGGACCGGCGTGCGGTCTTCCATCTTTGCCATCGACCGAGACGTCCGGCGCCCCTTTGGCAACATTTGACGCAACTGTCTCCGAGTCAGCGAGACGGGCGTTGGCGCCGACTGTCTCCCGTGAGACTCGAGATTCAATGTTGTCATTGTATGATCCATCGGCGAGTGCGGCCGAGATGGCGGGAAGGAGGAAGAGAAGGATTGACGACGTGTTGATCTTCATTTTGGGCGGCAGCTCCCGCGGAAGGAGTGAATTGAGGTCAGTTTCGAGGGGGTTGGATAGCTATTTGGCGAGTCTCAGGGGAGATATAAAGGAGAGAGATCTGTTATCGAGACCGGAGAACTCTTTGAGCAGTGCCACGACACCAAGTCGCGTCAGACAATCCAATCCTCACGGTCGGGATGGAATCGGAGAAGGAATGTAAAATGGAGAGGTCGAAAAGAACATATATATTAAAACCAAGTATAGTCAACAACAACGAAGAGAAAAATAATCTCGAATCGCTCAAGGGGGAGGGCACGTGACCCACCCGCGAACGGCCCAATTGTAATCGCCGCGCGCTGGTTCACCCCCTTGATGCCAGTTGACGGGCATCGTCTGCAGCCCTGGAGTGTTCGGGGGAAGCTGCATGGAGATTGACAGATAGTGCACTCCATATGTCCTCCGTATAGGCCACTCGGACAAAAGTCCCACTCCTAAGTTTTCTGCCCCTGCACATAGTTTTGGAATGCTTGCTTTTTGTTCTGTGTCTCGACTTTATAGATCTGCCCGGTCATTCATGGTCATAGTACATGTTCTTAGGATCGAAACACCTCGAGCACAGTGTTCACAGATTCGAACAACAATCACGCCAAAGATGACTACAGCATTAATCTTAGCCTACCCATCACATCCATCTCCGTATGAATACACGGACGGCAGGTGACCTGCCTAAGCACGAGAATGGGAATTCTAGGGCCTCTGCTATGGCATTCCTTTGTTCCCATCATCCATGGATTTTTAGCACAAGATACCAATCGTACACCTGGGCCATTGGGTGCCTCCGGAGCCGTGGACACAGAGGTCTGTATCACTGGCAGTCCTATCAGTTTGATTGGTCGGAGGAGGCCTCGAAGTCACACAAGCCGATCAAATAATTGCTGGAAAGACAACTCGGATGACAAACGTACGTGGGCTGTACTAGTACTTGTAGATTGGCGCTGAGAAAGGGAAGTGCATGGAGTACGGTTTCGCTAGATCCGCGCCCTGACGCTCTGCGAGCCATCCCACGGCGGGTGGTCTTTAGGCAACCTTGAGCCAATACCTAGGTAGAGGTAAGAGGTAGTATATTTATGCAGCCGGTGGCCTAGGATGAGTATGTTCTCACATAAGCTGGGTCATTCCAAGGTTTCAAGGGCCGCAAGCAGGCAAGGTAATCGGCATCGCATCATGCACACCTGCTACCTACTAGGTACTCCGTACTTGCCGACGATATGCGAACTATGCCGGCACAGTGCACAACCCGTTGAATGACATGACCCTTGCCTTGGTTTAGCAGCTCATCCGGACACTTCACCGGGACTCAGACACCCTGCAGTCCATACATATTTGCAACAGGATCAGAAGGCTACCTTTCAAATGTGTAATTAAACATACCTTAGACCCGTCTATCACTTTGCGGGGTCCAACATCCTTGAAGGTGCACGGCCCATCGATAATTCAAGATTGGATAATTGGCCGGTCACTGCTCGTATGTTGTAGGTCCAGTAGCATATTGGTAGTCGATGACGGCGAAGGCGTCCAATGTAGGTTCGGTAAGTCAATAGCCCAGACTGATTCCCCTAGACGGTATCCTTTACAACCCAGATGATGGCCGCTATTCCTCTTGTCTCCAAGGAAAGGGGATATGTGATTGGCCATCTGCACGATGACGGCAGCCAACGCCTCTGGAGATCACCTGAGATGAGCTTGGGGCATCAGATGAGCGTCCCTTTCAGCAAATCGGCACTAATCAATGAGCCCCAAAGTCTCGCGACAAGCGCTCTGCCGGGTTCAGATGGCTTGGCGTACAGGATTGGCCGCATCCCACGAGACCGTTTAAGCTTCGTGCTCCATATCGACTGCACTGATTCTGGCAGATTGGCATATTGGATGTACGTGGCCACTTGAGATCTGCACAGGAAGCAAAGAAAAAGTCCGAAAATCAGACAGTTGCGTGTTGTCAAATCAACGTGCATCTGCAAAGCCAAATTGATCTCTCAGGAGTACCTGTCAGTGACCTGGGGTCTCGGCGACGATCACGCGGCGGCAAAAGTACCCGGTGGGTACCCAGACGTCTCACCGCCCCGCTGCCACATGTGGGATCGTCGATCGCGTTATCGTTGGTCGTTTTTTCTTTTTTTTCGAGCAGCTTGAGTACCCCGTGATCCTTGGGAGCTGGTGAATGGCCATATATTCTGGGACATCCCCGTACTGATTCTCACTGCATCGAGCTATGAAGCTGAAACTGGCTCATTTGCTGTCGCTTGGGATCAACCAGCGTTGATACCGTTTTCAGAGCGACTACCTTGACCTTTAGAGAGAAGCTCCCTACACTGGATAGCAGACCCAGAACACTCTGATCATCCACCTGAGAACTATCAGTCAGAACGACTAGTAAGACAGGGGTGAGTACGCCTCGGTGGTTTCAGTCGGCCTGTGTGTTCTGGAATACTTCCCGAAACGGTCTTTGGTGGCAATACCGGATTGACGAGACATTGACTGACCGTGGATAAACAGATTGATTGAGAATATAACATCTACCGAGCTCTCATATTCCCTCCCCGTGCCGGAATGGCTTCACCGGAGGGAGATCATCCCACTACAAGAGACGACACTGAGATGGAAACCGATACCCCGCAACCAGCTGCCCCACGCTGGAGACGGCTCTTTGGGGGAAAGCCCAAGGAGACAACCAGCTCCAGTGGAGATCCAAATTACCGTGCGAGAGCGACGCTGGGGATTCTCAGTGATAAGGAGACTGATGAAGTACCTGGTGAGTGAAGGCTTTGCTCTCAAAATACGAGACAAGAATGACCCGGGACTGATTTGTGACTGCTATGGTTTAGGAACGGTGCTGCTTCTATCGTCAAATAGAAATGAGCCTCTCGGAATGAGCCATCAACCACACCGGACATCGACATCGTCTTTTTCCTCGTCATACCGTCCATCGCGATCGAACTCTCGAACACGTGTGCCTGTGCAGAAGAGGACGGCTGATGGTCAGTTTGTGCTTGATCCGCAGCCGGATGATTCCGCGAACGATCCGTTGAATTGGCCGGTCTGGCAGAGAGACACTGCGCTAGTCTCGCTGGGATTCTACTGCCTCATGGGTGGTGGTATGACCCCGATTCTAGCAGCTGGATTTACCGATGTTTCAAAAACATACAATGTCAGTACACAGCAAGTTGCCTTTACCACTGGCTTTTACATGCTTGGTCTGGGTCTGGGATCTTGTGTCATGTCGCCCACGGCGATCCTGTACGGCAAACGACCCATTTATCTTCTGGGTGCTTCGCTCTTCGTCATTTCGGCCATCTGGTGTGCTGCATCGCCCAACTATCCTAGTCTGGTGGTCGCCCGCATTTTCCAAGGATTTGCAGTCAGCCCGGTCGAGTGTCTTCCATCGGCCACTATCGCAGAAATCTACTTCCTCCACGAAAGAGCTTATCGTGTGGGAATTTACACCCTTCTCTTACTCGGCGGCAAGAATCTCATTCCTCTCGTGAGTGCCGCCATCATCGAAAGTCTGAGCTGGCGCTGGGTTTTCTGGATTGTCGCAATCATCGTGGGCGCATGTCTGGTGTTGCTATTTTTCTTTGTCCCAGAAACGTTCTGGGACCGTACTCCTCGGCCTCGTGTGCACAAACCCAAACGACCACGCATTCCTGGCCGCAGTGTTTCCGATATTGTTTCCCATGGCTTCCGCGGGCGGCATCCGCACGTCCAAGTCCCGGACGAACCTGCTGAAAAAGACCGCCAAGATCCGACCTTAGCCCCGAAAAGACCCAAGAATGCGCATGTCGGATTTGTTGATGACGAGGGAGAGGATGGGATCTCTGAAATCAATGCCGAGAAACCAAACTTGGCCGAAGGTGGCCAGATCAACCCTCGACCTCTTAGCACAGTCAATGAGAAAGATGATGGTCTAATCCAGCCACCGCCCCACGCTCTTGTGCCTGATGCGCATCCAGCTGACTTAGAGGCGGCGCGCTCAGCCGCCGTCTCGCCGGCGAGAACCGAATCACAAGAGCCCAGCGGAACACCATTGACGGCCACACTACAATACACAAACCGTCTCCGCGAGCGCCCAAAGATTCCATATTCACAGCTCCTGGGCATATGGAATGGAAGAATTGCACAGGACAGCTGGCTACGAGTTGCCGCGCGTCCATTTGTACTCTTCGCCTATCCATCTGTGCTCTGGTCAACAGTGGTTTATGCCTTGTCAGTAGGTTGGCTGATCGTGCTGTCGGAATCAGTCGCGCATATCTTCGAAGGTAAAGCACACTATAACTTTACCGCCCTCCAAACCGGTCTGATTTACATATCCCCCTTTGTTGGCGGTTTGCTGGGGACCGCTGTGGCGGGCAAAGTGTCCGATGTTATCGCTCAGTATCTGACAAAGCGCAACGGCGGTATCTATGAGCCTGAATTCCGGCTTGTTATGGCAATCCCTATCGCCCTGTCGACTGTCATCGGCTTGATGGCGTTTGGATGGAGTGCTGAGCTTGGGGATCATTGGATCGTGCCTACCATTTTCTTTGGTATGATTTCATTCGGCTGCTGCTTAGGCAGCACGACGGCCATTACTTTTTGTGTGGACAGCTATCGCCAGTATGCTGGCGAGGCATTAGTCACTCTCAACTTCAGCAAGAGTATGTTCGCCCCTCGCTATTCCCATGGCTCAACTAACATGCGACTTTTCAGATGTTCTCCATGGCCTGATCTTCTCACTGTTCATTGTCGATTGGCTTGAGGCTGATGGTTCACGAACCGTCTTCCTTGCTATTGGTGGTATTCAATTATTTTTCATGCTCATGTCAATACCCATGTATATTTACGGCAAACGAGCTCGCATGTGGACTGTTCGCAAGGGATTGATGGAGCGGCTTTGATCAGATCATTGATACATCGATCTAGAGGGCGTTTGGTGTTGCATTTGTATTTGGATCTTCAGCTTGCATATCATTGGAAAGACCATCACGACAGTTGACCTGCATTTTGGCATTTTAAATTTTGTGCTCTGCCTCTCATTTGGCGAGTGTGTCTGCATAACATTTTTAAACAGCAACCACGATTGTAAGACATGCAGTGAGTTGCTCTCCGGGGCGCTCACAACTGTCGAGAAATTCAATAAGAATGTCTACACACTGCACGAGGAGCAATAGAAAATATGACAACCTCTAGGCTTGAACTGACGCGTAACTGAGTACTGGCAATCGTATGTACATGGGCACAAAACGATACACACTGCCGACAGCCACTCGGAAGGTCGACTTCCTTTTGAAAATTCTGATGTAGACGGGAAATATACAACCGTGTCGAACCAGGGTGAAGAAAGACACATTCTAGGCGTTCATTTGAACGGAAATGGCAACTGAATCTGCCGGGAGGTTAACCCTGTGGAGCCCCCGACTACAAGAAGTAAACTACTACACGCCGAGGGCGCCAGCACGGACCCTCAATCTATGACGGAAAATCGTTCAAGATTTACCTGCATAGGTATGAGGCTTCCTCGCCATACGGAGCGGCGCTTGGTGAAAAGAAGGGTGGCATGATAAGGCTGTGGGCCGGTAAGGAGGACTGTCTCATGTCGGTGGAAAAACGCCCATCAACCCCGTGGGTCTGAACGTATAACATGTAGAACCATTGAAGCAGTTGACCTTGCTCGTACGAGTACTTATGTCCGACTTCTCAGACACCGAGCGGGTCGATAACCACGTGGGCAATATAGCTCCAAGGCCCTTAGATCTCACGCAAGGAAGAAAACGGGTGCGCAACGCTAGAAGCTGGAAACGGATCGGAGAGGAACCGAAGTGATTCCCACGCAGGAGCATAGACGGCCTCTGTATGGCTGTTGAGTCCGTTCCGATGAGCTAAAATCGCCGACGATTCGCCGGGGGGTGGTGAGTTGGGGCTCTAGTCCCGACTGGGCGTAGCGTGGAGTCTATTCGAGGCAAGTCTCCGACGTTAAACTCTTATCTGATGGGCGCCAAGCTTGAAAGGATCGTTGTTCCCTGGCTGTTTCTTCTGTTTCTTCTTTTGGTCGGAGCTCAGATTCGGCCAAGACTTCCCATGCTGGCCAGCTCCAAGGTTCCACTATGCGAATTAAGAAATTTATCAATCTCCGAGATCGATCCCGCATAAATAGCAAAGGCCCGCTGAGTTAGGCCGTAGTTCTCAAGTTATTTCGAAATCCTCAGCCCTGTTGGTAAAGTCATCTAATTTCAGTATCACTCTGTCATGATGGCAGTCGATACTTCAGTCTCCAAATCCGTGGATGTTGTTTCAGACCCCATCCATGAGCTTCACTCGTCGGATGAGTCTGAGAATGATTCAAACGGTGGGAAAAAGCCGCCTCCATTGGTAGCAAAGCTATGTGCCGTCATTCTGATCTCCTGTATCAGTTTTGGCTCGCACTGGAGTTCTGGTGTCACGGGTGCGATGAAAAGCACGATCAAGAAGGTACTGAAAGGGTCGAGCGAAGTGCGGCAGACGGGGCTGACTGTGGTCAGAAAATGCATATCGACAATACCGAGTTCTCGCTCTTGGAAGCAAGCGAGAATTTCATGGCCACGGTCCTCCTGTTGGCCAGTGGTGTGATCACCGACCGATTGGGTGGTGCAGGTATGTACAGCTGGGGGAAAGCGACCTCGGGAAGTTTCTCGAGTCCGTGAAGAATTTGTCTGATCAGTGGCAACAGAAATGATCGTTTACGGAAATGTCGTGTACACCATCGGATCGATTCTCGTGGCTGCCGCCACCACGGTGCGCTCATTCAAATTCATGATCGGAGGTCGTATCATTCTGGCGTTGGGCGATATCGCTACGCAGATCGCCCAGTATAAGATGTTCTCTTCGTGGTTTCCTCCGAGTAATGGATTCGCGTCCACGCTAGGATTTGAACTTGCGATCGGTAAGATTGGTGGATTCGTCGGCAAGTCGACGGCCAATATCATTGCCAAGGTATGTCCCCGATTCACCAACAGAGCATCACTCAAAGACAGTACTGACCGAAACACAGAAAACAGGGAACTTTTCCTGGGTTTTTTGGACGTCGGTTTTCATGAACCTTTTTACCAACTTTGCTAGTGCAGCGTTCTGGTTCTTCAACAAGTACTGCAATCGCCACTACAAGGGACGTCGCGATGCAGCAACCAAGGAGCAATTGACCGAGAAGAACAAGAAGTTCGAGCTCAAAAAGATGTTGGAACTTCCTTGGATGTTCTGGGCCGTCATGGCATTCTCTATATTCCAAACGAGCGCAGCCTCGGTCTTCGCCCAAAATGCCACAGAACTGGCAGAGCAACGATTCAATGTCGATTCCATCAAGGCGGGATGGTACAGTTCTTTGTCGCAATATGCGGGCTTCTTCCTTGTACCTTGCCTGGGCGTGTTCATCGATGTCTTCGGAAACCGAGCATCTGTCTGTGAGTTTGAGCTGCATGAGAACACGGTATCGTAGCATCGCTAATTGATCTCTAGTGTGCGCCTGTGGCCTCGGTATGATGCTGAGCATGGTACTCATCAACTTCGCAACTTCCAAGGCTGGAACAGGAGCCGCATTTGGTATCTACGCCATTGCAGTGTCTCTCGGGCCTACCTCGGTCATTGATAGCATTCGCACCACGCTCTGGCACCAATCCGTATTTGGCTCTGCGTATGCTTTGAAGGTTACCATGAACAACGCGTACGTATCTCTTGCATAATGCACATTGTAGCCACAACTAACACTTCCGATCGCAGAATGAGCATCATCATCCGAATCATCACTGGAGCATTGCAGGATGCCGATGACAACTCGTACCGTCGCGTAGTGCAGGTATATCTTGTCCTCGGAGCTGGAGCCACTATCGTCGGTATGGCTCTCTTGGTTGGCACATTCTTCACCGACAACTTGGCGTTGTTGCAGTGGACTCGCAAGAAGCGACTCTCGTCCGGAGCGGAGATCATCGAGCGCATTCGAGAGCGCAGTCTGGTCACCGATTGGCGCCGCACTCGCGCCACTTCCACGGTTGCTTTTGGAGCTTTGATCCTGTTGGTACTTGGATCGTGGGTGGCCTATATTTGGGGTGCGGTGACAGGAAACTAGACCAAATAGGTTGCAATTGTAATGATCGGTCAGATATCAGCGGATTTGCCAATATCTCCTTCCAGCCTTGCCACAGCAAGCACTACAAACGCATCACTGAGGATGTACATGCCTCTTCGAAAACACAGAGTTGCATGATATCGCATGGATTCTGATCAATTTGGACGTGAGCGATTTAGTACCCGAGCGGGGACGATCGAGATGTATAGCTACCCACGGCAGCAACGGTATAGTGGAGACCATTGCCTACTATGTATGTAGGCTTGAACGTTTCATTTTGCTGCGATGTGCCCCGTACAGTACTGCTTTGGGTACTCGGTACCTCCACACCCTTTCTTTGTACATATCCATCTGTTTTCGCCACCGGCGTCATGGGCTTGTGGGAGGCTTGCAGGGTTAGTGCGCGCCCCTGGCAGGAATGGATCCCGCTGGACAACATGGATGTGGGATGCCGTTCCACAGCCGCTTATAGAAACCCTGACATTCTTCGAGTTGGATGAAGAAACCGGGAGAAAGCAACCGTGTGAAGTGACTGACTCTGACTGGTGAAGAGCAAGAGAAAGAGAGGGTCCCCTGGACCACTTATGTAGGAGCCTGGCTTTTGTGGCCACAATAATGCGGCCTGAGGCACAGACCAATGAACTGCACCCTGCGACCGCCACTGGGTCATCACCACAGCCACTAGGCCTCTCGCTCTCCGCATTCGTCCACATTCATTGCGCATCATCCCCAGTGGACGCCAGTGGACGCCCTCCTGGAGCCTCCTACTCCATCGGCTCCATCCACAATGTCGTTAATATTGGTCCAGCAGCGTCTGCGCACACAACCAATTTGTCGATCGCCAGATTCCGCGCAATCATCAGGGCGAGCTGATGAGGCGGTGGAGCCAGGGTACATACTCTCGACTCTGATTGCGCACCGAGCGCTGGTTCACACTAATCATATCCGATGGAGCCTTTCTCCCCTTTGGGACCCTCGCCAGCACCCGTCCCCACCTTGACAGATGAGATCCCTCGCTGGCGGCCAAATTTCTTTGCATTCCCAGGTGCTCCATCCACGCGGCACCCGACTTGATGTACCACAATAGACTGCTGTGGAGATCAAGACATGGGATTGGAAATTCTATATTTCTGCTGACTCCATCCGGCCCCATCGATGACTGATCGACTCACACAGAGAGCTCCGACACTTTTCTCTCTTCACTCTCCCTTTGTGTCCCTCGAACACCTTTCATCGTCCCCACCCCTCCCGGGCCGTCGCTTGCCTGATCCTCCTGCTAGCTGCAGCACTTTGGAGCTCGAGGATGCAGCACTGCATCCTCACCTCTCCACCGCGAACAGAAAACCATGGAGGCTCCTAGCACACACCAAGAGGCGCGACATAATGCCGATCGCAACGCCCGGGAGTTGTATCGCTACTACCAACCGGCCGCACCAGCCGAAGTGATCCCACCATGGCTACCGGCAGGCGACGAATTCCCTTTCTCTGCGCAATCGAATAGCACGATCACCCCTCCGATGTCCGAAGGCTTGGGATCAAATAGCACAATCACCTCTCAGCCGGCCACCTCCTCCATCGGCTCGGATACTTTGATCCTCGGTACTGCCAACAGCACCCTTACCTCCTTCGCGCAACTCGCGACCCTGCGTCTGAACGTCGAGCGAGTGATTATTACTGTTCTGGACCGTGACCGCCAACATATCATCGCCGAAGCCACACAGTCCCTCAATCTCAATGATCCGACAGTACACGATAAGGACCACAATCTTTGTTTTGGGACGCCCGACACGCGCAAGGCATGGAACATTTGTAAGGTAAGTTAACATTTTCGACAAGACTTTCGACCCTACCGCCATCTTTCATGCCAAACGATCCTTTGCTCGTCTCTGCCGGGGTTTGACGCCACTCTCGACAGGACATTGCTGCCTTACCTCCGAATGCACGCGAAACCGCAAATTATCAATTCTTAGTCGTGAACGACATGACCGAACATGACCGCTACAGAAACCTTTCGTTCGTGGAGAAGGAACCCGAATTCCGATTCCTAGCCGGGACACCTCTCACTTCCGGAAACAACATCAACATGGGTTGTTTTATCGTATTGGACAAGAAGCCTCGAGATGGACTGACACCACTGGAGAAGGATACGCTGGGGTCCCTATCGATGCTTGCGATGGACTATATGAAAATCTGCCGACAAGCCTCGGAGGGTCGCAGAGCCGCGCGACTCTCTCGGGGTCTGAGCTACTTTGTTGAAGGAAGTTCTAGTTTCGTGGACAATATCGATTTGTCGCGCACAGACAGCGTGGGACCCCCGTCAGCTACTCCACCATCTTCTTACAATCAAATGACCGCCATGGTTGGCAGTCGGGAGCATAGCGCAGAGCAAGCCTCGCAGGCGGCGTCAAACAGTCCACAGGGCGGCCGCTCACCCAGCAATGACGCGCAATCCTTCACTTCTGTGCCTTCGGATCTCAAACTGGACAGCGATTCCAAACCGGACTGCGACAGCAAATCAGGAAGCAATTCCAAGCTCGGCAGCGGCTCTAAAAATGAGTCAGGGACCTCTGGTGTCGAAAGCTCCCTACCTGAGTGGCTGACAAGCAGTGGCCGGAACCAGTTACCGCCGGATGATTCCCAGGGCAACTCATGGTGTTTCCGCAGGGCCGCCAACCTACTTCGAGAAAGTCTTGACCTGCGCGGCGAAAGCGGCGTTATCTTCCTGGAAGCCAACAATAATCCATTGGCGGACATCGATACGGCAAGCGACTGCTCAGATGCCGTCGGGCCTGCGCCCGTGCTGTCAGCGTCAACCAATGATGAGCCTTTTGCCCCAATGGCAGGGTCGGTAACCTCGTGCCCGGCTGCGAGCTTGGACCAATCCTTCCTACAAAAACTCCTCCGGCGCTATCCCAGAGGAAAACTCTGGTCTTTCCACCGCGATGGACTCATCTCGACATCTGAAGACGATCAAGAACCACAAGACAACCATGGCTCTGGAACCAGTGCAACCAGCCGGTCTCCTCCCAGTGGCGCGCGTGAGCCTGAACACTCGAAGGCCATGAAGAGACGGAGGAAAGCAGGGGAAAACTCCTCCCTTAACCAATATTTTCCCAACGCCACACAAATCATGTTTGTGCCTCTGTGGAACGCTGTTGGATCGCAGTGGTTTGCAGGATGTTTCTGCTGGAGCACTATCGAAACACAGGTATTCACTACTTCAGTTGAGCTAAGCTCGGTGCTCGGATTTTCCTCTTCCATCATGGCCGAATACAGCCGTGTTGAGTCACTCATCGCAGACCGCCAGAAGGGTGACTTCATTGGCAGCATATCGTAAGTCCCCCAGGATATCCGTAGATGGGGTTGAATCCTTCGAGGGTTCTTCGTAATTATGTGCCCAATACTAATTCTCTCTTCCAGGCATGAACTCCGTAGCCCACTCCATGGAATCTTGGCCGCGGCTGAATTTTTGAACAGCACCCACCTCAACGAGTTCCAAGATTCATTGCTTGAAACTGTCAATGCTTGTGGGCGGACCCTGTTGGACACAATGAATCAGGTCCTTGATTTTAGCAAGGTTGTGTCATTGGAGCGAACCTGGCGCACATTGAAACGCAAGAAAGAGTCTCCACTCGTACTCAAAGGAGCAGAACAGTTGGCATATCATTTGGACACGTATGTGGCAACCGATGTTGCCATCCTCGCCGAAGAAGTTGTGGAAGGAATTTGTTTAGGCCATGCATACGGCCAGAGCTCTACCGCATCAGCAGACCTGCCTGTCTTGATGCCGCATCATCCCAAGATACAAAATGTTCGGTCCAATGTTGAAGTTGTCATCGACGTAGCGTTCCGCGATTGGGTCTATCGTACTCAGCCCGGTGCTCTACGGCGAATCATAATGAATCTCTTCGGCAACGCAATGAAATATACAGAATCTGGCCGGATCACCTTGACGTTAGCCGCTTCCAGCCAGTCCGAAGGACGGTCTCGTCGCCAGGGCCTCAGAGACCAGGTCACATTGACAGTGGCCGATACCGGCAAGGGTATCTCAGAGGAGTTCCTTCGTGGAAAGCTCTACACGCCCTTTGCCCAGGAGGATTCACTGGCCGTCGGAACTGGGCTAGGACTGTCTATCGTTCGAAGCCTGGTCAAGGCTCTGAACGGAACAATCAGGATACGCAGCCGCCCTGGCGAAGGCACTGTCGTCCGAGTATCTCTCCCCCTCGAGCGGCCCGTTGGCAAGGAGAGCCCGGCCATCGAACCATCGGGGCAGCTCATGCAACAACGGGAGCTCTTGACTCAAACCCTTTTGCTTCGTGAGGGATATCCTGAGAAGCGAGCAGCCATCTGGGGCGTCGATCCGGCCGAAGTGTCTCACGACGCCAATTGGTCGGAAATTGGTCGATATCTCACCGATTGGTACGACATTGAGATCGTTTCGTGGTCCCGCGATTCTCATGTCGACATGGTGCTCATGGATGAAGCTGACATACCGAAATTCATCGATACCGAACCTTCGGCTACCTTACCTGCTCTTCTCGTCCTTTGCCACAAGGCGGTCGATTACAGTGGGGCTCGGTCTGAATGGCTGCCTCTTGCATCCTCTGTGAACATCATTCGACGTCCCTGTGGGCCACACAAGCTGGCCCGTAGTGTGATGAGCTGCCTGAGGCCCGTGGAGGAGTCAAGATCAGGAACCCCGGCTTCGGTCCGGCAGCCCATGAGTCTGCCGATTCGTACCTCTTCATTGCCATCGCGGATGGCATCTCCCAGTGTCTCTATGGCCGATGTGATGAGTGCACCCGAAATCAGTGCTGCAGATCCGGACAATGCAGGAACTCGCAATGTCTCAATGCAATGTTCCCCTATACAAGATCCCTCGGTAATAAGCGGCCTCCCGGAGGAAGTCGCAGAAGCCCCCTTGCCCGGGCCCTTGTCTGAAGGCTCGGTTCCTTCCACTCGACTAGCCCGGGTGCTCGTTGTCGATGACAACCGGATCAATCTCAATCTTATGATGACATTCCTCAAGAAACGCCAACTCATCGAGCTGCACGGTGCGGAGAATGGGAAAGTTGCAGTCGAGGCAGTCGAGCGCCTACAGAGTGGCTACGATATCATCTTTATGGACATTTCCATGCCCGTTATGAATGGGTTCGAAGCTACGCGTGCCATTCGCTCCTTGGAAAAGGATTCAGACGGTCGCAAGCCGGCCATCATCATTGCCTTGACGGGTCTGAGTAGCTCACGCGATGAATCTGAGGCTTTGGCTTCTGGTGTGGACCTATTCCTCACAAAGCCAGTCTCTTTTAGAGAAGTCTCCCGACTTCTGAACGAATGGGAGAAGGACGGCATGAAATCAGAGCGGGGCAATGCCCCTTGATCCAATTTGCGTTCATTTGTTCTCTGATGGCTTCGGTTCTCCTCATTGTTCTTGTCTCCCCATCCTCACAACTCTACCTTGGATTTTTCAGTCCACGGCAGATTATCTTTCTACAGCCCCGTTCGACATCCCCATTGTACACGCCTTGGGAGCTGAGATGGGAAGTGCTGGTTCAGTCTTGTTTTTGTCTCTTCTTTATGGTTATTTTCACCATACTCTAAAATTTTCAGCTGTCGTTGCCCTGATCGAATGATTGGTATTGATCTTGTTATTTTCACAATGTCAATATCACCATATCAGACAATCAATGCGATGACCGCTTGAATTATATTTTGTCTCCTTCCCCTTTCCTTCTCGCATATACATTCCCCATATCCCTGGATTTCTCTCACTCATGACTTTTGCAGCGTGCTTTGTCAAGGCCGGCACTTGAAACACGAACAGTAACGGCCGGAGTTGGAGAGTTGTATACTTTTTAGGCGATTCTTTTCTTGCATTTCATTTTTCGCAATCCACTTCTTGCATGATACTCAACATTGCGTGATCTGCATCGATTCAGCACCTTGGGTGGTACCTAGGTATGCGTGTGCTTTTTGGTCTTGGGATACTTCGACAGACTTGGTAGACGTCCACGGGTGTTTGATACCTGAGTTGGGTCGCTTGCCGATCTCGCAAGATATACGATTTGGGATGAACGCATTTTGGCAAAAAGTCATGATTCATACATATAATTTGAGAGGAAAATATACAAATAATTCTCACGATTCAAGTTCTCGAAGTATTTCCCATCATTTCATCCCGGGCTTCCGGCGCAATATTTGGCGACAGATTCAGGCTGTATAGTTGGTTTGCATTAGAAAAGAGTATATTGACGGCAATATCCATGGCCTGGCGAACACCGAGGTCGTCATGTTGAACATAGTCTACGAGAACCTGTAATACGAATCAATATTTGTCGTGAAGAGGAATAGAGTTGTAACTAACCATTTCAAGAGCTCGTCGAAACTGCACATTGGCCAGCCAAAAGGTCTCCGGATGGAAGCGACCGTCTGAGCTCCAGAGTAAGCGATTGGTAGGCGTCAACTCCAGGCTTTCTCTAATGATCTTCTCTTGGCCCTCGCGGCTGATCATGGGGAAGGGTCCACCCAGACTCAGGTAGACATTGGGATGAACGCTGGCGAGACATCCCGCTTCCCGCGTGAAGGGATATGCAGAATGGAGCAGAACCATGTCGGCATTGGAGTATTTATCGATCAAAGGTTGCAAATTTGTAGGGTTAGCTCCCTCAAGAACCGTCGAGTCATCGCCAAATCCAGTATCGAACTGAAGAGGCTTGCCAACGCCGGAGTACCTCCCCAATGAGATGGCTTTCAGGGTTTGCTGGACGATCCAGTCACATATAGGTTTGTCTTCAACTGTGAAGCCACTCCTCGTGGTACCCGAGTCGAGGGTCCGCACTAGAGAGCCAGCGAGAGTGGTATCGTCAGACGAATATGGGTCCACGCCCAAGCCAGTGCGGGAACAGACAACGGACTTGAAACCGACCACATTGGGATCTTCCATTGCACTGGAGACAGCATCCAGGAACCGCTGGCGGAAGTTGTTCCACACTGATTCGTCCGGCTTGCGCTCGCTCTTGGCTACCTGGAGGATTGCAGACTCGGCCAGGGCTTCAATTTGGACAATCCGCTTCGTGGGCGATGCGGTAAAGCTGTCATGCAAGTTGAAAGATTCGGTTTCTTCATACTCGTCGAAAAGATCATCCAAAATTAGTGCTTGTGTCCCGACGAGGGATCGCCGAATCAGACCCTCGTAATCTGTGTTCACGAACTCCGAGTGAGCTGATATGGCGTCAGGCCAATCAGCACAAGGGCTTCCATAGAGCTCGCTCAGCTGCCTGGTGGCTCGCATGAAAGGAAAGCCAGTGCGAGCTTTGAGCAAAGCTATTCCATTGGCTTTGGATGTGCTGTGTCCGAGGAATTTATCCAGGTACTCGTCGATCGACTCTTTTTTCAGCAGATTCTGGGCATGGCTGTCGATGTGCGGGTGGGACTGGACCAGGTTGCGGAGGATATCCAGATTCTCCATTGCGTGCAGGACTCCCAGGGTTGCAGAGAATGGGTGTGAAGGCAGATACGCCGGGGATGAAGTTGCTTTGGAAATATCGGCGTGGAAATGGCTTGCAAAGGGTCGATGTCGATCCAAGAATATCAGAACGATTCACTTCAGGTTAAGATATTTTATCTCACTTATTGTGTATTTACTCTAAAGAATCCATACTCGATGTTCTGTACGTCGTCGCTGATGCTCAAATTCCCCATCTGAGTTTTCATTACCGTAATATTTCAGCCCCAAACCATCAACTCAGGGGTTTTGTGTGGCAGAAGTTGGAAAATTACACAATGTGTATTGTGATTACAGAATTACGGAATGCAGGCCAAGTCGGAATTCACAAGGATATCATCGACTTCAAACGATTTCAATTCGTGAAGAGACGAATATGGTAGACGCTAAAAAGAGACTGAAAGACATTGGCGACTCAGAAATGTCCCTCGAGCGTCAAAGTGCCCGTCTTAGTGACCAAATACTCATTGACAGCCACATCCTTTCCGCTCTCCTTTCCATATCCAGACTCCTTGATGCCACCGAAAGGCGACTCGGCTGCCGATTGATTGCCTGCAAAGTCATTTAGTGGGATGATTCGAAATGGATATCGAAGGCACCGACCTGTGTTCATTCCAATCATGCCTGCCTCCAAGTTTTCCAACAGACGCCACATGCGATCAATGTTCTTAGTAAATGCATAACTAGCCAAACCCATGCTGGTATCATTAGCCAACTTGACCGCTTGATCTTCCGTCTCAAACCGGTACAGTGCGGCAATGGGAGCAAAGGATTCTTCTTTCGAGATGAGCATCTCCTCTGTCATGCCGGAAAGAATCGTCGGCTCAAAGAAATAGCCCGGCTGGGAGGTGAGAGCATTGCCGCCCAGGAGGACATCGGCGCCCAGACGGCGAGCGTCCTCGATCTGTGCAGTGGCCTTGTCGATACTTCGGGGAGTCGTGAGGGGGCCCATGGTCGTGTTGGGGGCAGTGCCGTGACCGACGACCAGAGCGGCTGTGCGCTCCTTCAAGAGAGCAGCGAAGCGATCGAAGATGCCTGCTTGGACATAGATTCGATTCGCGGTAATACAGGCCTGGCCGGCGTGGCGCCATTTGAGAGCCATGAGCTGCTCGATGGCTTGGTCGAGGTTGGCATCGTCGAAGACGATAAAGGGACAATTGCCTCCTAGCTCGAGAGTCACCTTCTTCAATCCTTGGGCGCAGTGCGATGCCACTAGTTTGCCTACTCGCGTCGAACCAGTGAAAGACACTTTCTTGATGAGCGGATGCTTGATGAGCGTCTCGCTCAATACTGGAGTATTGTCTAGATCTGTGGTCAAAATATTCAGACAGCCTGAAGGGAACCCGGCCCGTGAAGCCAGCACCGCTAGAACAAGTGAGGAGATTGGAGTCTCCGGGCTGGGCTTCACAACCATAGTGCATCCAGCTGCCAGGGCTGCACCGGCCTTTCGAAGAACCATGCTATTCGGTCAGCGGAGATTCATATTTGGACGAATCCAGACTCACGCAACAGGGAAATTCCAAGGAGTCAACGCAGCTGCCACTCCAATGGGCGCCTTCACGGTAAACAAGCGGCGATTCGGAGCCGCCGCCTGTGACACGGTGCCTTGAATTCGCTCACATTCCCCGGAGAAAAACCACAAGAAGCCCAGGGAGTAATCAATTTCACCATAGGCCTCGGCCAAAGGCTTTCCCGTCTCATGCGTCACGATCTGAGCCAGATCGTCTCGCGCCGCGAGCGTCAGGTCGTGCCATTTCAGGAGCCATTTCGCTCTCTGGCGGGGCAACACCTTGCGGTACTGCTCGAATGCTACATGGGCGATTTCCACGGCCGCGGGAACATCCTCGGCCGAGTTGGCCGGACAGCTGGCCCAGGGCTTGTCGGTGCCGGGGTCTAAAGAACATGAGTTGCGATCATCATCTGGGGAAGGTGATCTATACCGATGACTTCAAAGCGCTTGCCACTCTTTGCGGCCACCCAGGATTCACCCACGTAGGAGTCGAAATTTAACAGGCTGGGATCGGCGAGCTGGACAGTCGGTTAGTTCTATCAAACCTCGCGAGTTGGCTCGGAGGGGGACTTCGGACATCTCGCCGAGACGCCGATGGAGGTCATACTTGGAACGGTAGTTGGTAGGGCGACATGGTGTCAAGTAGAGATATGTGCGGATCAAAATGAATCGAAGACTTGAATCGCGCGAAGAGAAGAGAAATGAGGGGTGAACCCCTCACGCTTATCGCGCGGGGATTGAAGACGCCGACTTCGTGTACTTCGTACTTCGTCTTTCATTGCGAAATGTCTAAACCATGCTGTCTGCACTGGCAGGTCTTTTCCCATATAGCCGGTTACTCCTATCGGCTGGCTCGACACTATATCCAACGGTGATATCGGTGGTCTTGACAATCCCCTTGTCTTCGTCCGACAACTCCAAACTCGGAGTCTTCACTTTGCGCCCGTATTTGGCCATTTCAAAGTCCTCATCCACATTGAATTTCGGTCCTCCCAGTGGATCCGCCATCTCGTACCCGGCCACACTCGAGTGTAACGACTTATGTTGCGTCCCGGACTTGGTGAACAGGTTCGAGATGGGGAACTTGCGACCTCGGCTGCCCGTCCCTGTGCCCGTCCCATAGCCGGTCCGAGTGCCTCGGCGGGAGCTCCCGAGTACCTTGGGCAGGTATCTGGTGCTGATGGCTTTGAGTGATGGCCCACAGGCGGTCACGACGGCGATATTCACTTCGATGGCCGAACTACAGAAGCCGATGGAGTAAGTGGGGTCTGGGGTTTCGATTTTGGCAATGAAACCTTGGGCCAAGATGATGATGCGCCAGACGCCGATCGCGGTGGCGCTGGAAGGGTTAGCACAGGCTGGGAAGAGGGAATGGGATCGGGGACTCACACGCCACCCAGACATAAGATGACACAGACGGCGATCTTGCGTCGCACGGGCATCTGCAGGCGAGCGGTGATGATGATGGGAATCGAGAGGACCATGAGGTCCGTGGTGAGGTTCAGGGCGGCGGTCGAGACGTAGAACGCGCCTTGGTCGATGCATTTGCCCCCGGGGATGCTCATGTCATAGACATAGGCGACGGGCGTGCATTGGAAGATATCGACGAACAGCACAGCCAGACAGAGGGTGATCACTGTCGCTAAGGACACCCAGATGAGGTATCGCACCACGCGCGACTGAGAATTCAGTCGATGGAGGAAGAGCAGGATCGAGACTTTGACGATCGACAGCGCGGGATTGTAGATGATTTGGTTGGCAAAGTTCCACTATTTGGTCAATATTGTTCCTGAAGCTGACCAGAATTGACCTACAATCAGACCAGGGACCGGGTCGTGGTCTTTAGGGATGTCCCCAATGTGAATGCCGACATTGTTGGTTTTGATGTCTTGTTCATCAGCGACAGAACGTACGATGGGATTCGATTCACTCACAGTACCAGGAGGTGACCGTTTGACAGACGGCGAAGATCTATACCGATTAGCCCTGTAGATTCGAGAGTAAAATTGGATCTTACATATCCTAGCACAATTAAATAGTCATCTAATAGATTCTTATTAGCATTGTCACCGCAAAATCAGCAGAGATCATACCACTCGTCGGGGCCGTTCGTGTCAATCGTCGACTCCAGAGTCGAAGGAGCACCGCAATACCGCCCAGGGCCGCAAAGGCGACTACAATCCCCAGGGCGCTCTTCTGGTGATGGTCGTCGAGCATTTTAGACGAACATGAGGAGTCTGCGCAGGCTCTTATAACCGGGTGAAAGTCAATTCATCCTTCCGTTTCAGCCTGGAATTGGGGCTGCCTTCTATTATTTTATTATAGATTTGTGTCTTCCATTCTATTACATTTGGGAAATCTCAAACACTTCAACCCGTGGAATCGAGTAATATCCGACGGGCACCGTGGCTGCACAAGTTTCGGACGTGGCGCAGAGTCTCAGGCCATGGCACATAGTAGAAGAGGCTCCACTGGGCTAGAAACCGGAAGCTGTTGGATTCTAGTCTGCTCTATGCCGAGGCATATCCGCTCGCAGTTATGCAGACTGTAGCCGAGCCCAGAGAGGCAATGGCCGAACACTCGGCCGTTAATCTATCGGACTGTGTCCACTGCGGACAGGATCCATGATCGTGGGTCTCACATGGTGAACCGTGGTGCTGTGGGAGATCTTCACGGAACTAAGATCGACATCCTGCATCGTATTCTTGTACGATATGTGCCAGGGTAGATCCAATGCGGTTGCAGATGGGACAATGCATTGTAGAGCCCTAGACGGCAGACATATTCCGAACTATTGACACTACACTAGTGCCATTGTGTGGCAATCTAAACTGCCGAAAGTAAATTGTCTCATGCCATTATGGGGGCCATTAGCCAGGCCGGTGGGTCGGGTTCTACTATACAGTACACTGTCAGTAGTATATCCTGGGAGTATTCAGTTGTATAGTCTATTGTGTATTTTGTTATGGCCGAGAAAATTCCCTTTGCATACAGTATAGCACTCTACACTTCTCTCTTTTGCCAAAAGAAAAAAAGACCCGGCCACGGAGTGTCACATATATAGTGGGTGGAGCCCTTCCTATTCCATCGACTTCCGCTGTACATGCACGCGGGTGGAGTGCTAGGGCTCGGCTGTATCTCCGACACTCCTTGAACATGTCGAAGCTTTGCTTATAAGCCGACCATTCCCCCTTTCCGGGAAGTCCCCTCGTCGATCTATATTCCTAACATGGCTTTATTGAAGGGCGCATTGCTTGCTGTTCTGCTGGCGACAGCCGGAGACGCGGCTTCATGCAAGGCTTCGGCCGCGCCGCTGTTTGAGTATGAGAAGGTCCAATTGACCGAGCAGACCCTGGCGAAACTGGGCCGAGCGCAGTCCCTCTTTGGCTTTGGCAATACGACCAATACGACCCAGTCCGGCACTTGCAAGGTGTTCCCCGGGGATCGCCAGTGGCCGTCACAGGCGTCCTGGGCGGCGCTGAACAAGGCCGTGGACGGTGCGCTGATTGAGACCGTCCCCCTGGCTGCATCTTGCTACTCGTCATGGCCTCAATATGACAGTGAACTTTGCAAGGAGATCACGGACAAGTGGACGGATTCGCATATCCAGTGAGTGAGAGAGCCCTGCACATCCAGAGCCCTATTAACTCGGCCCTAGTGCCGCCGATCCAGCATCGGTCATGTGGCCGTTGTTCGAGGGCCGAAGCTGTCTGCCCACGACCAATTCCTCCTCCAGCTGCAGTCTGGGTGGATACAGTGTCTACTCTGTGAATGTAAGGACTCGATTTGGAATGCGAGTATAGAAAATGCTAATCTCAGTCCAGGTGTCGAACGTGGCGCAAATCCAGCTTGCCGTCAACTTCGCTCGCAACAGCAACATTCGTCTCGTCACCAAGAACACGGGACACGATGTAAGTACAGCAATCTGCGATGAGGAGCAACAGTCTAACAACCCCAGTTCAATGGCAAATCGAGTGGTGCCGGTGCCTTGGGCATCTGGACCCACAACCTCAAGAATGTGGAATATTTTGAGAACTATTCCGCCGCGGACTATCAGGGTCCGGCTGTGAAGCTGGGTGCCGGTGTGCAGGCCGCTGAAGTGTACGCGCATGCCAAGAAGCTAGGCTACACCGCCGTCGGTGGTGAGGGAAAGGTAGGAGTCCAAACAGCCTCGGCATCGCAATCGCTAATTATCGCAGACGGTCGGCGTTGCAGGCGGCTACGTGCTGGGCGGTGGTCACTCTCCTATGTCCAGCTTGTTTGGCTTGGCGGCGGACCAGGTTCTGGCCTTGGAAGTTGTCCTCAGCAATGGACACTTCGTGACAGTGACCAAGACGAGCCATCCTGATCTCTTCTGGGCTCTGCGAGGTGGAGGTGGAGGTATGTGCGGATTGCCTATAGTGACGATATTTGCTAACCATCGATCAGGAACCTTTGGAATTGTCACTTCCATCATCTCTCGTGTCTACCCCAAGATCGGCACGACAGTGTCGACCTTCAACTTCTCGACTGGAAAGAATGTCTCCACCGAGACCTTCTGGGCTGGCGTCAAGGCCTACTTGAGTCACTTCCCAGCGCACGCCGATGCGGGCACATACGCCTACTTCTGGGTTATGGCCACGGGCGAGGATTCCTACACGTTCCTCATGAATCCCTTCTTCGCCGTCAACCACACCCTGAGCCAGTACAATGCCTTGGTGAAGCCCTGGTACCAGGAGCTTCGCGCCCTGGGAATCCAGATTCAGCCCAACTCGACCTACTACGACAACTTCTACGACGCCTGGAACTCAGGCTTCCCCCTCGAGACAGTAGCCTCCTCGACCATGATGACCGGCAGTCGTCTCTTCCCCCGATCCAACTGGGAAGACGCGGAGCTGCTGAACAAGACTTTCAACGCCCTCCGCTCCACCGTGACTGCCGGCTTCCCCTTGCTCGCCTTCAACATGAAGGCTGAGCTCCAGAAAGGATTTGCCTCCAACTCCGCCAACCCGGCCTTCCGCCAGACTCTGCTGCATGCCATTTCCTCGACCAGCTGGACCGAGACGACTTCCAACGCTGACATCAAGACCAAGATGGATTATTTCACCAACGACATCCTCGGCCAGTGGCGCGCTGTCTCTCCGGATGCCGGTGCGTACATGTCTGAGTCCGATATCCAGGAGCCGAACTTCCAGCAGGCGTTCTATGGATCGAACTACCAGCGCTTGTACCAGTTGAAGCAGAAGTATGACCCGGGCATGCTGTTCTACGCCCCCACTGGTGTTGGCAGTGAAGAATGGACCGTGAGAAGCCTCGACGGTCTTCCCGATCAGAACGGTCGGCTGTGTCGTCTTTAACTCGTGTATCACTACTGTATAAAAGATCATAGTATATAACATATTTTCCAACGTCCAGGAGGGTTCAGATCGACTTGCATTTTGGCCACATCCATTCACATTAATTCTCTCACGGTAATAGTCCAGTTCATATGACAGGAAGATATTTAGCCTGAGAATACTCTCTGTCTCTATCTACCTAGGTAGCTGTCTCCGTTGTCTCCATTGTCTGTGGTTGAACGAACAGGTTACTTATCCGGGGGATTTCGGATATCCGACGCGACCATCACCACTTCACTTCCCAGGAATCACACGGACTGGCCAACGAAGCCACTTCGCCAAATTAAATTGAGTCGACAATCATTGGATTGAAAGACTGCCCTCGCGCAGTGCGAACAGGAAATGGGAGATCAGCCCGGAGAGCGTTTTCCGGGGCAGCGAGTCGGAAACCCGGAAAAGCACCGCAATTACCCCGACGTGGGGTTTCTGTCTGAATATAAAGACATCGCCAATGAACATGCATTCACCAAAGCACACAATGGCGACTGTCACCCTAACCAGTACTGGCGTGAAGCCACTCCAGACCAAGGACATCGCCACGCGCCTGTTAAATGGCACACTCCATTCCCAGTGGCCGGCCTTTGAGCAATTCGAGACCGTCGATGGTCTGTTGAAGTCCCATGCGGCTCAGCCTGACGAAGGGAAGCATCCGTTGATCTGTTATCCTATCCGCGGGGCCGCCGACTTCGAAGAACACACAGCCGGCGATATTGACCGCTATACCGATGTCGCAGTTCGCTTCTACATGCAACAGGGTCTCACGGCGGCAGTAAGTAACAATCCACCGTTCGGATCGGACATTGCTGATTTCCCATAGGATCCCAATCTCGAACAAGCGCCTGTGATTGCCACCCTGGTAGGGTCGAGCTTCGAGGCAGTGGTGACTTTCTTTGCCCTGAACCGTCTGGGATACGCGGTGCTGTTCTTGTCCACGCGCCTAACAGCCCCGGCGTATGCACGATTAATGGACATGGCAAATTGCCATTCCATCATTAACACTCAGCAACACCAGCAAGTGGTCACGGAGATCTGTGCTCTGCGCCCCGACTGCAGTACATACTCTCTGCTGCAGAGAGAGAATTGGTTCAACCGCCCTGCGAGCTTCCCTCGCTATCAGCGACCAGGTGTCGATACATCAAAGGAAGGCAAAAAGATCGCTTGGATCTTGCACTCCTCTGGGAGTACCGGTTTCCCCAAGCCCATCTTCCTAACGAACCTCCAAACATTGGCCAACTTCCGCAAGAGTTTCGGTTTACGCCTCTTCACAATTAGCCCTCTCTTCCACTCCCATGCTCTGATGGAGCTGGGAAGGGCGCTCTTTACCAGAGCTCCCGCATATCTGGGGAACCATTCACTCCCGGTGACTTACCAGAATCTCTTCGATGCCCTCCAGGTGGCCAAGCCGCAGCAGATCAGCGCCGTGCCATACGTCATCAAACTGCTAGCTGAAAAGCAAGAAGGCATCCAAGCACTGGCTGCTCCCAAATTGGTGTTGTACGGTGGTTCCAGCTGCCCCGACGATCTGGGCGACCGTCTTGTTGCCCAGGGTGTGAACCTGGTGGGCAATTACGGAGCCACCGAAACCGGCCAGATCATGACCTCTTTCCGCCCCCCTGGCGACAATGAGTGGCAGTACATGCGGCTGCACCGTCCTGTTGCCGACCGTACCCTTATGGATGAAATCTCTCCCGGTGTCTTTGAGTGCGTGGCGCTAGAAGGCCTCCCCAGCAAGGGCCCGTCGAATTCAAAGCCACCATATAGCTCCAAGAACCCCGAGAACAGTTTCCGGACGGCCGACCTCTTCACGAGACACCCTGACCCCGCCAAGGGCAACTACTACAAGTATTTGAGCCGACTGGATGACCGAATCACACTGGTAAATGGCGAAAAGGTGCTGCCAATCCCCATCGAGGGCCGCGTCCGGGAAGAGCCGATCGTCAGCGATTGTGTCGTGTTTGGATTCCAGCGTACCGTGCCTGGGGCCCTCATCTTCCGCGCTCCTGGCAAACTGGAACACTTGAGCGATGAGGAGTTCCTGGAAACCATCTGGCCGGCGGTAGAGGCTGCCAATGCGCGAGCGGAGACATTCTCGCGAATTCCCAAGGAGCTTGTCATCGTCATGGGATCTGATGTTATGTACGCCAAAACTGACAAGGGCACCTGTATCCGGGCCCAGGTGTATCAGCAATTCGAAGAGGAGATCAAGCAGGCGTATGCAAGCTTTGAGGGCAGCGGCCAGAAACGGGGCAGTCTTGTTCTGAATATCTCTGAACTTGAAGACTGGTTGCTGGCGAGATTCAGTCAGGATCTGGGAGTGTCATTGTCCGGACCTGATGCTGATATCTTCTCCGCCGGTGTTGACAGTTTGCAGACGACTCAGATCTGGAGATCTATCGTGCGGGATATTGATCTTGGTGAGTTGGAGGACCGGCTGTCTCAGAACATCGTCTTCGAAAAAGGTACGGTCAGAGCGCTGGCTAGGCATCTTTATCAGATGAGGACCGGAGAAGAATCCGAGAAAGAAGATGAGTTGGCCATCATGCAAGAGCTGATCGAGAAGTATTCGCACTTCACGAAACATTTTCCCACGACGATCCAAACTCCACAAACCGAAGTGGTCATGGTCACCGGCGCGACAGGCAACCTGGGAGCTTTCATCGTGGCCGAGCTTCTCAAGCGCCCAACGGTCTCCGAAGTATGGGCACTTGTGCGTGCACCAGGCCAAGCAGCTGCAGGAGCACGCCTGTATCAATCACTGGCCGATCGCCAGATCGTCCTCTCGAGCGATGAAGCTGCCAAGCTCCACGCCGTGCCGAGCGACCTGTCACAGTCCAACCTCGGACTGAGCAACCATGATCTCCAACACTTGCTTTCCTCCTTAACATGCGTGATCCACAGCGCATGGGCCGTGAACTTCAATCTGGGTGTGCGATCATTCGAGGATCAGCATATCCAAGGAACATACAACCTCATCAATCTCTGCTTGCGCTCTCATCTGCCCCTCCCAGCACGGTTCTTCTTTTGCTCCAGCGTCAGCGCCGCAAGCAACACACCCAAGCCGGCTTCCATTCCAGAAACCATGGTTGAGAACTTGGACCATGCTCAAAAGATGGGATACGGAAGATCGAAGCTGGTCACAGAACACATTACCCGTAATGCTATGCGTCAGACTGGGATGCAGGCTCGGGTGCTCAGAATCGGTCAATTGGGTGGTGATACTGTCAGCGCTCAATGGAACGAGACAGAAGCCATAGCCCTGATGTTCCGCAGTGCTTTGACTACGGGCGCATTGCCTGAGTTGAATGAGCGGCCGAGCTGGTTTCCTGTTGATCAGTGTGGTCTGGCGATTTCAGACATTGCCATGGATACTGGTTCTGCTTCTTCGGATCCTAACCTGGTATATCATATGGTGAATCCTCACGCCTTCAGCTGGAAAAACGACTTGCTTCCTGCTTTGAAGAAGGGATCTGCACTCCCTGACTTCGAAGTCGTTTCCCCACAAGACTGGCTGCGAAGACTGGCGGGCAGTGATCAGGACCCGAAGAAGAACCCCAGTATTAAACTCATTGATTTCTGGGAGAATAAATACTCCAAGTCCAGTTTGCCAGCTGAAGATTCGGCCTCTGGGGCACTCCCTGAGACAGGCCTGACTTTTGAAACTGGAGTCACCATCAAAGACTGTCCCTCCTTGTCGAATGTCAGGGATCCAGTGAGTGAAGGTCTGATACAGCGTTATATTGAGACTTGGATGAAGCGATGGAACAGAACATAAGTTGAAAAGACAGAATGAAAGGAATCGATTTTTACATGACACCCGTGGACGCACTTGTACAGTAATTCTAAGTCAGATCGAACAATGCCTTTGAATTTTGAGGGACACCCTATTAACGACAGGGAATATGCGATGAACAGATTATAGGGACAGACATTAAAGCAGAAAGGACAATGGCCAGGTAATTTGTGATCATTGGGAGGTGCGCTATTGTATAGCGAGTTTGTTGCATGGCTACCAGGCCATATTTCTAGTCATGGAGTTTGACGAGATAGAGTGGCCCATCCTAGTTATCCTTTGTCTTGTGAGACTCAAGTCCCTTCTGCATGGCTTGGAGGTGCTCAAACTTGTAGGTATCCTCGCCCAAGCTCCAAGCCATGACTCCTCCAAGCTTCTTCTCGGCGACAATATCCTTGAACTTGCGCGCAATCATAGCGGGAGTGTCCCAGGTCCAGAAGATGTTGGAGTCTTTGTCGAAGTAGTACTGGCCACCACCCTGCTCGTCGGTCTTGCCGTCCTTCTGGGCCTTGCGCCAGGAGTCGGTAATCGAGAGACCTTTACATGTGCCGTAGTCAGACAGGCAGCCAGCCTGGCAGAAGTCATCACCGGTGCCACTAGAGACGTGTTAGTGATACGAGGTAGGGCTTTGAGTAGTTGGACTCACCAGTTGCCGTAGGTGCTGCAGCATTGGCCTTCGGGGCACTTGGATCCCTCGGCGAAGCCACACTTTCCATTGGTAGTGGTCTTCAAATTCTTGGGAGGCTCGGCAACACTGCTGGCTTCAAAGGTGAATGCGCCAGACTTGCCGTTGTCGGTTCCATCGTCCTCCTCGAGCTTGGCCATCTTGCAGCCGAGAGGGTTTTCTTCACAGTCAGACTCGGGATCGGTAGTGAACCACTTGGCGTAGTATGCAAAACCAAGGTTAAGCTTCTCGGCAGGAGCACCGATCGACAGGTACTCGTTGATGGTGTCCAGGGATCCCTGGACACCGCTGTGGTGACCGGTAACATTGTCGCGGCGGTTGATCAGATCGTAGCTCATAACATTGACGTAGTCCACGGACTCGAAGATCTTGGGACCTTGCTCCTTGGTGAACGCGATGAAATCCTGCTTACGACCGGGGACAGCGATGGAAAGTGTCTTTTTGCCGATGGCCTTGCGGATAGCTGCAAGGAACTTGGGGTAAGTTTCGATCTCATCCACCTTCTTAGAGTTCGGGACTTCCTTGTAGTCCTGGCCGTTACCACCAGGGTACTCCCAGTCAATATCTGGCCGAATGTTAGAAATTGGTCCAAAGGTTCGGCCTTGGCGGTTTCTTACCGACGCCGTCGAATCCATTGGACTCGAGCATGGCAGCGACGTTCTTGGCATATTTCTCACGCGAGGCATCGTCCTTGGCTCCCTCCGAGAATCCAGAGGTATCCCCCCAGCCGCCAATCGCGATTGTCAGCTTGGTGTCCGGACCGAAACGCTTGCGGAAAGTTTCAGGGTCCTCGAATGGTTTGTATGAAGAGTCTGTATTGAACTGCTTTGAGGGAGCAAATCCCATGATGGCAGTGTCAATTCCCTTAGTCTGGTTCTGCTCTGGTAACGCGTTCACATGCCATCTTCGTCCAGGGTCAGTTCTGTCGTTGGAAGCAGAACAAGGCAGTTGTCCTTACTGGTCAATGTACATGGCGAACCGAGTCGCTGCCACCGATTGAGCGGCCAAAAGGCCAATTGCCAGTCGTTTGAACATGATCAGATCGTACACTCTGATCTCGTGGGCTTCAAGTGAGTTGATTATAAATGATTGATAGACAGACACAACAAAGGCCTGTACTGTCAAAAGATTATACAGCAGAAAGCAGCAAGCAGCCGCGGACAAACCAAAGGGATCAAGGAATAAATGGGAGGAAAGCCATGCCGGGGAGAGAAGCAATGTATATACGGAGTCAGGAGTATAGCGCATGATTGACCAAACATGCAGCCGTGAATGATCGGCGCTTTGATCCCAGTCAAGATCACTGTATCCTGGATCTCCTCCTCGCGTGGGGCATGTAAAGCACCCCTGTGGCCGGGGAATGCTGCAGGCTCAAACAATATGACATGGTGCTCAGGGGAGAGCGTGACAAAGGGGTCGTGGAATGTTGGCTTTTTCTGTTGCTTTGTATTGACAGAACCACATCAAATGGTTAAAGAAACCACTGATCGCTTGGTCATGCTCGTGGCTCGAGGCCATTGTAAGTAGGACCCCCCCCCTTCAGTTCTCTAGGCCTCGGACAGGAGGCAGTCAGATCGCAATGTCGGAATGTCAAATGTGCCGTGCATTCCCTCCAAATGCCGCATTCCTCATCTTGTCTTGTGGAAGGCACCTGTACATTGTATGTACACACGCTAGGTGACCCAATCAAGACAAAGACAAACCCCGAGATACCGCCCCGGCATCGCCGTCCCAGTTGAGCGGTCACTACTGCACATATGCACGGATGTAATAACAGTCGGGTGGCATGGAGGACAGACATGACAGGGCGATCCAATTCTTCGAGAGCATCCGAGCTAAATCATGCCGTGGGAATGCGTTTGGAATACGTAGTAGGTTCGTCTGGGCTAGGATTATAAGCAAGATGAAGCACCTAGGCACGCGCCAGATTTTAGTTACAATCGCGCTCTGAAGATCGTAGGCGTTTCAAAGGTCAATTCCAATGCCGCCGAATGATCGGCCGAGCAGGATCCCAGGGTCCGATCACGACGTTCTTGTACTTCTGCAAGCTGATGAGCCACCAGCTGCATCCGCCCATGACGAACGCGGTGAGAATGCTTCCCAGCACAGAGCCGATGATGGCCGCTGCCCATCCACCACTTAATGTCACCCCGACAGCGCCACCAGCAACGATCACGAGGGTCAGTGTCAGGACAACATGACCAGTCCATGACTTCTGTCGGAGCTGCCGTCGGAAGATAGGGAACAGGCCAAAAACTTCCATGGAGAAAAGCATGAGGCTGAACACATGTGTCGTGGATGGGAGCCGAGACGCGAGCACAGTAGATGCCATCACGGCTGCGTTGGTGGACAAGGAAGCAGGGAACTTCGTGGTGGCGCCTGCGCCTTCCCCACTTCCATAGTCAAAAGAGAATATGTTCATTATTAGAAGCCAACAGCTCATGGCCCAGATTGAGTCGCTGGCGGTGGATTTGGTGAGAGATTTGAGGATGGGGCTCAGCCCGAGTAGAGACAAATAAATGAGTAAAGCGGATTTGACCGTAGTGAGTCTTTGTCGATTGCGCGGTGACAACATGGATCCTCGGTAGGTATCATACGTATCATGCGGCACTGTCCCATCAGTGCCGCCCGTCATGGAGTTGGACGGTACCGACAATGGAGCAACCTGGTCCATCTTATGAGCGACTGCGTCGATTCTGTCGCTGAGGTCTGCACTCCGGTGCGCCAATTGTTCTTTGGATTCATTGCCGGACATTGAGAGTCCAAGCCCATGTATCGCGTTGATCTTGGTGTCGTCGGTTTGCATGTCATTTGCAGATGTCTCTGCGACACTGGCAAAAGAAGTCGAACTGGAGCCATCATCGCCCCCAGTCGCTCGATCCACTTCTTTCAGGGATTCTTCATGCTCTTTCCAGATCCAATTGTCCCACAGAATCCAGCCCACGGCCGTACCGACACTCCCCCAGCATACTATCGAAACGGGGCTCACTCGGTCTTGGACGATGCCAACGAAACAGCAGACGAAGATAACCACAGAGCATACATGTTGCACAATCACGGTTGAGTCGGCCACAAGTGGCCAGAAGTCGTACGGTCGTACTCTAGGATTCCGCTGGAGGTGGTCTAGAAACGTCTCGGTATCGGTGTAGTTATCTGGGTCTATATCCCAATGTCAGCATGGCGCGGCCGAGATATTAACTGCGAAATACATTGGCATACAGGACTGTTTCACCCAAAGCAGCTTTTTCCAAGCGCCCTTTCGTTTCCGGCGTCTCGGGGCACCCAACTTCTTGCGCAATGCCGCGGCAGAGCCCATGTGGGATGCATTGTCGCCGTTCAAGGATCGCAAGTTTTCTTCATAATTTGCAGGAGCTGAACGGACCCTTGAGAGGGCTGGCGCAAAGTAAGCATCCTCGGGGGCTAGTCGATCGGGATCGGGGAGAGATCGCTCGTGCTCAGGAGACTTGGACCCGTCGCGAATTGGGGCGCCAGCGGGACTGGAAGAAGGCAGAGGATCTAACGATGCTGAAGACGTCATCGAGCACAGTCAGAGCTAGCAGGGCATGACGCAGGAAAAAAAGAAAGCAGTTGGAAAGACCGAGGTTGGTCCCTGGGCTGATAGGTAGCTTGTCGCAGCCGCGCAATCGGCACGTGACGCCATGAACCCTCACTGGTGTCTGAGACTGCCATCGCCAACGGTGGAGAAACTATGCATCCATATGTTCTATGCCATATGGCCTGATCTTTATATCAAGAGTCTCATTGTATTCCCAATTCTCAGTCATGGGAAGCTAGCCACCATCGGCTAATCCCAAGTCATAGATACAATATCTATTGTCTAAAGATGAGTGGACTCGAGAGTTACTACGTATAGAGGTAGTCTGGACTGCTACTAGTCAAGATACTCATAAATACAACTTTATATGTGTATCACTAGATATCACTACACAGAAGGCTCATGATAATCACAGACTACTGTGGTGAAAGACCCTCATTTGTTCCCCTGCAGATTTGATGCCCTGTCGTCTGATATCAAACCATCAATCGTACTTCAAGTATCAGAGTACCAGATATGATGCATGATCTAAAACTAAGTAGAAAACACCATAGCACATGCTTGTGAGAAGTCAATTTTGTAAGGTTATGTTCTACTTGGCTACAGAGTTCCTCAGCTGCCTCCTATGGTTGCTGAATCAGGACCATCGTGTGTTTTCACCTTGACTCTGGCTTAAATTCTGCACACCTTTTTTTAAGTTTTTCTGTTCACTGTAGCGGAATCTTTCGTGTGTTTTCCATCACTTTCTCCTCTCCCCTCAACAAATTCTCTATACCTTCTCGGTATCTCGTTTTTCACAACGCTTCATCTGCATCGTCAACCCCAGACAGACTATCAACGTGTTTCAACCCCATTTTTGGCACCATGGAGGACTCGAAAATTCACCAGGTGGCTGATGAGCTAGGAAACATGCATACTTCATCACCGAGCTGTGCGCTTGCGACACCAGCTGCTGCATCTTTGGATACTGATTGGGTGTCTCCTGTATCTCCGGGTGCAATGCGTGACGGCCCTATCTCCAACCCTGCATCTTTGGATGTAGTTATGACTGAAGCACCCATGCTTCCTGAGTCTCCATATTCACTGGATTCGTCTGCCACAGTGGCAAACCCCAACCCTCCTGCGCCGAATACCGAGTCCTCTAGTGACCAACTTGCCTCGTCGCCTCTTTCTGCGCTAATGGATTTCTCGGACTCGAGCGAAGACGGTCATGGCCATGTCGATGAATTGACAGCGTCTTCGCCAGTATCTCGGTCGATCGATAATGTGGCTCATTTGACCAACGTCAGACACCCTGGCTCGATGGTCCCGGCAACTCCTAGTGGAGAAAACATTGGGCACACATGCACTGCTGTCAACCAACCCAAGCATCGACTCGAAGGGAGCTCAATGTCGGGGTCAGGTTCGACCGCATCGACTCAATCCAGTCAATCGGAACCTAATTTGACTGAGCGCAAGGAGAAACTTGTGGAATGGCTGTTGGAATCTCCGCTGGAGGCTCGGCCGGGGAGCAAAGAGGCTTGTTTGAACCAGGCTGGAACACTCAGTTTCACAGCTGCAACAACTCCTACGAGTGCACGCATCCTTGGACAACCACAAAGCTTTGCTGGTCGCATCGATTTTCATTCCCAGTCAGCTCCAGTGTCGGAGCCTGTTCGACCCACCTCGCCTCAATCCGAGGCATCGGAGTCTTCTGCGCTGTCTGATCACAGCGACAACTATATCAAATCACTGGGAATTCAGGCAAATGTGGTAACTCCCACGCCAACACGTCAGCGGAGAGCCAGTGGGGCTCTCTCGACCCAGAGCTCGCCTTCTCGCTTGATATTCCAGTCCACTCCCAAGGGAGCTCGCATCATCGAGTTACAAACCCCTGTTCGCCGACCCGAGCTTCTATCCCAATCAGGCCCATTGTCAAAGTCTGTTTCGTCTCATGACCGCTGTTCGTCGGGAAGAATCATCAAAGAGGCGTCGGAAGGAGATGAAACGCCTGCCATTCTGGAAATAAGACACAGCAGGGGCACAAACGCAGCTTTGGGCTTCCCGGACGAAATCTTGGGAATTCTTGAGCGTTGGCACAAAGCTCATCCTGAAAGCACCGCGGCGCATCCATGTAAAATCAATTTCGCCAAGCATCGGGCTTGGAACGTCAGAATTTTTGACGAGGATGCGGAAGAGTTCGACAGCTCGATCTGGCGTGTCAAGGCGAAGGGTCCCATCAAGTTCGGTCCATACTATGTGATGCTGTTGCATCCCGATAATGGCCCGGTCCAGCTCGTGAGTGATGCTATCTCACGCGGAGACTTGGATAATGTCGGCAAAAGAATTTGGGGACAATATATCTTCGCCTGGGTCGAGGCCAAAGCCAACTTCGATGAACGGTTCTTTGCTCTGCGGGTCTGGCGGCATGATGATAATATGATTGCGTTCAACCCTCTCATGTTTGACTGTGGAGGCGTCCCGCGGATTCCGCCACCTCTGGCGTGGACTCTTAAGAGCGACCCCGAGCGACCTGTCCCCATTGCGGAAAAGGATTCTGATGTCCGCGACCCTGTGGCTCCCTCGAAACGCGCCGAACCTGTCAAGCGCGCCAAGTCAAACCCCATTGGGGAGGAGACGCAGAAAGCGATTGAAGCACACTGTGATGACCTTGCTGAGACCGCTAAAGTGCGGATCAAACTAGTCGAGGCTGGTGATGTAATCCGGTGTTTCGATACCGACGACGCGGATGTTTTCTTCAAGAAAGCCCGGGAGTTTTTTCAGTCTCGTCCTCCAGGATTTCTCTTCACGCACCCAAGCTTTCAGGGCCAGCGCTACATTGGCGACAATTGCGATGATGAATTTGATATGTTGCTGAATGACGTTTGTCGCTCTTCGCGTGGGGCAGAGGACCAGATTGTGGTGGTGCCTGCACGGGTCCGGGATGACACTTATCAGCCTAAGAATGGCAATTGAAGACGGTGGTTGCTGCGCGGGGAGGTATGTTGCTAAAGCACACCTCCCCGCGAAGATTTTGTTTTCAACGAAGGTGTGCACCGGAGGATGAGATGGATAAGTGCGTGGAATGGTGAGGGAGACTGAGTGGAAGGAGGAAAGGAACTTGTGCATTGCTGTTTTTGCAGCTCAGCACTGTGATCTTCTCGCAGAGTCTCCTTAAGGCCCTTCCCAAGTGGTGAACTTGAGTGAGTGGAAAGGAGAGAAAAGGGCGTGGAGGTGCGCGGAGACAGATGGAGAGGGAGGTCTGACAGCATGTGGATCGACACGCTCTAATTGTGCACTGGGTACGACTCATTAGTGAATAATAATACAAAAATCAACTTATGAATTCGAACTTTAGTAAAGTGTAGTTACAGCTTTGCTAGTAAAAAGTTGGTCGTAGACCTAGCCTTATGTTGTCACTTCGGGCATTCCTTGGCACATTCATCGCTCATGTTCATCACATTTGAGCTTTGTTCCAACGTTGTTTGCTGTATCACAATCGTTGAGTCAACATATATAGACCTGTGGACAATCTGGAGGCTTTACCAAGGTCCAGGATGGAGGTTGGTATCCAAATGACGGTCTGGCATGCAGAATGAGGGACTCTATGCCGGAGAAGGAAAGGCCCAGAACAGTTCTTGGGAGAGAATACTTTCTATCACGCTCTTCATGACATTTTCGGAACACATAGATATTCAAACCCGAAATGGGCTCACATCGCCGGAGAATCGGCGTAAACTGGGGTAATGCCCGATGGATCATCCATCAGCCAATAATCAGCTGGAGAGTTCACGGGTCGACTCAGATGCCGCTGGAGCCGGCAGGAGACACAGGACAGGGTGAAGGTTTCATGGTTGCTTTCAAGGGGTATCAAGACTCGCTGGAGAGGAATGGTATGGGTCCATATCATAGATCACTGGACGACCTGCTGTGGTGATTGAGGACATTGTCATTTCGGACGAGGTTCCTGACCGCCTGCGGTGCAACCACGTCGTCCACACTGTTTCTGCGGCCCCAGTTTTGCGGCTGGCGTTGAATGAAAGCCCCAACGGCCCCCAGGTAGCCCTCGTGGCGCAGGAAATATGCTTGCTTCTCGCCCTTGGACCAAAAGCGGATGGCGTATGACAGCGTGTTCATCGTTTGACGGTGGCCTCGGATGAAGGAACCACCGAAGTAGATGTGTTTGACGCTGTGCTTCTCTGACTGCAGATAAGCGATCTGGCCAATATTATTACTGGAGGGATTAGCTCGGATCAGATCGGCGAATCGTGAAGCATACCTAATGGCGTAGAGCAAACTCCGACTCATGTCTTCCGGATTGGGCTTGGGTCCATGGCTGGGCTCATTCGGATCGCCATGGATCAACCCCTCGCCGTCTTCGGCCCCTTGCTCGGCGTCGTTCTTTAATCGAAGCACCTTGCCAAAGGTACTGGCGATGGCGGTGCTCTTTAATCCAATTTTGCTATAGTCCATGCCATAGATATCACCTACGAGCATGTCCACGGCACTATTATCTCCTCGGTCGGCCATGGCCAGCATGTCGTCGAAGGTTCGGGAGCCCGTCAGTAATGACATGATACCCCAGAAGGTTCCTCCTCCGAGATGCGTTCCACCGACACGCTCAAATTGTTTCGGACCGGACACTTTAATCATGGAGACACCTGAGCCAATGTTGACCAGGAGGTATGGATAGACGTCGGGTCGAGCCTCGGCATATTGCATGGGCTCTGCGTCGGCATCGCTATAGGTGAAGACTTCGTTGGGGATCTCGGTGATGAAGAAATCCAGGCCTATGATACCGTTAGAGCTGGGGGAGCAGGAATTTGGCGTGATTGCCCCTCACCAATGATCAAGCATTCCATCTCCTCTTCGCGCAATATGTTGACCCCTAACTCCTCCCTCAGCCTCTCGTAGTACTTGTAGGCCCCTCCACCGGTGGCCACCACACATAATTCGTCCCGTTTCGAGCTGTTCCGCTTCTCATGCTCCTCTTTTAGCTGTCGGATGAAGTTAATGCATAGGTCGATCCGATGGGTCTCGAAATTGAGGAAATTCAGTCGACCGCCATTATCCGCCGAATTGAGCTCGCGAGTAAAGTAAACCAGCTTTGCCAAGGTGCCACCAATCTATGTTCCCACTCCGTCAGCCTCTTGTTTCCTCGGTGATCGCGTTGTCTCGTTCCCCCTGGACTGCGGGGGAGCCGGTCGCAGTGCGGGGCAGGGTGTGTTTTTTTTTTTTTTTTTTTGGCAACTCACATCGACAGCCACATGGCTCACTACGCCGGTGTGGTGTGGAAGCCGAATATCCTTGTTCTCATAGTGTACACCCTCTGCTTCAACGGGGCTTCGGGATCGTGGCTCATCGTCGACAATGAAGGCGCCCTTGACGTTGATCTTGACAGCCCCGGGGTTCGTGATAGCTTCCTCCAGACGGTTAGGGCGCTTGCGCCGAGAATCAATGCGTTCAGGAGACATTGTGGTGGTAGAAAGGGAGAGTGTTGGATGTTCAGGTGAGGTCCCGTTCCCACGCTTACTGCGTATATCTCCTTCTACCCGGTTCCACTTTGAGCCGAGGGACGTCCCGAGGCTTTCGGTCTGTTCTGATAGCTGTAAGCCGGTCGGCTAGCTGTTGGGTATGGACTGTGATTGTGACTGGAATGGTTGACTGTGAATATTCAGTCTGGAGCAGACGATGTTCATGAAAGACATATCTTGGCATTCTTCCGTTTTCATCAGTTATCACGGTACTTCAACATTGATCAATTACATTGGAGATAATCCACATGTAAGCTCTCTGAGACATTTCAGATATGAATTTCATATGTGAAATATGGCTTTAGGTGTGAAGGGGTGAAGGGGCGAAGATGTGAAGATGTGAAGTGAAGACGTGAAGACGTGAAGGGGAAGGTGCGAATAGTCGCAAGATACAATCCAAGGAAGGAACGACTCTCTGCACCTTCCTTCATTTGCTACCTGTTGTTTTGTTTTCCTTCACGTCTCTTTGCCTTTACCGCTCTCTGCTCTCTGCTCTCTGCTTTGTTCTTTGCCATCTACCCCTTTCCTGGCATTCTCTGTTTGCAACCTTACTGTAATGGATTCCTTTGGAGACGATGTCCCAGAGGCTGCCTCGGCCACGGCTGCCTCAGTCGCAGGCTCAGCCCCAGTGCAAGAGGATGTGGCAGCAGGTGTCCTTTCGGGCATCGGCCCTAATGCCGAATCTGCCGGTCAAATTGCTCGTGATAAGGGTTGGACTGACCCAGTCCCCTTTGCGTACTCGGAGTTGACGAGCAAGGAGCACCGCGACTGGGCTGGTGTTGCCGCTCGCTACGAATGGGATGATGAGTATGGCGAGGTTGGGCCCTCCCACCCAGAGCTGGAGGAGCAGCTGTTCCGGGGCAACTTGATTCCCCGCGCGGGTTCTAAGCTGGGCGAGTAAGTGGTCTCACGAGATGGCGCGGAGCGTGTGACTGATGATTCTACCTGCACAGCCTGAATAGCTTCAAGGTCAACGTGGAATCCCCAAACGAGATTAAAGCTGTGGTTGACGTGAGTGGAAAAGAAAGGCGACGAGAACGAGGCTAACGAAGCACAGTGGAAGGACTTTGGCCTGCACCCCGTGATGCTTCAAAACATTGCGCTGTGTCAGTACGATCGGCCTACCGCAATTCAGTCCTACGCAATCCCCGCGGTGCTCTCCAACCAGGATCTCATTGCGGTGGCCCAGACTGGTAAGCCTCGAGCTGAACTTCATGAACCCCGGATACTAATCGACGTAGGCTCGGGAAAAACTGGCGCATTCCTCATCCCCATTCTGTCCAAGCTCATGGGAAAAGCGAAGAGGCTTGCGGCTCCTCGCCCTAACATCACTCAGGGATTCGACTTTGCTAGAGATGCAGTTCGCGCTGAACCTCTGGTGTTGGTTGTTTGCCCTACCCGGGAACTGGCAACCCAGATATTTGACGATGCTCGTCGTCTGTGCTATCGATCCATGCTCCGTCCATGTGTTGTCTATGGCGGCGCTCCTACTCGAGCTCAGCGGGAGGAGTTACAGAAAGGCTGTGATATCCTCATAGCTACTCCTGGTCGCCTTCTCGACTTTATGGAACAGACTCATGTTCTGTCTCTTCGGCGCGTTCGGTATACTATATCGCGGATCACACCACGGGCCTTGAAACTGACTTCATACAGATACACTGTCGTTGACGAAGCAGATGAGATGCTGGATTCTGACTGGGAAGACGAATTCAAGCGTATCATGTCTGGCGGAGGTAAGTTGATTCAAACACCCCTGACGTTTTGTTGCATTGGCATATGCACAAATCTCTCATAAAGTACCCGATTCCCCATGGTCTATTTTACTGACCCGTTCAAGATCTTAACGAGGATGGAGATCATCGTTACATGATGTTTTCTGCCACATTCAACAAGGAATTCCGCAAACTCGCCAAGGATTACCTTTCCGATGACCACGTGCGTCTTCGTGTTGGCCGGGCTGGCAGCTCGCACCGTAATGTGGTGCAAGACGTATGTGGACCACTGGAAAACCCTAATTTTGCGACGTTCTGATGCTGATGACACCTTGAAACTAGATTGTCTGGGCCGATCAGCACCAAAAGATGAAGGCTCTCTATGACCTGCTGATTAGCATGCCGCCTGTTCGCACCTTGGTCTTTGTGAACAGCAAGGACCAGGTTGATTTCGTTGACGACTATTTGTACAACTCCTCCATGCCTTCTACCTCCATCCACAGCGGACGGACTCAGCTTGAGCGTGAGGATGCCATGTGAGTACTTGATCTTGAGTCGCAGATCCATGGATATTGAAACCCTTTACTGATGCTTCCAAAGTCGTTCTTTCCGCAGTGCCAAATGTCCCATTATGGTTGCCACCGGTGTCACTGCTCGTGGATTGGATGTCATCAACGTTCTACATGTGGTGAACTTCGATCTTCCCAGTACCTTGCATGGTGGAATCACCGAGTACATTCATCGAATCGGTAAGTGACCTCTCATCAACCTACTTCGCATGAATATACGATTGCTCACTGTTTCTTCCGCAATCAATAGGCCGCACTGCTCGTATCGGTAATGAAGGAATCGCTACTTCATTCTACAATGAGCGCAATGAGGAGCTTGCCCCAGACCTGGTCAAGATTCTTATGGAATGCAAGCAGAACATTCCGGACTTCTTGGAGTCTTTCCGCCCTGAGAACGACGAGCTCGTTTTTGATGACAACTCCGAGGACGAGTTCTTTGACAAGCCTGAAGAAGATACCGGGTTTGGCTCCGATGCTGGCGGTGGGGCTGAGGCCGGCGATGAGGCTGGTGCTGAGCCAGTTGAGGCGGAAGGAGAGAACCAGCCCCTCGCTGAGTCTGAGCAAGATCCATTTGTGGATTCCAAGAAGGCTAAACCATCAAAGAATAAGGTGGATGATTGGGATGACATGGAGGTCGAGTCTCGTCCCTCTAAGGGCGGACTCAGTGGGTCGTCCTGGGCCTCCAAGGCTCCCAAGGCATCGGCCACCACGGATTTTTGGGACTCCGCGCCCAAGAAGGCCGATCAAAGCTGGTAGGCCTACGGTCCGTCTCTACGATTATCCATCTCTGCGGTCATGGACGATACAACAAGGATTACGATTTCACGAAGTGATGAGTAGGGTTATGAGAGCGTTCTACTATTATCTGAGCCGCTCAGGATCAGAATCGAAATAAGGGCTTGGGTTTCGGACACTGGGATTGTTTTTCTCATTCTTATTGACTGGGAGGTACAACGGAAAGAATTGTTTTAACGGGACAAGGATTTCTTTATGTGGTTTCGAGGATCTACGGATGTGCAACAACCTGGTTGGGAGATTTACCACACTGATTTCGTTCACAAACATTGATATCAATTCCAACAATTCCAAGTGCAGTCGTAAGTCGGTATGAAGTCCAAGTATAAAGTCCAGTAGAGCAGCTCCTGCCTTGTTTGAGAACCGCACTTCCATCCATAGATGTCCGCGCCTTCGATTTCCCCCCTTCAACCCATCCAGTCCTTTCGACTTCGCACTATGCATCGGTTATCTCTATTCTCTGCTGCTGGCGTTCTGTATTTAATCTCCTTCGCTACGGCACTGGGCAGCAAACATGATCACTGGAATGAGCTTCGAGACCTGAGTCTCAACACGCCGAACCAGAACTCGAGGCTTCCAATCCTCATCGACACCTTTCAAAACCCAACACACAATAACCTGGGCTTCTGGCATGGCTCGGGTGAGAATCTCACCGTACAACACGGTCCTGGTTTCATCAGTCTCTTCCCAACCGATCCTGATCAAAACTTCCACACACAGTTCGACACCAACCAGTGCTACAGTCTGGTACCCTGGTTCAATGAGTTTCTGCATGTCGTATTTGAGGGAACAGATCAGTACAGTGTCTCTTTGAATCAGCACAACGACGAATGCAATCCACGCCGCAGCCCGTTCCCCAGTGTCGCGGACTCCGTCCAAGCAGAGCGGTATGTGATGCATTCCAGCTCGGAATCAACGGGTGGAGACGGTGATCGGGGCGAGAATGAAGATTGGGATGAAGACGGTGACGTTGATACCGATTCCCTGGACAAGGAGCATCGAAAACTTGGCCTCCTCAAGGCCCATGATCAACACAAGTATCTAAATGGAACTGCTAAAATCCCCAAGGGACGCCGTGAGCTATATATTCCACTGACCCACTTCGAGATCGACTTCAATCGAGTCGTGTCAGTATCTTTTCACGGCTTCTATACCCGCGAGCCTATGACGCTGCACCGTGTCGAGATCGTACCAACGGTCCCAATGCCCTCTCGGGAAAATGGATACTTCCGATTGCCCGGGAAGCTTCCGAGTGGAAGACTGGTTCTTCGGTGTTCCCGCCCGAATTCGTTCGCTTTTGGAATCGATGATGGACAGCCTCAGTTCTCGCAGCGAGTGATGCGGATCTTGGACGAGGAAGGTGTGCGAGTCACGTTCTTTGTGGTTGGGGCTGGATTGAGAGACCGGTCGAGTAACTTCACGGCCTTTTATAAGGAGATGCTCACGAAGGGCCATCAAGTTGCACTTCATTCGAACACACATCCCAAGTGAGTCTGCATTGGATACTGCCCTTCCTATATTCGTGAGGCTGACGGTAGCATAGAATGGAAGCACTTCAAACTGTTCGTGAGATTGATGACGAGATCATACAGACAGTTGAGGTATTCAAGGACCAATTGGGGATCGAATGTACGTCAGATGCCATGAGACTTCGAAAACCTTCCTAACACGTTAATTTTTCAGCTTCATACTTCCGCCCACCATTCGGAACAGTGGCTGCTCGCCTGCGCCAACAGCTAGCACGACACGTCCCAAGTCCATACATCGTGAATTGGAGCGTGGATGTTGAGGATTGGCTCTGGGCCAATACTTCTACCCCAGAGAAACAGCTCGACGCTTTCTATCTGGGGGTTGAGAAGGGTGGTAACCTGGCCGTCATGCATTACTTGAATCCAACCACCATTGGATACTTGCCGAAGTTCATTCAGCACATCAAGAAAGCAGGATACCAGATTATGCGCATTGATCAGTGTTTGGAGGATGTGGCTGCGCCGCCGCTGTGAGGAATTAGGCCGGGGCATGCTGAGAGGTCTGTGTATATCATTAGTGTATAATCTTTTCTCCTAATCCGTGCCTTCGACGAAAGGCAACTTCTCGCATGGCTTTATCCAGGTAGTCGGATACTCGAAGCGATTGACACACGTTCACATCAGCACGAGTGGTCTGTATTGAGCAAGTGTATAAAAAGAAACCCCAACGCCAGTATTCATCCAGAAGCATCAGCCAAACCAAAAAGGAAGTGATAATACATAAATGGAGACGGGTTCTCCAAGCCAGCCTGATTCCACCAATTCTGGAATATCGTTCTCCGTGATTCATCTCGCTCTCAATGCAAGTAATCCCCAAGATTATACCCAAAAAAAACCCCCGCCTTATAAGCCAAAAACGCAAGGAAGAACTCGGGAACATCCAAATTTAGTCCCCAAATTCGGGCTTTCGGCACAAACCCTTTTTCTCGGTCAGATCGCGAACGCGACCCGTGATCCAGCCAGAGGTAGCGTCGCCGGTGGACACGGCATTTCCAAGACGCGGGTTGGCGCTGGTGAAGCAGGTGTTTTCGCGGAACGCGAACTGCGCGCAGGTCTTCTGCGCGTCGCAGAGGATACGACAATCCTCGAAAGAATGCGCGAAAGGCTGCTCGTCAGCTGCCAGGTTATCCCAGTTGAGACGAGTGGGCTGGGTGACGATTTCTTGGTATATGAATTCGCGGAAGAGGTCGCCGTGGAGGAGGATACGTTTGTTTTTCTATGTATTATGAGCCATTAGTGATGGGCGCGGGGAGCTGATGTGGGGGAGAGGAACGCACATTACGCCAGCGCTTCTGTTCAAACTTCCAGAGGTTCTCGATGTCGGTCGGGGAAAGGTGGTGGAAAGCCACGGCGATAAAGCACCACGGATGACGGTAAAAGTCGACGGTGAACTCGTCCAGCTCGCCGAGGTTGGAGTTCTGCAGGATCGGCCACGTAAAGTGCAGGTTGACACCTGCGTCGGCGAGAACCTTACCGAGCACGCAGTCACCCGCCCAGTGGCCGTCCGTGTAGGCGTTCAGCTCGAGTTCGCGGGAAGAATATTGGTCGGAGGCGCGCTGCAGGGCGGGATTAGAAAGCATGAAGCCTGAGCCTCCGTGGGCGAAAATCACGTCTGCGATCTGGGTCTCTGTGCCCAGATACTGCGGCTTGGTGTGGTCGAACCGGGCCAGCCAGGTGAGGACCGTCGGCCACGACATGTAGGTGTCGGCTTCGATGAAGATGAACCATTTCGCGTTGGCCTTGTGTCGCAGGGCTGCCTGGGCCATCGGCAGGAACTTCCATTTGTCCAGTTTCCACCCCGGGTTGTTGGGTTTGCCGATGGCGGAGTTGGCTTCGTCGGCGAAGTCCTGCTGCTCGAGACCCTTGCGGCCGTACTTGACGATGCGGTTGTAGAATTCGAAATCGGGGTTCTGCTTCGCGGTACTGTCCATATCGCGCAGGACATCGTGGATCTTGACGCCCTCGATCTCCTCTTCGAAATCCGAGTAGATCACGTAGTGGGGGATGCAGCGGAGGGTGGTTTGGAAGTGGACCGGGACCTTCTCGCGAGCTTCAGTCACCCCGGTCTTCATGACGACCAGAACATCCTCGATGCCCGGCAATGGCGGGCAGAATGGAGCCGGTTCGCCATGTTCGTCGAGATCCGGGGTGACGTCGTCGAAGTGCGGTCGCCACGGGCGATTGTCGAGGGCGAAGAAATGGTAAAAGAAGAAGACGGTGAGGGCGGCTGCAGCGGCCAGTAGGCGCCGACTGAACCGGCGACGAGGGACCATGATGGATGCGAGATCAATTGGTCATCTTTGGGATAGGAGCTCTGAGCTGGGGAAGACGCTAAGATGATCGACGTGTGGACGCGTACACGGGCTGGGGGCTGTGTACGAAGTACGGAGTCAGGACTCGGAATTCACAAAGTCCCCCCTTGAATTGTCTTTGTATACTCTCTCGTAGGGGTCCAGCTCCCGGTTACTTTACTGTGTGGACTAGTCCTTCCAGGTCACCGCGTCATCTTAAGAGTTAGTGACCAGTCGAGGATACGATTGTCACGTTTACTCTCTGCGTATAGAACTAGAACATTCACCTCTGTAATCTCATGTTCTCTATGTAAGAAAGCAAAAGACAAATCCATTCATTCACACGGTGCGATTTTGGTATACAGTTTCCAGGTCTTACTCTTGGGTCTTCTTTTCCACCATCTTAGTATGCAGCTTGACCAGCTCTGGAATAATGATGCTTTCAATCTCAATTCCATCCCGACTAGCATCTGAGATCTGCTCAGCCTCGGATTGGTCAAGGGGTACCGTATTGCCCTTCTGAGCCTCCGCCAACCCAACCTGATCCTCAACGCCGGAGATACTCTTGCTGCGCTTGGATTTCGGAACCCGGATCCACCGCTCATGGGGCTCATCCGGGGTGATGAAGACTACCTCCCACTTCCGCGTGGAAAGTAAGTTACCAATCACCAAGTGGTGGGAGTACCGTTGGAGCGCGGTGCGCGCCTTGTACACAAGCAAGGAGGGATCCGTCTCTAACTTGAACGAGACGACCATACTTCCTTCGGGCGCCCAGCCATCTACCAGCCGGTGCAGGAATTTCGGGACAGGGTCAAGGTTGACGACGAGTTTCTTGCGGTTCGATGGCTGCTCCTCATTCTCGCCTGTGTAGATATCGTCCGCTCCGACGGCGCTCCCTTGCAGGTGCGCCGGGAGTTCGGAGGATTGGATTTTGTGTTCGGCCATCCGGCTGCGCGGGATGAAGAAATCACTCACGGCCGCCGCAAGATAGAAGAGCGCATTCGGTCCAATGGGTCGCATGATCTTTGCCATCGATCGCAGCTCAAACATGTACTCAGATACCGTCGTAAAAGGCAGCAGGAGAAGACGGTTGTTCTGCTTGGCATAACGGTATTTGCGCAGCACGCTGCGCATCTGGTCCTGGTACTCGTCTCGAACCATAATAGAGCCATGGCCGGACTCTGCCGAGTCCGCCGAGGGAGGGGCCTCGTCCATGAAGTCTAAGAAACAATTCGTCGAATGGCTGTAGTGCCGGGAGTACGGCAGCAAACTGTACTGGCGGTGCAGAAAGATCACGGCGTACCCTTGTTCTAGGAAATACTCGGCAGATGTCGCACCGCGGGTTCCGGCGGAGAAGTTGTCAATGAATCGGACGGTCTGCGCTTCTAGAGGCACGGTGGTACCACCAGACGTGACGAGGACGACACGGCGGTTGGCCTCCACATGGAGTTGGATGAAGGCACGGGCGAGCGCTTCATGCTTCGGCAGGGCCTTTGGGGGCGGGTATTCATTGAAATACACAGACTCGGCGGCGGCCGGCTCCATCTCACCAACTAAAGGGGCTGCCATGTTTGATCACGGTTTGGGTATCTGTACAAGCGCGGACAAAAGAGTTGAAAGCTGTCGCAAACTGTCGGGTCTGATAAGATAGGCCCCGCGCCCTGTGCCTTGGTGGGGTATTGCAAGTCTGTCTAGATAATGTTCGTTGGATCCCAGTCGGGTTCAGCTCAATCGGCTACCGTCGCAGTTAATTTATCAATGGTCCGACAACTCCAATCTTCTTTGAGGTTGAGCCCATGTATGCTCGGCGTGGAGGACGTTGAGGCCGAACTCCCCGATTCGGCACTAGCGTTGCCGTTGGACCGAGGTGGCAGGGTTGAGGTCAAAGACACATCAGTCTTACTACTCAGACAGGTTGTTGAAAGAAACAGAAGATGAGATGAATCTCCAAATTGGAGGCGTCGGTTACTACGTCACGTGTATGCCACATGCGGGGTGCCGGATACGGCTTCTATACACTCTTGTGATACACATGTGCAAACATGGGGATATAGATCCGTTGTTCCGTACGTAATTACTGGAGGTAGCGACTGCGAAGTGCCTGGCTGATGGTGCTCATCCGACTTGCCATACCACCATGCTGCATATTGCTCAACAGAGCCTCCTCCAGAGCTGACTGGGTAACACTCGCATCTGGGACAGCATAAATACAATATCCATCATTGAACTCGGAGGACGTACCATCAAGATCACTGAAGCTACTGCCCATGCTGGGAGTGCCATCGCTAGTCTCGCGACCGGATGCATTGGATCTCCGCGAATTTTGACGGGGCCCAAGTGCTCTCTGGGGACCCGAGGCTGGTGTTCTGTAGTCTGCCCGTCGCGCCTCCCCGGGAGACAGGCCGATGGGACCAGCAGAGCTCATGGAGCTAGTAGATGACTCCGATGCCACGGGGACCCGGGAAACTCGTGGATCTGGACCCCGGCGTCGTGGGCCCGTTGCTCGCTCGGCATCCAGTCGAAGCGTAGCACTCAACTCCTGGCCTGGTCGCTGGTGAGATGTTTGCGGTTCTCGGACCATTGGGAGGAATGCTGGGGTCTCATCCTCGTCATCCTCATCATCCCGAAGACCAGAGCGCTGGACGGAGGCTTTCCCAAATCGTTTGAAGCGGAGAGCGCGTCTGGTGTCTTCCTCGTCGGACTCTGATTCTTCTGACATGCTCGAGGATAGTGGCTCCTCATCATATGGGGAGTGGGGTAAGGGCGAGACCGGTGCTTGGTCTCGCCTAACGGCTGATGGGCGACGACCTAGAGAGTCCCAATGTGAGTCGTTTTCGGCCGGTATCTCGGTGCGCGGGGAGATTTGGGCCCGAGCCTGATTTACAAGATTCGCCGATTCCACGCTGATGGGGCGAGGTTCCACGGCTGTAATGTATATTAGATATTGTTTTCGCGGTCCGGAGAACAGGTGCCTGAACTAGCCCATACCTCTCTGCACAATCTCCGGTGGGTGAGATACCTGCCGTGATGGCGCCCGAGAACCTACATTTTGTCAGTCTTCATGTATCAATAGGGGGTTCGAGAGAGCCAGATACCAGGGACTATGGTTTCTCTCGACGGCTGTCCTCCCAAGGCCATGCTCCCGGACACTGAGCCGGGAGCCGGGGAAGGAGAGTTCGATTGAGTGGTCCCAACTTTGCGCATCTTGGCGCGTACTTGGGACAGCTGCCGGTCATAAAGCCATGCGGCTTGTTGGAGTAGAAATTGCAGGGTGACATCAAAATGCTCTGCCCTACACCAATCACGTCAGCTGTCGGGGTAAAGGGATACCGGGCAGAGGGGAACTACAGGGCTTTCCCTGTAATGGTGTCAGCGAGATCAACACCCAAGCAGTCATGGACCTGGGGTGCCTGCATACAGTCTATATCGCCTTTGGATGGCCGAGACAGAATGTCCCAAAGGTCTAGATCTTTGGTTGCGTTCCACTCCACCTACGGTCATTAGCAGACTCTGGATTCAGTGGCACATCCGGAACTCACCGGTGGTGGGTCTTCAAAGTCGCCCCTGGGAAATGGGAGTCGTATGAATACGGTGTAGTTGGTCTCGCCAGGTGGGAGTTTGGCCATTGTGTAAACAGCGGTGTGATGGGTTGTACGTTGACTGCGCTCTCCTACACACTGAAATTTGAGTGAAATGTGGTCAGGTGCCCTGGTGGGTAATCGGAATGTGTTATTATATGGAATATCCAACGTCGTAGCTTGGAGTAGTTGCGATGATGGGGCGAAGCGGAGAGCTGACGTCCCTCGTGAGCCCCACTGAGTCTGGATTATGTAGTCAGCTCAGACCATATTAACATAATCACCGCCCGGGTGGTCTAGTGGTATGATTCGCGCTTAGGGTTCACCCAAAGCACAATTGCGCGAGGTCCCCGGTTCAATCCCGGGCTCGGGCCGGTATTCTTTTTTTGCTCCTTGTTCCAAGGTTAGATCAAACACACCTGCTCCGTACTTAGGTACGGACTAGATAGACATTGAAAATTCCGTCCTCCGTAGGGTCTCTGTATTTCGATATGTGGAGTTTCCAACTTTCTATGTTGGAATACCTAAGTAGGACCTAGTACTACCTAATATGTGTTTGAAGCACCCGGCAGGACTCCAGGGCTCGGTCGAAGAGATCCAATGATCCAATGTACACTCCGAATATATATCGAGATACCATACGTCACTCAGACTCCATTCGTATACCCATGAATGGACTGCACCTACTGATACCCCCAGGCTAAGATGCCCAACCCCAACCCTGGAGTAGCAGGAACACAAGACAGCGAAGCATACCTGGGTATGCCGATGGTTGGTTCAGTGGATCAGCGTGGGCTATATCCACCTGGGCAGACCTCGGCTCCCCGTCCAAGCACCTACAACCATGTTCACCTATCTACTGCACAAATGCTTTGCTGTCATTCTACGATTCATCATTGGCTTGGGTGCGAAGGTATCTGCCAGTCCAGATGAAGTACGTCATATCCCCTCCAGGGATGGCCGAGCCATCAAGGTCCATCTGTATCAGCCCTCCCACCCCGGCCCATCCCCGGTTCTCCTCAACTTCCATGGCAGCGGGTTCATGCTCCCCCTCCACGGTAGCGATGATGAATTCTGCCGTCGAGTCAGCCGGGAGACCGCGTACACGGTCGTCGATGTCCCCTATCGCCTGGCACCGGAACATCCCTTCCCCGCCGCCCTGCATGACGTTGAAGATGCCATCCAATATGTCCAATCGCGGTCCGAGGAGTTCGATCTGACCCGCCTATCTCTCTCGGGCTTCAGCGCGGGCGCCAACCTCGCCCTGGCCGCGGCCTCCACTGTCTTCCCCCCGGATACATTCCATTCCGTCGTGGCCTTTTATCCCGTCACCGATCTGAAATCGGACCCGACGCTCAAATCCGCGCCCGTGGCTGGAGGCCGGGTGATTCCCAGTTGGGTGGGACGCCTCTTCAATCACTCTTATCTCCCGGCGGGCTTTGATAAGGGGGACCCACGCATTTCGCCACTCTTTGCGCCGGCCGACCGGTTCCCTCGGCGCCTGGCCATGATCACTGCCGACGGGGACTCCCTGGCCCTCGAGGCCGAGGCGCTAGCCGAGAAGGTTCAGGCCGTGGAGGGGCGCCATGTGGTGATCCAGCGCATGAAGGGATGCTCGCACGCGTGGGACAAGCGCACCGCGCCGGGCACCCCGCAATCGCACGCCAAGGACCAGGCCTACCAGGTGGCCGTGACTCTGCTGAACGCGACTTGAAGAGGTCGGTCAATTTCCGGGTGTTCCTGGCCTGATCCAGTCTCTGACAACGGTGTATCCTTGGCCCGGCACGGACCGAGGTTGGTTGGCAGCCCTAGCCCTATTTTACTGATTGGGCGATCTGCTCGTATCGTAAGTTGCAGGGTTCAAAGAGGGCGATCTGGAATATTCTCCGAGAATAAGGTGTAAGCTATCTGCGGACCTAGGATACGTACTTGGACTATGAAGATCGATATACTACTGTACTGTATGTATATACGGTATGTGCAGACACGAAACGAGGTTACGTATACTGTTGTCCCAGGGATTGCGTCAGGGCCACCCGTGGGTCAAAAGACGAAAAAAAAAAATAAAAAAAAAAGGAGGTTTGGATGTCCATTTAGTCTTGGCTTGGACCTCTCACTTTACCTTCTCTTCCCCTCGTATGCCGTCATAGACCACATCTTTTTCGTCTCCGGACGAGTCCACTCCTTTTCACGCCCGCTGGTTAGGCGTCATAATGAACCCGCCCGTTTTGGATGAGGCCCAGTATCGCCACGAGGTCCTGGGCCTCTCCGCAGAATCTGAAGAAGCGCAGGCGCAACAACTAGCCGAGGAGGCGCAACAACTAGGACTGACGATTCCCCGAGCCACCGCGCCTGTGGCGGTGATGGACATGGATCTCACCTCGCCAGTCCTCTCCTCGGGCTCCTCCGATCGAAACTCCATGGGAGGCTCTGTGACGCCGTCTCACGAGCCCGCCTCGCCTTCCATCCCCCCGCTGGATCCCATCGTTTCCGGGCTGTCGCAGGTCACGCTGGCATCACGCCGCCTACAGCCCGGGAGTACACGGTCGTTGGCGTCCACTCGCCCCACCTCGTTCTGCTCCAGCGAGGGGAGGGTTGCGCTGGCCGGATACGGATATAACAATGATATGCTGGACGCGACGTCCAAGCGCCATTCCATGCTCAGTGTCGCTTCCGCGGATAAGAAAGAAAAGCGCCGAAGTAGTTTTCGATCCGCAATTGGGCGGATTCATTTTCGCAGGAAGCGCCCCTCGTCCACTCTTCTGCCGGAGGCACCGGGGACGGTCCCAAGGTCCGGCTATGAGCCGGATCATGTTTTCTCGGATCCAGAACCTCGTGTGCCCGAAGATGCCCCCACGGAGCAAGGAGCGGCTCCGCTACCCCGGCTGGAAATTCCGCTATATAGCCAGGAGTCCCTGCAAAGGAGCTTGGATGACCCCGAACTGGCGAAGATGAGCGAGCGCCATCGGCTGGAAAGAGACCGCCATGTCGGTTTCCAAGAGGCGGCCCTCAATATCCTTCGGCGGAGGCACGAGACCGCTGTTCTTGAAAGGCAGTCGGATAACCGACGCCAGGAGGAGGAGAAACGCGAAAAGGTTTGCTCCCCGCAATCCACCTAGGGACATGGCTAACCGGGATCCCAGAACATCGACGATATAGTCCGACTTGAGGAGCGACAGCTGGCAGTAGAAATCGAGCAACAGCGTGAGTTCGACCGCGCCAAGGTCAATTCGAGCACCCGCATCAAGCATATGGAGGGGTACTTTCGCAATGCGAGCCCACCACCGTCTCCCGCAGGAGGCTCAAGCCGAGCCGAACGATCCTCTGAATCCTTCTCTGAATCCGACTCGACCGCCCCAGCTCGCGTGTTCACGCGACAGCACATGGAACAGCTGGAGCAGCAGTACCACAGTCACGAGTCCATGGACAAGCTTCACGACGCTCGCATCAAGGTGCTACGTGACCGCCAGGAACTCAAGCTGCAAGAGGCCATAGCCCGCACGGAACAGGAACTGGATGACCTGTGTAACCGACACACCCAGGAGATCGCTACTCTGAAGATCGAGCACCGACAAGAAGAAATATCGCTCACCGCAGGTCTTCAGAGCAAGGAGAAGACCCTGTGTAAACGCTGGCATCTGGAGGAAGCTGTCCTCCGCCGGCGCCTTGAATTGCGCGATGGCCAATTGTACGGTCCTTTGCCCCCTCTGCCCTTCAGTCCATCGGGCATACCTACGTCAGACTCTCCGCCTCCCGACTTGTCGAATACCCCGGATACCATCCATCCAGACCACGAGTCTGTGCCATTCTGATCGGTCCACGATCCCACGACACCCCATTACATTGCCTACATTTCTCATTCTCATTTAATGCCTCTGCCGGGGCGACTCGTTAATCCTCAGAGCACCCGCCCCCTACGACCCTTGTAATCTCTTTGTCCGCTCTTGGGTCAGCCATGAGTCTCTTTACATGCATTGCGACGGCCTTTTGATCTCATTGTTGCATACCATCTGGCGGAGATCAATTCTACATAGACATACGGAATGACTTGATAGCTTAATTGAAACGACTTAAAATATTTATCTGGGTATCTCACGCTGAACCAGACAAAAACAGAACTGAGCCTTTCACACAGACGACGTGGAAGTAGAGACCCTTTCCACCCTCAATCGATTTTCCACCCTCAATCGATCCAAAACCGTCTCAACCCTCCCTCCCCCTCCAGTCATCATATCCTCCGTCTTCTTATCACGTCCCTGATCCCCAATCACAACAGCCCGCTCCACGATCCCCCCATTCGACAACTTGAACCGTCCCACCCGCCCATCTTCCCACTCCAACCGTACATATCGCGCCTCCAACGACGCCGCCGCAACCGAAACCACCCCTGTATCCCGATCCGGGGACCCCTCCAGAGTATATCTCCCCTCCAGCCCCAGCTTCTCGCGCAGGAATTCCACCGCATCCACTCGCATCTGCCACCCCACCAGCTCCCGCCGCAGCTCGCGCGCAAATCCCCGCAGATCCTGTCTCCGGCCCTTCCACGGCTTTGCTAGTTCCGGATCTGCGTCGCGCACCGGACGCGACAGGTATGCGCTTTCGAGCTTCGCCATCGAAATGCATGCTGGTACTGTGTGGCGGTGGACACGGAGTCGCTTTTCGGTACCGCGCTGCTCGCTGCGGAGGAGGATGTAGTACGGTTTGGTGAATTGGCCATTGCGCGTGCAGACGTCGATGCGGATACCGAGTAGGTTCTTGGGGCTGTTGGGGGATGGATCTTTGAATGGAAATGCAGTTGCGCCGAAGGCGATGCGATGGTGGTTTAATTCGTTGTGCTTGCCTGCTGCTTGAGCGAGTGGGGAGAGCGCTGCTAGATCGTCGCTCACGGCGGATGCTGGGGCTTTTTGGAGCAGCTTTTGGATTGGGTCCGTGGCTAACAGACTGGAGGTGAGGATGCGCTTGCGCTTTTGCAGATTGCGGACTGTGGATGGTTAGCTGGGGACATAGGTGTAGTATTTGGAGCGCTGACTTTCTGCATGGATAGACGCAATGTCGGTATCCAGTTCATCTGGATCGGTGTACATGTTGATGTTGTTGATGTTGATGTTCCCGTTCGTGATGATGTTTGTTTGGAACACGTGATCCGCCAAAGCTTGGCCTCGGGGATTAATTAGCTGCAGACATAGTTCGATTGCATTTGGGGGGTTTTTTTGGCTGGAACTCGAGGGGTTTCGCAAAATGGTGTATTCTGTAGATTCTAGATTATCAGACTGCACATTGCAGGTTCAATTGAAACCACGAAGGACTGATGGATATCAGGATGTTGAGTAAGGCCTTCGATCGACGTGGCGCAGAACCCTTGCCCCGGATTTGCATAAGAGGCCAGCTTGCCTCATCCTTTATCATCACCCATTCATTCATGTCTTGATGCCTCCACTCCTTTAGTTCACTGCTCTGGGTATCTGAACCCCTTCGAATCTTCTTACAATTACACTCCCTCAATTTCAGCCCTGCTCCCAGGGACCAGGAGACAATCTCGCTCGTCTACACTCCAATGCCACGCAAGAACGCAAGCCTCTCCAAGCGCCGCTCCAAACCGAACCTCAAACTTGCGACCGGGTCGAATGGACAGGCGAATGGCAAGATGAATAACAACATTGAAATGCGCAGCAGGGACACCCCCTCCGCGGAATCATCAGCGGAACGGACAGCCCAACTCATGTCTCGTCCCAGCTTCTCTCTGGATAACGAACCACCTTTCGCCCCGCAAACCCCCGTCCAAACCACGACCACCTTCCATAATCTACCACGCAGTGATCGCCGCAATTTCATCCTGCTGGTCCTACTATACTTCCTCCAAGGAATCCCCATGGGCCTGGCCACGGGCTCGGTGCCCTTCCTTCTCAAGCCCTATCTCTCCTATGGCCAGATCGGAGTCTTCTCACTCGCCTCATATCCATACTCGCTCAAGCTGTTCTGGAGCCCCATCGTCGATGCAGTGTGGAGTACGCGTTTTGGGCGCCGCAAGAGTTGGATCACCCCGGTCCAGGTGATTGCGGGTCTCGCCATGATCTATCTCGGAGGCCACATCGAGGACATGATGGTCCAAGCCGGGGCTAATGGGGGCGCCGGAGTCTGGAAATTCACCTACTGGTGGTTCATGCTGGTGTTGTTCTGCGCCACCCAAGATATTGCCGTGGATGGATGGGCGATTACATTGATGTCTCCCCCCAACATTTCCTATGCCTCGACTGCCCAGACCGTCGGCCTGACTGCAGGCCATTTCTTGTCGTACACAGTGTTCCTCGCATTCAACTCGAAAGACTTTGCCAACCGATGGTTCCGATCGATTCCCGGCGAGAGCGGCCTGTTGTCTCTGGGGACGTACCTGAGCTTCTGGGGCTGGGCGTACCTGATTGTGACCTGTGGGCTGGCATTCCTGAAAAAGGAAGAAAGCACCAAGGACCGCGACAGTATCATGGATGTCTATAAGAGCATGTGGAGTGTTCTCAAGTTGAAGCACATTCAAACCATCATTCTGATTCACCTGATTGCCAAGATCGGCTTCCAGGCCAATGATGGAGTCACCAGCCTCAAACTCCTGGACAAGGGCTTCGGTCAGGATAACATGGCTCTGGTAGTGCTGATTGATTTCCCATTCGAAATCATGCTGGGGTACTACGCGGGCCAGTGGTCCACCAACTACGGAGCCATGCGTCTATGGGGCTGGGCCTTCGTGGGACGCCTGGCAGCCGCCGTGCTCGCGCAGTTGACCGTGATGATCTACCCCAGTGCCCCGGAAGTGCCGATGTGGTACATGCTCACGGTGATTGGTGAACACGTTCTGTCGACCTTCATGAACACCGTCATGTTTGTCGCCATCTCGGCCTTCCACGCCCGCATTGCTGATCCGGCCATCGGTGGGACCTACATGACTCTGCTCGCCACGTAAGCTCCCTCTCCCGTTCCCCAACGATATCGAATCTAACCAGTCAATCTAGGGTCTGCAACCTCGGTGGAACTTTCCCCCGTATCTTCGTCCTCAAACTCGTCGACTTCTTCACCAGTGCAACCTGTCTCCCCCCAACCGTCGCCCCTCCTGCCGATTCCCTCAAGGACACTCTGGTCACCACTGCCTTCTCGTGTGCCCTCGAGCCGGAGAAGAACCGCTGTGTCAACGGTGGTGGTACCTGCCAGGTTGACCGCGACGGTTACTACATGACCAACATGATCTGTGTGCTCATTGGCACACTCACTTTTATAATGTTTATCAAGCCGGCCGCACAGAAGCTGCAAGCTCTGCCATTGCGTGCGTGGCGATTGAACCCTGGTCCCGGGCGGGAATGATCTTATATCCTCCGTCCCGGCCTTATAATGTTCTTGTATACTGGGGTTATCTCATAGATTGGGTACCTAGACGATTAGACCTGTCATTCTTTACACTACAAACTACCACAACCTGTTTATGAAGTGAACCCATCGAAATGAGTAGTTTGTGAATAATCGGACTGTCCCCATGCTACTGATCGAACTCTTCTGTGTTCGGGGCTACTCGGGGGATATCAAAGGTATGAGCAGCCCTAGATGACATCAAACGCCTACCTGGAAGACCTTCAGTACGAAGAAAAGACCAAAAGAAACCCAGGAACTGAACCGATGGCTCTGAATGTAGTTGGCATCTAAAGTACATATATGCAGTCCAAGGTAATATCTATAAGATAGTCTCATTCGACTGGCCATTATGGAATTTCCGTCCCGACATTGCTTTCATTCAATCCCCCAGAGCTTCACTGTACGATCATGACCACAGCTAGCAATCCATTTTGCATCGTCACTGACATCCGCACTCAGAACATTACCGGAGTGACCACTCAGCGTCTTCACCAACGACCAGTCGTCTGCACTGAAGACATTGACATTCTTGTCGAAGCCACTGCTCACAAAGAAGGTGCCGGATTTCTTCGGCTGAACAGGCTCTTTGGTCTCAGCGGAATCAACGTCCATGCCATCTCCAGTAGGTAGGAACGAGGCGGATTCGGCGCCCTTGTACCATCGAAGATCGGAGACCACACTCTTGTGAGCTCCAATCCCGCCAGTGCTTCTGACCTGCCGCAAATCCCAGCATTTGACCCATCCGTCACCGGAGCCCGACAACAGCCGGTGTCCATCCACCCCCCAGTCCAGACCAAAGATCTCCCGGATGTGACCCTCCATAATCATCACCGTGCGCCCAGTCCGCAGATCCCAAATTCGCCCATTGCTATCGAATCCACCGCTGGCAACCAGGGAGCCATCGTTGTTGAAGGACACGGCATAGACCTCCCGTGAGTGACCTTCTTGCAGAAGTAACTCCGTCTCTTTTTCAAGATCCCACAATCGCCATGTGGTATCGAACGATGCCGATGCCGCATAGCGGCCCGAAGGGTGGAATTCAGTGCGGCAGACACGCCCTGAGTGGCCGGATAGCGTCGCCAACGGCTTTTCCTGGTCGAGAGCCCAGAGGTTGATGGTTCCTTCGCCACCCCCAGACATCAGATTGACATTCGACGGTGAGACATTCGAGCCAGGCAGTGTAGCACCCGGAGCCCACGACAAACCACCCACCCGATCGGTGTGGCCCGTCAAATTCGCCGTCTCTTCCAGATTAGGCACAGTCAACAATTTTATACCACCGCTCCAGTTTCCCGCCGCGATCGTCTGCCCATCCGGCGAGAACCGACAGATGCTCACGGGTCGTTCGCCGGCAATCTGTGATCCGTAAAGATCGAATCCTTCTAGTTTTTCCCTCACGGCTTTGCGATGCTTGACATGTGTTCGAAGTGGGATGGTCGACTCCTCCCTCAACCGAGCGATTCGAGCTTTGGCGCGTGGTAACGAATAATGCGCAATGCTCTTGCGTGCCGCAAGCAATTCATCACTTCCCACGGTATAGAATTCTTCTTGTCGTTCGTCTTCGTCTTCGGCCTCGGGCTCCTCCATTTCAATATCGCCGCCTTGCTGGTCCGCCATATCGGTTAGCAGCTCGCGGAGACGATCTCGTCGCTCTGACGGCCCTTCGCCGAATAGTGTGATTGGTTCGCCGAGCTCTCGTAGCCTTGCGCGCACTTTGGCGTCGTCTGTGGGAACGACCATCGCCGCCGCTCGGCGCTTGCGCTCGAATTGGGAGATGATGGCAGACGCGCGCGAGGACGGAATACCAGCTTCCGCGGTGGGCATGTCATAGTCTTGGTCGACCGCTGTATGCTCTGGTTAGCTGGGGTTTGGCGTTCTGTGGATGTTCTTGCGACTCACGCAGATCAGCGAAGTTGATCCCCATGTCAGTGTCCTCCTCGACATACGCTTGCCGAGACGGGTGCATCATTTTGATTGGCGGGGAAGCGTCAGCTTCAAGGCAGAGATTCGTAAACTAGATGGAAGATGAGAGAGGATGTGACGGCAGAAATTGGAGGTTTGCTGGCGGTGTAGATGTATATGAAGCGGGATTGTCTTCGATGGACATTGTATTGACCTGAGAGGCTGAGAAGTGCCACTGTACTACATAGACATCGATATATCCATATCCATATCTTCACCTCTCCATATTTCCATCCTTTCCCACCTCTTCAGCTCTCACTTCATACCATGTTTGCCTGAATCCCCAGGCAGCAAGGTCATGACGCCAGGCGGTCGGCGATAAGAGCGGGTATCGTTATCCCAGGCGTTTTTTTTTCTTTTTGACGCTTCACTTGTTCACCTCTCAGGGTATATGCTTGCATAGACCTCTCTCTCTCTCCTCTCTCCCTCTCTCTTTCACATACACACAATGCTTGCGCCAAGTCTCTCGTCTAGAGCCTGCAGCTCCTGCAGTAGTCTCCGACTAAAACCCCTACACTTCCGCAATCTCACACGAACGCAACCCTTTCACTCCACACCCTCCCTCAAATCCAAAGTCTCCTACCGCGTCGCCGTCTCCTCCACCGGCAAAGGCCGCCGCTTCCACCCCCTCAAAAATGCCTTCAACTTCGACCCTGCTGGACCAGCCCTTGGCGTCACAAAAGAAACCAACTCCGTCAGTCGCCGGCGCACCCGGCCAGACAGCGGCGAGGACGCCTTCTTCGTCAGCCGAATCGGCAACCGTATCTCAGATCACCAAGAAGGCAATGCCGAGGCCGTCGCATTCGCAGTCGCTGACGGCGTAGGCGGTTGGACCGAGTCTCGCGTCGACCCGGCGGATTTCTCTCACGGACTGTGCGGATACATGGCGCACACGGCACAAACGTGGCATGAGCCTGCCGAGGCATTACGGCCCAAGTCACTCTTGCAGGCCGGGTACGATGCTGTCGTGGATGATCCGACCATTCGCGCCGGCGGCAGTACGGCCTCTGTTGGAGTCGCGTTGCCAGACGGGCGGGTGGAATTGGCAAATCTGGGCGATTCAGGGTCGGTACTCCTGCGGCGGGCGGCAGTTCATTCGTATTCGATTCCGCAGACGCATGGGTTTAATACGCCTTTCCAGCTGAGTGTGATTCCGCCTCGGATGCGTGCCCAGGCAAATGTCTTTGGGGGCGCGTTCCTGGAGGACTTTCCGAAAGACGCCTCAGTGACCAATGTTCAGATGCAGCATGGCGATGTGTTAATGCTGGCCACGGATGGTGTCTTTGATAACCTGAACAACCAGGATATCTTGAAGCTCATCACTAGTCGCATGGTGATGACGGGCGCCTGGACGGCGACGGAGTCCGGTGTCGGAGTCTCGGATAACCTACGTGCTCTGGCGGCGCCCGGCGGGCTGGCAGAGGCACTTCCGACGCCGCCTGGCTCGCCGATGAAGGATGCAGAAGATAGCCTTGCAGATGGGGTAACGTTGCAGTCTGTGCTGGCCGCTACCATTGCCGGCGAAGCAAAGAAGGCCAGCGTGGATTATCGTCGGGATGGGCCTTTTGCCAAGGAGGCCCAGCGGTACTATCCTGGGGACTATTACCGTGGCGGCAAAGTCGATGACATTTGCGTTGTCATTGTGGTGGCCGTGGATGATAGCTGTGCAGCCAAGCTTTGAGCGGACTCGGATGGTCTCCTTTTGCTTTGGGATATAAAATTGCATGGAGTGCATATATAGGGCGCAGGGATTTGATTTACGTGAGCATCCTGTACTTAAGCTTCATTGATAGACTTACATAGATAATTGACCGGTATGACACATTCGAAGGTTTGTTAGCCTTGGAACAGCGCGGCTACGTCTTCTATACATCGCGATGGGCTCCCCTTGAAAGAGTGCAAGATAACAATCCCCTTGACGCTGCGTCAATCCAAGGCGGATGCTGAAAATGAAGAATGAACTTGAGAGGGCAATCACGTTTTCCATTTGAAGCAGTGTGGCCGGTTGATCCAACCCCGTATCCCAGTATTGCATAGACAAGTTACAAATAAGAAGGAGAGAACATGAAAAGATGGCAAAAGCACGTAGATCGAAACAGAGACAGAGAAGAGAAAACATCAATGAAGCGCAAAAGGACTGAAGCAAAGGAAGTGACATCGAAATCGTAGATCTCAGGCTTAAGCAGTGGCTTCGGCCTTCTCTTCGACCGACTCCTCGGCCGGTTTCTCCTCGGGCGCAGTAGGCTCAGTAGGCTTCTCGGTGTCCTCTGTCGATGGCTCGGCCGGCTTCTCACCATCAGCTTCCTTCTCGGGCTCTGGGGCCTTCTCGGCGTCGGCGTCGGGCATTGGTGAGTCGACCTCATCCTTGACCGACTTAGACTCGGGCTCCTTCTCTTCCTCCGTCTCGAGCTTGGGTGTCTCGGCACCGTCATCCTCCTTGGATCCATTCGCGGCGGGCTTGTCACTCTTGTCAGCAGGGCCAGGGGTATCCGCATCCAGAACATTCTTCCAGCTGGACAAGATGTTCATGGCGCGGGAGCGGATGTTGAACTCTTCGTCGCGGGGAATGGTGTTGAGTTTCACGATCATCTTCAGGACCTTGTTGATCTTGGTTGATCGGATGATGGAGACTTCCAGATCAGCGTGCTTCTCGAGCTTATCAAAGTACGTGGCCATGCTGGCCATTTCATCTTCCGCGGGGGGTGTTTCACGGGAAATGAAACCCTTCTGGAGCTTGTGACGAAGGAAAAGAACTGAGAGGTATAAGCGATCCGGGTCGTCCTGGGGGTCATCGGGGGGATTGGAGAGGGGGGAAAGCATACTCTCTTTCTCCTTCTTCTTCTTGAGTTCCTCAGGGTCAACGGGCTTCTCGGATTCCTTGGCATCGGCGCTGGTATCATCGTCGCTGGCCGCGGCGGCCTTGCCCCTCTTGGCGGGTGCCTTTCGCTTGCTAACAGGGGTCTTTTTCTCCTCTGCGGGTGCCTTCGGGGTGGTCAATTTCAACTTCGTGTTGCTCTTGGGGGTTTTGGCAGGCTAAGAATGGCAAATGAGCGGGAGTCAACGGAGTCTGGAATGTAGTCAATTACCTTTTCGGCCTCCCCGTCGGTATCGGCGTCCTTCTTGCGCTTCTTGGAAGCGGACTTCGTCTTCTTGGAGTCGTCGGCATCTTCCATCTCGACATCGGTGTCAGCCGCCTTGGACTTGCGCTTGCCCTTCTTCGCCTCCTTAGCAGTCTTGGCGGCCTCCTTCTCGGCCTCCTTCTCGGCTTCCATGGCCTCGGCCTCAGCCTCTTCCTGCTCAATGGCAGCCTGGTGGTCACTCAGAAGCTTCTTGAAGTACTTGAGGTCATGGGCCTCAGATGCAACCTTGTAGGCATTGATCAAGCGCTTGGTTTTGTTCTTTTCGGAGATGTCTTTACATTCCGCGGGGTCCAGGGGGGTCAGATTTGTGTTGACAATCCACGCGCTGGTCAAAGGAGAGATTAGCAAAAGCATCGAACACCAGAAAAACCGGGCGCGTCCCAACTTACAACTCATTGGACTCGAAGAACATCACGGGGAAAGTGCGCTCGTGGGTGCGGCGGCCTCCATCGGCGTACTCGCCCTTGTAGGATCCGTCCTTTTGCATGGCGGTCACCGGACGAGCCTCTTGGAAGGCCTCTGGGAGGATCTCATCGTCACAGATGATCGCGGGCCAGGGCGCAAAGCTGCGCAAACGCGCCAGGAAATATTGGCCCGGCTTCGCGTCCAGGTGGGTGATGCGACTCTGGGACTTCTTCCGGTTTAGCTTGGGGGTGCCGGTGGAGACGCGGCGGTTCTTGGAGGATTTCTGAGCGGAAGCGGGAGTTCCGTTGACCTCAGGCGCAGGCGCATCCTCCGCTTGGGCGGGAGGAGCTTCAGTAGCATCGCCCTCGGGCTTGGCCTCCGCCTCTGGCTTCTCAGAAGCGGGCTTCTCTGCCTGAGCTTCGGGCTTCTCTGTCGCAGCTGCGGGTTCTAGATGATTGTTTAGCGATGGTCGCACAGAGGTAGCCCAGAGCGCGGAAACAGGATCAGTCCACAGGGGGAGCGTCAATTACTTACCCGGCTGCTCGGTAGTCACGGTCTCGGAGTCAGTAGGCTTCTCGGCGCGCTCCTCGACGGGGACAGTGTCTTCAGCCATGATGAATGATCTGCAGATGATCTGGAGCGATTGGGGGAAAGGAAGATGGTGGGTGAGGAGCTTCCAGGGGAGATGTGGAGAAGAAAGAGTTGAGTCGCGAAAGGCGCGGGAACTTCAGAACGCGTCTGAGAACGGAAACCACAATGACGCCACAACTCGGGATTTTCGTTTGTCTTTTCACTGCTCTCTTTCTCACTCCCTTACCCTCTCACTCTGGTCTTCTCAATGAGATCTCACTGATGACCTCGAGTCTGTCAGGTGACAGATCTCTTAGATGGACGGTGAGACATCTACGGAGTACGAAGTGAAGGTCGAGACCGAGATGTGATGCTACAGGGGATTCAGGTGTAGAAGAAGCTATGTATCCTCTGGTCTCCCCCCTTTTCTCAGTTTGCCCAGTTCAGCAGGAGAGATGTAATATTAATATTCGGGGGTGAATTCGTCCTAGGTGATAACAATATGGAGTGGATCAGTTCCATCTGATTAAATGCAGAAATCATCGCCGTTCGGTCAGGGTATCAATTTCTAGAAGCCCAATCCGCTGTGTGTCGCTCTACTCTAAGCCATTTGCATTGAGAGTCCGACCCTCGTCCGTGAGCGCGGGCTCGGGCTTGTGAATGCGCACCAGGCACAGGAAGTAATCCTCGAGGGGAAGGAGATTGAGCAAAATCCCATTGAAGTACCAGCCCAGTACGCAGACCAAAGACCCGGCAACTGCGTCGAGGATAAAATGATTGGCGGTGGCAAGGATGGCGACGAGGATGGTGAAAGGGTAGAGGAAACCGATCGCCAGGCACAGGAGACGGCGCCAGGAGGGAAGCGTCACCCGCAGGGACCGAGTCAGCCGAGAGCGCAGAACCATCCGTCTTTGCTGTGGTGCGAGAGGGATGGTTATGATGGTCAGTCCAATTAGGAGAGAGTAGCCGAAATGCAGCGAAGGCATGGCCGCTGGTTCCGCGTTAGCATGGACGGGGGGTGGCAGGCTCCAGAACATACTTACCGTACTGATTGCAGAAACGGTTCTGGGTCCAGACGCTTCCCGCTCCGTTGGCGCCATGCACCGTGTCAACGAACCCATAGCTCCGGCCCAGCTCGGCATCACGGCCTTCGGGGGCAGGGTCACTCAACAACCGAGGAGGCATACAGGGCCATAGAGTGAAAACCACGAATGCAAGCAGATTGCATACAGCCAAAGTCCGCCGACGGGCCTGGTATAGCTGGGGACCGGCCGGCGACCCGCTCACCGCGCCCTTGGGTTTTCCCAATTGGGGCTCATCGACCCGATTGCGCACCGTGGTGTAGTAATACAGGCAGACAAGAAATGCGATAGTGCCGGGGATGTGGATAAATGAATAGATCCAGTTGATCCAGACCATTCGGGTGGCATGACGAAGGAAGCTCTTTTGGATCAAGATCTCCCAGAAGACGCCCAGTTTGATTTCGACGTTGATCAGCTGCAACGCATGTCTCCGCGCAATGTCGACAGTGTCATCTTTGAGAGTTACGGCGGTGAAGGCACGACCCAGCTGGTATGTCTACCGATGAAGCGGTTAGTCCGTGGATTAATTCGCGGTGGTCGCGTGACATGGGAAACCTACCCAGTACACCAATGCCCAATACCAACATTCAACCAGGAACGGGAACTTCCGCAGCACACGACTCAGCAATCGGTCTTGGAATACGGCCGTGTTAGGTGATGTGACCTCCCAGTTCACGCCCAAGAGGCTGACCTGCCGCTTGTGCCAGTTCTCAGCGGGCAACGGCGACGGGGAGCGCGATCCCAGCAGTCCATCTTTGGTCGAGGTCGAAAAGCCGGACTCCAACGAGTCGGAGGAAGCCGCCCGGGGAAGATTTGAATTCCGTCGAGGGTTAGAGGGGCTGACCACACGATTGATCCAGGTTCCTCCAAACAGAAGGACAAGGACAACTAGTGGTTCTAGGATGGCACCGACTCCCATGGCAGATAGACCAGATATGAAAAGGATCACAGGGGGAAGAGAGAAGGAAATTCGAGATCAGAGTTATCACCGGGTCCTGTTTTGAAGCAGGTGCCCAACCAGAAGGCAGGTGCCAGGGTAGAGACCTGTCGCTGTCTCTGCATTGGAGAGTCGGACCCAGTTAGCCCCCAATCGCATACTTGATCTCCACAAGGCTGGCCTAACCCTTGGCATTCGTTTTCGCTTTTGTTTCGTATAGAGCGGGTGAGAGCGGACTGTCGTGGACCAGTCTCCAGCGCAACGTACTGTACGCTGTCCGGAAACCCAAGACCATCACACTAAGAGCCAGGCAACAGGCATTCAAGGTGCATAATCTTGCAGTGTGATGAGCCATGTTCTTGGCGGTCCCTTTGTCATGTGCAAATTTTGTGCATCCGATCTAGTTTATGCTCCACTCCAGTCGGCGAACGGAGGACGGAGGACGGAGTACGGAGTACGGAATATGCCCATGTCCACCGGCTCTCAGGGCTGAAGGGGGCCTCGGAGCCCTGGCTGGAGGTTCAGCCCTGTGAGTCAGCGGATCTACGGTGGTGCCGCGATCCGAAGATCCGAGAGCTCTCTCTCGTATTCGTATTGCGGGCTTCAACTTCCGGCTGATGTCACGCTGTGTACGGGAGCATCTGCTGCGTGAGGTGCATTTGACGTCGATCGCTGCCATCTCTCCGGTCTTTCACCCCAGAGCCTCAGCTCTTCACCTAAGTACTGGTACGGAGTAGTCACTATGGCACTAATTACTCCCCTCACGCGACATGTGGATTCGGTATCCCGGTGGGTCACCCAGTCGAGAGGATTTGCGATCAAGAGAGTCACTCTGTTGGAGGACACCAACGGGTTTGGGTTCGCGAGATCGAACCCCAGACCCGGGAAGCCCAGGTCCAAAGGGGTCACTGAGATCAGAGGACCGTATTACTCGGTGGGTACCGCGCTCGCACGTCGGGACGGCCTAACGCCGACCAGGTGATGGGGAAGAGGTATCTGACCGATGTGTTGGAAACGTAAGAGCCCCTCTCCGCAACGGAACGGGTAGGCTTTCTAACAGCAGCCGATAGGATGGGGGATTATGTGGACGGGCTGAAGTTTGCTGGAGGTCAGTAAGACAGTTTCAGTCGGAATGGACTGAGAACACTGAGTTGGGACTAGGGTCATTTTCCCTCTTCCACGAAAAGGCATTGCGCGAGCTGATCGATTTGGCTCACAGCTATGGTGTGTATGTGTCCACGGTATGGTCCTCGCAGCGCTGGGCGTATGATTGGGACAACTAACGCATGCGATAAGGGCGGTTGGGCCGAGCACCTCCTCACACACCCTGACCCCAATGCCGTCTTTGACCGCTACTTGACCAAATGCAAGGATCTCGGGCATGTGTACCCCACGAATCCGGATAGGTATAAAGGTCTGACAGGTCACCTAGGCTCGATGTAATTGAGCTCTCATCTGGATTCTTGTCCATCCCGGAAGATGACTGGCTCCGCCTGGTGGACAAAGTTCACGCCTATAAATTGGAGGCCAAACCAGAACTGGGGATACAGTTCGGAGCCGGTGGGGATACCCCCGCGGGTGACCTGGAGGCCCTAGGGACTTCTGATCCGGGGAAGCTGGTGAATTTGGGGCAAAGATTCTTGGATGCTGGTGTCCAACGCCTGATGATCGAATCTGAGGGGATCACCGAGAATGTTACTTCCTGGCGGACAGATGTCGTATCCCAGATCATGAAAGAGCTGCCGCCGGAACGGGTGATGTTTGAAGCCGCGGACCCCAAGGTGTTTAATTGGTATATTCGAGAGTTTGGGATGGATGTCAACCTGTTTGTAGACCACAGCCAGATTGTGCAGTTGGAGTGCCTGCGAGCCGGGATTTGGGGCACGGCCGATACTTGGGGGAAGATAGTGTCGCTGCGTTGACCTCGGGAGTCTCAATATTAGATAAGCCTTCTCTTGAGCAAAGGTTCCTTCTCCCCACATGCCAAGAACTTCCGCACGTTGCTGTTTGACAGCTCCTGGACTTCTCTCTTTCAATGACTCGATGACCGGACGAGACCCCTGATCCCTCGCCCGAGACGATGCCTCGCGCCAGTACGACACCGGGCGCCCGGCTCCGGTGCCGACGAGCCTGCGACAGTTGTAAACGGCGAAAACAGAAATGTAATGGCGAGCAGCCGTGCACTATCTGCAGACAGAGGAGTAAAGAATCCGAATGCCATTTCTCAGATCGCCCGGCGCGGCTACTCAAGCCCGATGCCAAGGACTCTACCATGCTACTCAGCGAGCGCATGGTACCGTCCCCGCAGCGGGAGACGGCGATGGACCGCCTGTTGAATTCCCTGGAGGATCAAGGAATGGACATGGAGCAACAGGCCAAGGATGAAAAGGAGGGAACTGCACCGGTGCCTAAGGTCGCGCGACTTCTGCGCGACGGGCAGGGGAAGTTCATGTATATCGGTGACTCGGCGAGTCTGTCATTCCTGCAGAGTGTGCGCCGAGTGGTCACCTCGTCAATTGGCCGATGCGAGTTCACAGAGGACAACTCCCGGCATTCAATGCTTGAGGCTTTCCAGAACAACCCAGGCAATCAGCCTGGTCCTCTGGTAGAGCCCCCGCCCGACGGGGGAGCACAACGCCTGGCCCGTCAGTTTGTCCTGGCTACTAGTCCATTGCTCGATCTGTTCGACTTGCAAGAGTTCCATCCCCGGCTGGCTAATTGGGTTGCAAATCCTTCAGGCGACGAAGACACCGTCAGCTCCATTTTCTACCTGGTTCTGGCGATTGGGGCGCAGGTATCCAGTATTGACCAGTCAGTAGCCGAGCAGTACTTCGGCAGTGGTCGCCAACTAGCGTTCTCGGCGTTCCAGGAAACCCCGAGCATTCACACTATACAGTCCTATATATTGGTCTCCATGTACATGCTTGGCGCCTGTAGGCGCAATGGCGCATTCATGAATCTTGGGATTGCGCTTCGCGCGGCCTACGCAGTTGGAATTCACCGCAAAGATGCCAATGCTTTGTTCTGTGGGCGTGAGCGTCGGGCCAGAGAGCGAGTTTGGAAAAGTCTGCGGATGATGGACCTGTTCCTCAGTGCCTCTCTCGGACGCCCCCCGGCCACTTCAGACTACGACTATGACATTCGTGACGATGCGATCTTACCAGGAGCACCACAGCAACATCTGACACCAGAGCAACAGCTCTCGGCCGCGGTAACTTCACTGTGCCGAATCTTCGAGCGCATCTTAACCGATGTCTACATGAAACAAGTCATCTCGATCAACGTTGCAGAAACAATATCAAATCAACATCGTGCCTGGGTTCGCACCCTCCCCACCGTCCTTAAGAGGCAAACCGAACGACTGGAAAACAAGTCCATGGAAAGTAGCCTGGCAGCAGCCCACGTTTTCGGCTCCTACTACTGGTCTATCATTCTCCTAACGCGGCCGTTCCTCATCTATCGTGTGGCCCAGTACGTCAAAGGTAAACTTGATCCGTCCTTACCCGAGAATCGGAACGGCAGCTCTCGCATCGCTCTGTTTGCCGATGCATGCGTCTATTCCGCCCTCCGTGGCCTAGACGTAGTCGACGATCTAACTCACTATACCACCCTCCCGAAACGCCTCCCTTTCTTGATCAACTCGGTCTTCAACTCTGTGATTGTCCTTGGGGCTGCATTTTTCGCCGACTACGATAACCTTCTGCCCCTGGAAGAGGGAATCAACAAAGCAGAGCGTTTCCTAGCCCTTTTCGTCCCACACGACCCCCACGCTTGCCGTTTCGCCCAGATCATCAAATATCTTCGCGCAGCTGTGGCGGAGTACATCTCGCGGCGCAATCGTCAATGGATGAATAGACGTAGCAAGCAGGTCGATCAACTCTTCGGTCAAGTCAACGTCGGCGAGAGTCTGAACAACTTACTTCCAGGAGCTGCGCCGTCTGCTACATCTGTCAGCGTGCCATCTCCGGAATCTCCCGGTAAACGCCCTGGTGCAACACCATCTTTTATTCCAACTCAGTCTCAGCTTCAACCTCAGGCACCTCAGAGTCTCTCGGCTGACAACGACATCTGGGAAGCTATATGTAACGGCCCAGACTGTACAGATGCTCTGTCCTACGATGCAGCCATCTCTGCCCTCACAACATCAGGCATCCCAGTAGGCTGCTCACCCGGGGGCACTATTCCATCCGGGCCACCTCCTGCCTCTGGCCCATCTCCACTTTCCGATGTCATGTTCCCAGAGAATGGGCTGTTGTATATGGCGGAAGATCTGCCGGTGTTTGGGCTCTGGGGGGAAGAAAGCAATAGCATATTATGATTTGGAAGTAAACTTCAGCGGGTGTTCGGTGTGGGTAATGATTGCTCGGTTGTGATATTCTTTCTGCGATGTACGTTTGGTTTTCGATGTTTCGGCGAGAGTGTGTTCCTTATATACCCCCCCGGCCCCGGGGCCATCAATTTGACTTATTCATCATTTCTACTCCGCTTCTAAGATAAACAGCCTAGACTTGATATTTAATGGATTCGATTCGACGTCTACGCCGTACATCATACTCGGAAACGATGCAGATGCGAAAAAATCCATTATGTATGAGTTGGTAAAGGGGGGAACATGGAGAGCTATCCAAACAAAGGAAAGTAAGCGAGAGGGACATCCACACTGCATCTTAAGTAACGGGGTCGGGAAAAAGAAACATGCATAGAGGCATCAGAGGCAGGTCAACATGGATGTAAAGGGGATTCGTGGCACGCTCTCGGGACAAAAATATGTACGTGATCGCTTTGGTCGATACGGCAAATTTCCAATGATCAGCCTGATGTGTGGAATTATATACGCATCCGCCAAGTATGGATCAAAACCCAAATGGATTATTGGGAGCTAGTTGGAATGGGTTAGAATTCATGATTTTGTATTTCCGTACGCGCGAGAGCCATGGAGGTACTTACTAGCTTGCGAGAGGTTAGCCCTGAGTCCCGTTGCCTGTGGCTCAAGCTTCTTGGGAGCATCTGGCTTAACTCCAAATCGGATGGACGGGGGTGGTCCGGTTTTCTGGGGCGAGAGAGGAGTGGCGGTAGGCTGTTGTGGAATTGGTGGCACGGGGGGTGGTGATGAGTAGTGCTGATTGCCAAACCCATTGGCAGTGGGTTGAGGTTGCAATGCAGGGGGAAGGACAGAGTTGATCCCGGTCTGCATGGGCTGCTGAGTCTGTGCGTATCCATATCCAGTCGGCTGTGGCCCAAGACCCTGGAATCCAGTTTGCTGAGGGGCCATCGACTGTGGAAATTGCGGCTGCTGCTGCTGCTGAATGCCAAACTGCGACTGAGGAGTAAATCCTGTAGGCTGAGGCATCAAACCATTTTGGAACTGATTTTGTCCCATGAATCCAGTTGCCTGAGGCTGAAAACGTTGTTGACTCATGTCCATGGGGACTTGTCCAGGTGCCGCCCTGGGTACTCCTGTCAGCTGGGCTTGCAGCGGAGGAGGACCAAAGGCATTCTGCTGCTGCGAGAAGTTCTGCGGCGCAGATAGCGGGCGTTGCGGAGGAGGAGGCAAAAGTGAGTTTTGAGCCATTGCTTGAGGAGGCTGAGGGCGTTGTCTAGCTTGCTGGCCAAGCTGCGCCACCTGGGCAAACAAGCTGGCGTTAGCACCTGTTGGCTGCGGCTGCTGTGGTGGGGGTATTTGCACAGCGGTGACTTGTGGCTGAAGAGCAGGTGCGGGAGGGGCGGGCTGAGCAGCCCCAGTAGGCTGAGGTTGGGTTGGCTGCAGAGGAGCTTGGAGCAAAGATAAGTCGGCGACGGCTCCAGTAACCTGAGGGACCTGGGCGGCTGCGGGTGGTGGGGTCGGGGTCGCTGCTGCAGTGGGCCTAGCGGGCTGCTTCGGCTGTTTGACCTCCCAGGCGTCATCATCAAACCCACGAGTAGCGGGTTTCTCGGGCTCCGCAGCAGGGGGTGGTGGACTTGCTGGGGTATCAGGGGAGCTGGGTTCATCCGACTGTCCGAACGCTTTGGCGTTGACCTCACCAACCGTGACATTCGGTGTTGGTCTGGTCCGTCCTGTGTTGTTTCGTAGCATACCACCTGGACCAGAGAAGAGACCACCCTGTCCGCCATCTCCATTGCCAATGACTTCCTCCCCGCCGAAACTTACGTTTCTGGGCTTGGATTTGTCAGGTGCCCGGCCGTACTTGGCGTCCAAGACCTTCATGACACGCAGAGTATCACCCTGGTTCAAACCCAAAGTCTGAAGAATCTCAGGTGTGATTTCAGGCAAGATAGACTCATCCATTGAGTCCTTGTTGAAGGACTGTGCGTATCTTTCACACCGATGTGGCCCAACACCGGCCTTCAAAAAGAAATCAAACCAGTCGTACTCGTGGTTGACCGAAGCTCCAGCCTTGGAGGTCTTCTCGGCCGCCACTCGAGGTCGAATGCTGGAAAGAGGCTTGTCCTCATCAAGTGAGACACCTGCAATCTTTTCAACATATTCCAAGTCTTCTACGGACATCTTCGCAACGGGAACAGCGATTTTGATGCCGTTTACCTTGTGAAGCTGGATTTTCCCATCTGAAAGACCGATGAACTGTGCCTCGACTGTGAAGTCCTTGGACCGATCAGTCCATTTTCGCACTTTGCTAGGATCGGGCTTCGACTTCATCTTGCTGTCGCGCTTGCTTTGACGTTCTGATGAGTCCATTGAATCTGTCCGTGATTTGCTCATGGCCAGCTTGCTCAGTCGCATCTCCTCTCGGCGGTTCTTTTCAACGGTGGACAGGCCAGGCTCCGCGGGTAAAATCGGCGGTTTAGGGATCAACCCGGTCACTTCAACATAGCTGCTCGGGACAACACCTTCCTCTTTGTTCTTCAGGCGCCTGACCATCCACCATTCCTCAGACTTGGTATCGTCAAGAACGATGACTTCATCCCCTACAGCCACGGTCACTTCATCATCGCCTTGTGCCACAAAGTCATACAGAATCTGTCCCTTCTTAGGCCCACTCCCTTCTCCTGCTTCTAGTACTTCACGTAATCCCCCTGCGCGGTAGGCACCCGCAATTTCGCCAAGTGCCGAGGCGATTTCGTGGGCCGTGTCCTTGGCTCCCGCATGGAAGTCAATGCTCTTGCTTGGCCTGACAAGATCAACAAATACATGCTTTCCTTCAATGGAGTAATGACTGAGTTTCTCTGCACTCCACTCTTGCTGCCTGTCATCGCCTTCGGGGGAAAGGAAGATTATTCCAGTGACCATATTAATTCCCAGGGTTGTGGGCATCTTCTTCCTCTTGCCCATGACCTCCACCATTTCATTGATATTGTAGATATGATAGCCCGAGGGTGATCGCGGGGTCATCTCACCCGCCGCCCGGTTGTAAGGAGGAGATGCCTTCACGTGTGTGGCGTCACGGTTAAGGGTAGCAGGAACTGCCTGTTGCGGCCGAGGTGGCGGGCTAGGTTCGGGCGAAGACTGGCGTATAGGCGGAGACGCATGTGTAGAAGGAGGTCGTCGCGGCATTGGCGGTGGTGATTCCTCGTGATCCTGGTCGTGGGACGGCCGAGCCGGAAGACTAGGCGCTGGGGGCTCGTCTCTGGTGGTCTCCACCGACGTATCTGCAGGAGCATGTTGCTTGTGGATAATGCTGGCAATTGCGGCGGCGGCGGGGTTATGAGACATGTCGACCGGGGAACCAGCAGGCGATGCTTCCTCAGACTCGTCGGGAACCGGCGGCCGCTGTGGAAGTGACGGCGCGGCTGTCTCAGCTGGAGCGGGCGGGGGAGCGATTGCTGCAGCGGAGCCCTCATCGATGATCTCGATGTAGTTTGAAGGTGCAAATCCATATTCCGAGTTGGTTCCCACCAGTGTCCAGTCAGGGTCCGAAGTGTCGTACACCATCAACTCGGCATCTTCTGAGAATGACACCTCCTCGTCGGTCTGTCGCGTGTAGTCAAAGAGAGCTGTGGCTCTGTGCGCGGGTTGCGCCTGTATACTCTTGATCAGCCAATGTCTACAGTGCGCGAGAACGGCGCATTATGGGGCACGCAGGTCGACGGAGACTCACCTCCTCGACATAGTTATTTGGAACTAAGCCTTCGGGCTCATCTTCGTCTTCGTGGTCGCTCTTTCGTTTGGCCCTCCACCAGTCATCTTCCGCATTCTTTTCCAGGATATAAAGGAGGTCACCCTCGCGAATCTCGAGTTCGCCGGCTCCTTGTGGCTGGTAGTCGTACACAGCCGAGTAGACTCCTAGAAATCCCATTTTGGCGATCAATTAGGATCGAAGGTGTCGCTGGTTCCGCTGCGATTGGCAGCGTTTCGATGTTCCAACCCCAATGGGGGTAATCGGAGGGGACGGATAATTGGGGACGGTGGCCGGTCAGCCTTGGCGCTAGTGCGCAGCAATTAGATCGGGACGTGCCGACCGAAGTCCAGAAAGAAAAGGAAAAAGAAAGGAAAAAGAAAAAGCTTAAAGCAAAGAAGGGGACAAGGGGGACTGGGAATAGGGAGAAGCGGAGGTTGGATCAGGGACAGAGAGAGAGTGGGAAGGTGGAGCAGACGATCGGGGAGTCACGTTGCCTACGTATGCTTCTCTACGACGCTGGGCTTCCTGGCATTCTCTCCATCGAACGCCACTTTTCGGCCTAACAGCTTGGATTTTTGTTTATTTTCACAATGGGCTCTCTGTTCAACTGCAGGCATGGTCCATTTGAGGACTGTTCCGTTGGCCCCCACTCGGTTCTCCGGCAACTGGGGCGACTGACGTCTAAGGCTATCCAGCTCCGTCGAGGATCTTGGCCCCGTACATCTAGATCATAGCTCGTCTTTGAACGTCTCTTCGCTCCCTCGCTCTTCGGACGGGTCCGTTTGCTCAGATTGGGAGTTTGCGTTGCGCTCTTGCGTGTGGGGTTCTGAATCTGACTTTGGCCTGGGGTTGTCCCTGTCTTTCCGTGGCTTCTCTGCAGACGATCCCTCGTTGAGGTCTTCGTCGTCATCGAGTACGCCCTGGAATTTGATCACGCCGTTGCTTTCCACAACCTCCAGCGTCCAATCTTTGCCATCGGCTTGCTCCTCCAGTAGCTTCTTCATTTCTTCCACTTTCTCCGGGTCAAGGTCGTATTTCTTGACAATCTGTTTCGACATCTTGCCAATCTCCCCATTCACTCGCTTGGCAACCACATCAACTCGTTCCTCGCCGGTAGAAGCCACGCGTCCCTTCTCGATCACTTTGCCCTCCATGCCAACAAGCTTTTGACCGCCGACTACAATGCCGCCAATGACTGGCAGTTCAGCTTGAGTAGCATCAGCATCAGCTGCTGCTTCAGCCAGTTGATTTGTCGTATACCAATCTTTGATGGCTTCCCACTCGGTAACCTCTTCGGGCATCAAAATCTCTCGACATTCGATGTTATGTACTTCATCCTGCTGGGGTGGCAGGAAGGCAACATCGTCACATAAACGAGGTGTGTAGATGACCATAAGATAAGAGCACGTCGCCAATTCCTTGATCCAACCGATATGATCTGTCGATTGTGGGTGGCAATGGAATTGCACCTCGACCTTGCGCTCACGACCTGTCAGGTCGCACTTGGTCCCACCGCGGAGGTGTTGAACCAAGTATCGCGAGCCCCCTTTCGTATGAAGCTCAGCCACGTCCGTTTTGGTAGACTTTTGGGGTCTTTCTTCCTTGTCGTCGATGAATCTTCCCAAAATAAAGGAGTGCGTCGTACTGTCCTCGATGGGCGGGTAGTGAGGGACCCCACGACCGGCGGGGAGGGCATGGAACTGTTTGATCTGTTTTTGATAGCAGAAGGAATATGACCACCAGCCTGAAAAATAATACATGCACTGTCCTTCCATTTCGCGGAGTAATTCAATCCCGCGATCTGTTGCGCGAGCCAGTTCCTTTTGCTGCTCGGTCTTGCTATCACCCTTTGTTGTTGTGTTGTGATCATCTGGTATGACGCGTGGGATTTGGCATAGAAGTCGTCGGTCCTCGAGAATCATTTCCTCGTATGTATAAGGAGATTCGTCCAACTGATGGTCGGTGTGATCGGTTCGGTCTTTCCCCGTGTAGACTTGGGGCTTATTCTGGGCCAGAGTATCGGGGCCATTTTGGGATCGAAGTAGTGCTTCGGCATGCATCTCCAGGATGTATTCCTCGGGGAAGGTCACTTGATACTACCGAGCGTCAGTCCATGCTTAGTCGGGAGGTAAATCCAACCTACCTGTGGATAGGCCAGAATATCATCATTGATATTGAAGGGTTTTGGTTTTGCCCACGCAGCGGACACAGCACATGCCAGTGCTAGCCACGGCGACAGGCGTGGTGCTACCCGGCCCATCTTGATGAGATCACAGCGTGGGCGTTGTTGGAAGGAAGCGTCCCCGAATAGCAGCTTCGATCCAGACAGGTCAACAACGGAGGTGGGGTTTTCGCATATGGGGAATCAATGAAATCAAGAAAATAGCCAACAGGTCCAACGTCAGGCCTGTACACTGTCGGAGCGATGGGGTGTGGAGGGAGCTGCTCCGTGGCCTTATCTGATAAGGGGGAATTGCGGCCACCGCGAACAGTCCACTTCGGGACGGTTGGACCTCTGTCCAGGCATTGCTTCCAGTCCACGGGTCGATAATGGACATACTGGTATATTGGGAAGATTGAAATGTAATTCGGGAGTCCACCGGGTATGACTACCCAATCATCCATATCTAATTTGATATCCAACTGGCTTAACTACAACTTAGGTGGGAGAAGTCTAGATATAGAATCCATCTATATATATATTCGGACAGGCTTTCAGCCTTGGAACCTGGAGAGCTCGCACTTTTGCTCTGCCCTAAATATTCAGCAAAATGACTAGGGTTCGGGAAAGGGCAATAAGCCTCTGATGAAGAGTACTGTACGGAGTATTCCAGAGATCACTAACTATAGTATCTAGCTCTCCAGGGCTCCAGGCTGCCTACCTGGGCAGGTCAACGCCCGGGCGGTGTTCTCCAATGTCACATGACCGATCACATAATTCACGAACTGCACTAACCTGATCCGGCCTAGCATATCTGGATGCTGACAGCATCGTTTGTCATAAACCCGAGCCAATCAACGATGGCTTGCAAAGCATTGGAAAGCCATTGGAAAGTATTTAGACCAACACATTCGATTTTCAATTATATTTCTGGAATATAAATATCAGACATCTTCATGAGACTTCTTCTCCCTCTTCTGATTTGCATCACAGCAATAATCTTGGGTTACCCATCTAAAGAGAGACTCACAAGATACACAGCAAGCTTGTCCGAGTACTTCAGCGGAAATCAATCAAGTCAACCAACTTCCAACGTCACCTTCGAAGTCCCTATCATAGTCAAGCCTATAACGGAAATGTCTGCCCCACGCGCAATTCGCCAGGCGTTCCTGGCAATCGAGCAATCCGAAGGTGCAGGTGCCCGTGTTCGCCGTTCAATCGGCACAGCCAAGCTGCGCAATTTCAGCCCCTTCTTGATGCTCGACCACTTCACCATCGGCAAAGGCGCTGGTTTTCCGGACCATCCCCACCGCGGCCAGGAAACCATCACCTATCTACTCTCCGGTGGGGTGGACCATGAAGACTTCGCCGGGAACAAGGGCACCATTGGGCCCGGTGATTTGCAATTCATGACCGCCGGCAGAGGTATCATGCATGCGGAGATGCCCCACGAGAATGAGGATGGCAGCCCCAATGTGGGCATGCAGTTGTGGGTCGATCTGCCGCAGAAGCTGAAGTTCTGTGAGCCCCGGTATCGCGATCTGCGCGCGACGGAAATCCCCATTGCCAGTGTGGATGAGGGCCGTGTCCAGGTCAAGGTTATCTCTGGGCAGTCGCATGGCGTGGACTCGGTCAGGGACCTGGCCTACACGCCAGTGTGGATATTGGATATCACCATCAAGCCTGGTGGTCGGATCTCGCAGTCTTTGCCTCAGGGGTGGAATTCGTTTGCGTACACCTTGGCGGGTGAAACGGTATTTGGCTCCAGTGACTCCACTCGCATCGTGAAGGAGTTCCACAATGTGGAGTTTGAGCAGGCTGGGGACTTTGTGGAGCTGTCGGTGCCGGATAACGCAGAGAAGGATGCTCGTGTTTTCCTGGTTGCGGGCCAGCCACTGGATCAGAAGGTCGTGCAGTATGGTCCTTTTGTGCTGAACACCCAAGAGGAGGTTTACCAGGCCATGCTGGACTACCAGACTGCGTCTAATGGCTTCGAGCGTACGCGCAACTGGCAGAGTGAGATTGGCAAGCGCATGGGCTGAGTCTGGATTTTTGTAATTTTTGTACATAGGCAGATTACGGTGTTGGTGGTCACGACTTAATGCATCTTCAAGGACTCACTAAGATTGCCTCTCTTCATCTGACCCCCTGGGTTCTTACAGTCTTTTCAAGATTCTTGCTGAGCATCTTCGCATGATTTCTAGACTGGCCCCATTAGATCGAATATTTGAGCAAACCTAGGTAGGTACACTATGCCCCATCGCCATTAGATAGTCTCGGTTTGGGCAACTCCATCAATTTTGACGGTAGCACCCACGGTACCAATGACCGCAAGCCCTCTTGGGATGTGGATGTCGCGAATCTTGAAACAAGCAAAGACAACCAGTCTCTGCAGGGCTGGGCAACACCGGAAAATACACATCGCGATGTAATCATCGACTGCTGGGCTGAACGAAAGGTCGAGGTATTTGAGCTCCGGGTAGACCTTACCCTCGGCGAAGACCTGTTCAAATGCCTGATATGGGATGTGACGACAGGACGCGATGTTCAAGTGTTGAAGCTTTGCCCCTGAGTGCTCCATCAGCGCCACAAATGCAGAGGAGGCCAGCCCAATAGGTTGCTCCGGGCCATTGGGATTGGTCATATCCACATCTCGAAGTGAGTTCATATCCACGTAAGTAAGGGCCTGGTTGGGCCAGTTTACGAAAAGCGCAGCCAGGCCTGCATCTGTGAATGTGAAGTTCTTCGAGAGACGAAGCTTGGTGAGGGAGTGACACTGCTCGTGGATGAGTTGAAGGAGCTTATCATCCACAAGCTCGAATTCCTCAAGGGACAGTGTCTTCAGCCGTGAGCCAACAGCAGACATGATACTCAAAAGGTGCTTGGGGTCAATCTCTGTTTCTTTGAGGTAGTGCAACGAGAGGTGCTCGAGGAATGGAAGGCTCGAGATTGCCTCGAGTGTGCCATTGCCGGTCTTGTGGAGAAACTTGAGTTTCAGACGCTGTAGATTAGGACATTGCTTGCACATCACTTGGGCGGTTTCATCATCAAAGGCAGAGTTCAAATTCCAAAGCTTCAGGCTCTGGAGTCGGTGACCAAGTTTCTGGAACAGATGACGCCAGCAGGCATCGGTAACCAGATTGGCTCCGTCAAGATGAAGATCTTTGATCTGCATATCACGGTCCACCATGTACTGAATGATCTCGTCCTTGAAGGGAGTGGTAAATCGAAGATTTACCCTGGTAAGATGGGGCATTGACGCAAGAATCTTATGGAAATCATCCGTGTCGAGTTCTGTAAAGTGTTAAAACGACTGTCTTGCGGTTTTGAGGGTGTATCGACTTACTGGCACAATCAAAAAGGTCGATCGATCTGTACTGAGGTCGAATAAACAAATCCAGGGTCTTTGGAGTCACAGCTCGGCGTCGGGACAGGATCTGTCCCAAGCGCAGGAGCAAAGACGGAGGCAAGTCCCCGAAATCTTCCACGTCATGGATGTAATCCGCAACTTTCTGATGTAAGATGAGCATTTGGTTTTTACCGTGTTGTTCGCGTCACCTACTTTGATGCACGTCTCTAGTAAGCTCTGAGTGCCGTGAGGGGTGAGACCATCGAGCAAGTTGGTCTGGTTTTGTCGTCGACCGATGTTGCCCGTGGCTCGTTTCTTGGCCGGAGGCTTCTTCTCATCCGCCTTGTGCTTCTTTGAGCAATCGGGGCACAGCAAACCGCCACCTGGACCCGTTTTACTGTAGGGGGTCACGGTGAAACGTTTCTCGCAAATTTCACAATTTGCCAATTGGCCTGGTTGTGGTCGTTGTCGTTCTTCATGGATCTGGTTGGCCAGAGACTCGTCGTCATATTCAGGGTCATGATCCCCACTGAGACGAGCCTTGCGCTTTGCAAACTCTTTGCTGTTCTTGATCCTCGTGATAGCCTGTTGTCGCTTACGCTTTTTGATCAAATCCTCCGGTGAATTGGCCTCCGAAGGGGACCTGCGTTGCTCAGCACCGGGGTCAACCGACTGACGCTGTGCTTCATTCGCCTGGCGGGCCGCCTCGGCCTGGCGATTGGCATAGTCATCTTGAATTTGCTGCGCGGAGATGTTATTGGACTGGGAGGACGTCAGTAGGCCCCGGTCAGTCTTGGGGGAGTAGGTCATACAGCCAGGAAATCAGTCAGGGCAGAGCGCCTGTGCTTGTTAGTTAGGCCAAATCAACAAGGATGGGGACATACGGGCCCCGAATGCCTCGTGCTTGTCTTCTATTTGCCCTACAGGATGTGTCAATGAGGTGTATCTCTCGGAGAGGGCTGCCATACATTTTCCCAAAGTTGACACTCCAGGGCTAGGACGCGGTGGCAATTTCGCGTTTCACTTAACGCGAGATTCTTATCGATAAGGCAGGGTGATGCAACGAAAGCAATGAAAATGAAGAGACAAGAATGAAGAGACAAGGGTAAGGAAGAGTCCGTTATTTGTAGACTGTGTTCCAATTGGGAATCTTTTCTTTGCCACATCGGGAAAATTTCTGGTTCAGGCACCTGCTCTCATATCGGGAATCCGATCGATCAACTTCTCCCCGTTCCTCTCCCTCTCTTTTCTCTCTTCACCTCTCTCTCACTTCCTTCCTTTTCTTTTGAGTCCATACTCTTTTTTCCCTCTTTCTTGTCTGATCCCTCTCTTTTGGTCTGAAATTCCACCTTCCAGTCCCGTCTTTAGCTACATTTGGACACCGCAACACCCTCACAGCACGCAGTCAACCGTATGCCCCCCCCTCCTATGTTGTACTCATATACTAGTATGAAGTTATACAATGGCGCATTCAACTGACATTCTATAATGATAACTAGCACCTACAAACCCGTGCCCTCTGCGTCTGCGTCTGCTCTATACCCTCCATCACTTCCACCATGAACAGATTGAGATCTAGAGCGACAATACCGGATTCTGATGACTCACAATTCAGCGATACGTCATTCAAGGATCCCTCTACCCTCCGCCGATCAAGTCGATCAACTCGATCGGGACCCTTGCCAGCTGGTGGGTCATCCCTTTCTCAGTCTCGATCCCAGCGCGTCATACAGGATTCCGAAGCTGAGGGGGATGACGATCGATCGGACGCGGTGGCTCCCGAAGATTGGGCACTGGAACAACCCTCAGTCGTTGTTCCAGTGAAGAACAACTCACCAAGTGAATCCGTAGCGAACCAATCCACGGCCTACAGCACGCCAGCCACGAGCGTCGGGCCTAATACAGACTCGGATACCAAGGCCCCTCGCACGATTGCTTCTCAACGCGCAAAGAAACCGCAGTCCAGCGCATTGCCTATAGAGGCTTCGGGTTTATCGACTGATGAGGAGGGCTCTGATTTACCACTGGCTAAGAAAAGGTCAACCCAACGATCAGCGACTAAACCTCACAATGACAAGGCACCAGTTCGTGTCAATGCATCTCAGCGCGTCAAAAATCTCCAGTCCAGCGCATCCTCTCTGGGAAAGAGAGGGGCAAAACGAACTGCGTCCAATTTGACTGATGATGATGCGTCGGATGCTCCGTTGGCCAAGAAACGAGTGACCAAAAGATCCGCCGCGAAGTCTCGTGCCCGGGCCCCTGATATCGATGTCATAGACGCCGCTCTTGCCCGTGCTATGCAGATGGAGGAATATGGCCAACTGTCCTCAAAACGGGACAATCAAACGCCCGGCCCATTGTCAGACGGCGAAATTAATTACTCGGCATTTGAATCACCTGAGTCACTTGATTCTTTAGACTCGGCATCCTTGTCCCCACCATCACTGGGGTACTCATCCTCTGATGATGACTCGGATCATTCAGACGTCCGCGAGGGGCGCCAGCCTTCCCGGATTGCCGCTCGACCTGCCCGACCTGTCCGACCTGCTGCGCGGCCTGCCACCCGGACATCTAGCGTCCAAGAAGGCGCCGATGCAACAGACGAGGATCTACCTCCAAGTTGGGAAGAACAGCGAAAGGCCAAACGCGCGGAAGCAGATCGGAAGAAACTTGAGAAGAAACACCCAGCTCTCAGTACCATGTGGGATCTCCTCAAAGCCCAGCCTATCCTACCACCCGAGGCAGCAAAGCAACCAACCTCAATTACCCGCAAACTCAAACCCTTTCAGCTGGAAGGGTTGAGTTGGATGATTAGACAAGAACAAACCGAGTATCGCGGTGGCTTACTGGGTGACGAGATGGGCATGGGCAAAACCATCCAAGCAGTGTCACTGATCATGTCTGATTACCCTCAGCCGGATCCTACGCTCGTGCTTGTGCCCCCGGTTGCTTTGATGCAATGGGTTGCCGAGATCAAGGCATATACTGATGGCAAATTGAAAGTCTTGGTATATCACAATTCTGACCCAAAAATCAGAAAGCTGACACCGGCCGACGTCCGTAAATACGATGTCATCATGGTGTCCTATTCCAGTCTGGAATCTATGCATCGAAAGCAAGAAAAGGGGTTTGTTCGTGGGGAAAACATCGTTAAATCCAACAGTGTGATCCACTCCGTACATTACCACCGCCTCATTCTCGACGAGGCACATAGCATCAAATCACGCACCACTGGTGTTGCGAAAGCATGCTTCGCTTTGGAGGCCAACTACAAGTGGTGCCTTTCTGGCACACCGGTCCAAAACCGTATCGGAGAGTTCTTCTCCCTCCTTCGGTTTCTCCAAGTCAAACCATTCGCATGCTATTTTTGCAAGAACTGCCCCTGCGAGCAGCTGCAATGGACCCAGACTAAGGAAGGACGTTGTACTGAGTGCTCTCACACCGGTTTCCAACACATATCGGTGTTCAACAAAGAGATCCTCGGTCCTATCACCGAGGGTCGCACCCAAGCCCAGCGCAAGGCTGGACTGGACAAGCTCCGCCTCATTACCGATCACATCATGCTACGCCGCATGAAGGAGGACCACACCGGTTCGATGGAGCTCCCTGCCAAGCGGATCACGCTGCACAACGAGTTCTTCGGCGAGATCGAGCATGACTTTTCTCGTAGTATTATGACGAACTCCACTCGGAAATTCGACACCTATGTCAGCCAGGGTGTCATGTTGAACAACTACGCCAACATCTTTGGCCTGATTATGCAGATGCGCCAAGTTGCGAATCACCCGGATCTCATCCTGAAGAAGAAAATGCAAGCTGGGTTCAACGTTGCGGTATGTTCTGTCTGCGACGAGCCCGCCGAGGACGCCGTTCGGTCCCAGTGCCGTCACGAATTCTGTCGTCAGTGTGCCAAGGACTACATCCAGTCTTTCCAAGATGACAGCAAACATGTCGATTGTCCCCGGTGCCACATCGCTCTGTCCATCGATTTGGAGCAGCCGACCCTGGAAGAGTACGAGGATACCGTCAAGAAAAATTCCATCATCAATCGAATCTCCATGGACAGTTGGACCTCCTCGACAAAGATCGAGATGTTGCTCTATGAACTCTTCCAGGAGCGAAGCAAGAGCCACACCCCCAAATCGATCATTTTCTCGCAGTTCACCTCGATGCTGCAGCTGGTCGAGTGGCGTCTCCGCCATGCCGGCTTCAACACGGTGATGCTGGATGGCTCGATGACGCCGGCCCAGCGCCAAAAGTCGATTGAACACTTCATGACCAAGCCGGAAGTGGAGGTTTTTCTGGTCTCGCTCAAGGCAGGCGGCGTGGCACTGAACTTGACCGAAGCGTCCCGCGTGTTCATCATCGATCCGTGGTGGAACCCCGCGGCGGAATGGCAGAGTGCCGATCGGAGCCACCGCATCGGCCAACAGCGGCCCTGTGTGGTCACGCGGCTTTGCATCGAGGACTCGGTCGAATCCCGCATCATCCAGCTGCAAGAAAAGAAGGCCAACCTCATTCGGGGCACTCTGAACAAGGACCAAGCGGCTGCCTTGGAAAAGCTGACCCCCGAGGACATGTCATTCCTCTTCCGAGGCACTTAGTGAGGCACTTAGTCTGCAGGTCGACATGAGCCGATGAAATGTGTACCAATCAAATCGGTCCGCCCAATTTGCAACGAGCTCTTTGTAGATAAAAGTAATCCCATCCCACAGGGCTGAGAAGTATGGAGTCGAGTAAGGCTGAGGCCAAGACCAAAGCAGGGAAACCCAGGCACCGATGAGGTCACCGGGGCCGAATCTCTGTTGCCTGAGCCCATCACTGCCGAATCGGTCCTAGGGGCATATCAATACAGTCCGCGTCTCTCCCCTAAGGCTGAACTTCCCCATTTACCTTCGTTTCCCTCTCGAGACGCTCCCTGAAACTGTTACGCGTATTCTATTCTTAATGATCATCACTCGACTAACCTTGGATCCGGTGATTGGGATCCATCCATATTACCTATAAGGGAATTCTCGGAGATTGGCCTACTCCATTTCACGACATCATGGACGACGCACCTCGGGCTTTGCCGGTCCACCCAATTGACAAATATGGCCCCAAGTTCGTCGAGAAGGCTGACAAAATTCATCGTCGGGTGACGATGAATGAGGACTCACAACCAGCCGGTGGTTTTGATGCCACCCCGATCCCTCATGCCCCGCCAGGGTATACCCTGAAAATTACTTTCCACCGCGCGGACGACTTGCCCGTCGCGGACTTTGGCAGTTTCTCCTCCGACCCGTATGTGAATGCGCATATGCTGGTCGACCTCCCCCGGCGCCACAAACAGGACCCTGTCGTGCGTTTTCGCACCCCGACCGTGCGCAAGGACATGAACCCGACCTGGGAGTGCGAATGGATTGTCGCGCATGTTCCAGCGTCGGGCTTCCAGTTGAAGTGTCACCTGATGGATGAGGACCCCGCGGACCACGATGATAAGCTCGGCATTGCGTTCATCGATGTGCCGTCCCTTACCGATGGCTGGGCCGGGTTCAAGGAAAAGCGCTTCAAGGTGAAGAAGCGCTTCGGCAGCAAGCGCGTCTATGTCTTTACTAATGTAACCGCCTTCGCAACCGGCCATCACAAGGAATCGTGGTTGACAGTGAGCATCGAGTGCCTGGGCAAGACCCCCGGGGAGAACGGTGGTCAGATGTACACCATTGGTCCCAATCACTGGTTTAAGCACTTTTCGCCTCTGATTGGCAGGTTGGCGGGTATCAAGGATCAGGTGCAGAGCACTGATGGCAGTGGCAAGTCTATCAGTCGTTACAAGTAGGTGGCCCCAAGATTTCTTTCTGTCTTTCTTTCTTTTTTTGGCTTATGCTTTCTGTTTATTAACTTCCCGCCTAGCTTCCAAGCCATCCAGATGCAGCTCACAGGACCTGTTCCAGCCGAACTGTATCATCGCTATGTAGAATTCAGACCCTTCGTGGCGGGCATGTTCCAGGCGCAAAGTCTTCGTGGGCGGATTCTGCACAAAGCGCTTCACCACCAACATCAGCGCATCTACAATTTTGATCGCACAACATTACATGGGTCGTTCCTCACCCCGTGCCGCGAGCTGGCCCAGAAGTTCCTCGAATTTGCGCACTACGGACAGGGGGGGCGGATCTTCACTTATGTTCTCACCTTGGATGGGCAGCTCCGCTTCACCGAGACTGGCAAGGAGTTTGGGATTGACATGCTCAGCAAACACACCATGCACAGTGATGTGTCTATCTATATCGCCTACTCGGGGGAGTTCTTCCTGCGCCGCCGCAAGTATCGCCACCGACACAACTCCCCCGAGGGACGCGCAGAGCGCGCCGAGGTCGAATCCAGCACGGTGCCTACCGACGAGTACCCGGTGGAAGAGGATCAGACCGAGCTAGACGACGGAGAGCTAGGGCAAAGCGAGGAAGGGATTCCGATATCGACCAATCCGGCCGACTACGAATTGTTTATTGACAATGACAGTGGAACCTACCGACCCAACGCGGAGAAGCTCCCCCTACTTCGGGAATTCGTCTCCTCCAATTTCCCGGGTCTCCACGTTACCACCCTCGACTGCCAGGCGGATGCGGAGCGCATGGGCAAGCTCAAGGAGGAGCAGCGGGAGTTCAAGAAAAACGAGGGCAACGTCATCACGTTCCTCCAGCAAAGCAGCGTCTCGTCGTTATCGATCTCCAGCTCGGATGAGGATGAGTTGAACGAACGTAGTGGGCAACCTAAGCAACGAGGTGACCTAGCGCGTCGCGTGCATGAGATGCGTGATCTCCGCGGCCAGGTGATGCGATGGGTGGAGGCGGATGAGAAGCCCGACGGTCACAAACACAAGCATCGCTACTTCTCCGGGCGTGATCGCGCAGCGTCCACCGGGGCCATCCCGGGCTCTCAGCGCCCCGAGCCTGATCGTTCGGTGACCGATCATCCACTGGCGACGTAATGTCTTTTGTCTTGACGCTGACGATGTTATGATTGATACCATTGCTTTTATTAATAGTTTCTGATAATGCGAAATGGAATTATAATAGCCCACATACATATACCTCGGGAGGAGCAATCGTCTATAAAGATGGATACGAGTGTATGTGTACATGGTCGAGTCAGAAAAGAAGCTTTACACTACGGAGTTGGTTGCCTGTGCATTTCTCCGAGATCTCGCCCCCTCCTAGCTTCTCTCACTCTCACTCTCCCCCTTGTCTCCTCTGCCACTTGAATGACCACTCCCTTCTTGCAACGATATCACAACTTGACCGATGGCCATTGGTCCCTTTGGTCCCTTTGGTCCCTTTCTCGTGCCGTGACCTGATCCTCCCCCCCCCCCCCCCCCCCCCCCCCCCCCCCCCCCCCCCCCCCCCCCCCCCCCCCCCCCCCCCCCCCCCCCCCCC